>CM042560.1:8400000-8630000 GCA_023630585.1 Cranoglanis bouderius | reverse complement strand
CCAATCCCCCAGGAGAGCGGTTTGTGGTAGCTCCCTGCTCAGGATTACATTAATCAAAGCATTTTATTTCCCCAGAGACGTGACGGCACGAATCACCCCAAATCCCAATCAAATTGGATAACAGAGAAACAGAGCTCTCTGAATGACCTCTCCGCCTTTTTCACTTCTCGTTTCAGGAGGAAGGACGGATCTCCTGCAATTCCAGTTTCAGTACAGAAAATAAAGCGTGCATTTGTGCTATTGGTGAAGGGAGACAACAGCGGCAGTTGTAGCGCGTGCTAGTTCTATACTGTTTTCGACCAGTCGTTCTCAAAGTGGGGTGACCAGCGGGCCAGGTGGTCTGTTTTTTTTTTTTTTTTTTAATTAATGTTGTTACAGTTGTGGAAATAACAATCCAACATTATCAAAAGTCACATCAACTTCACATGTGAATAAACACAAGTGACCTTTTTTCATGCTGTGCATGTGTTTTTCACATGTGATTCTCTTACAAGATTCATTTATCTTCACATATCACATATTGTTCACATGATGTCACACGTGCAATGGTCAGGGCATTACAGGTTGTTGAAATGAACCTTCACATTTTTCACGTGATCACATTTTACTCACATAATCACATGTGGAAAAACTTTGGATCACTTTGGAATTTTCCTCAAGAGATGTTTCTTATGATATTATTATTATTATTATTATTATTATTATTATTATTATTATTATTATTATTATTATTATTATTGAGTTCCTTGTTATTAGCCATTTTGACTGGTCTGTTGAATTGAATGGGCTTAGTCTAAACAAGTATAAATAAAGTCAAGCTGAAACTAAGTTTTAATAATAATTTTTTTCTGTAAGTGGAAATTTCAGAAATAAAAAGCTCTCTGGCTTGGTTAGGTTAGGGTTAGGGAGTTCTTGGCTGTTTTGAGAACTCCCATTTTAGAGGATATTGCTAGACTCTGTAAGAGTATGAACATTAAAGTTCGTGGCTGAGGGAAAATAAATACAGGTTAATTTTGTGAATTAAATATAGACTTGCTATAGATTTGCATTACTCTTTGTGGGCAGTACTGTCCAACATACTTAGCCATTAAATCAAGCAATGGGCCTGTCTGAAAAGCTCAGTTTGAGCCAAAAGGATTTTGAATGGAGAACATTTACAATGCAAGTGCCTGCTAAAACCCAGAATAGGCTTAATGCACATCCAGGAAACTGTCCCACTGTGGTCATGTAGTTCAAAAATGGCAATATTTAGCTAACTCACCTTCCTAGTCAGAAATAATTCTTTAAAGAAAAAAATTATTTTGTTATTTGCAAGGGGGAAAAAAAATGAAGGGAGTGTAGGCTTGTCAGCATAATGACTCTATAATAAAGCTGGCATAAATACAACTAGCAGCACATAGTCTATTACAGGTAATGCAAATAAAATAAAGGCTATAATTTTTGCTCCTGTATTATATCAGTGTAGCTGGCATGCAGTGTGGGAGATTCATGGGGAAAATCAAGGAGGAAATGTCGGCCTCTTTATGGCTCCGGCACACAAATTCAGCACTCGTTCTCCCAGGCCAATCAGGGATAAATGATGGGCTCGCTGCTGGAGTTAGCTACATCCACTGTGTGCTAACACTGCTGGAGCTGCGTTGCTGGCAGCTACACTGCCTATCTAGTCTTTTAGAAGGAGCTGCATGCTGATACGAAGTGATGGTTCATCATAACCTGTAAATGAAGTGAAATGCATCATGGGACTTGTGCGTTTTCTTCAAGAAGGGAAGCAAAGCAGAGTTTTTCTTGGTGCTCTGTTTTGTTTGGCGCAGTGTAGCCTGGTGACTCACGAAAAAAAAAAAAGAAAAAACAAGAAGTAGTGGGAAATATGTTCTCTGTGAATCACTGAGTGTACTGAGTGTGTCAGTATGTGCATAGCGTCCTCCTGCTCTTGTATGTGTGACCATGCTCGGCGGTTGGGAGGCCTTGATTCATGCGCACGTTACGTACTTTTGATGCTAATAACCCTCTCCGTGTTCAAGCTACGCCCGGGCCCATTTGTTTAGAAATGGGTTTGCATACATCTTCGGTGCCTCGTGCTTGCCTCATATGTTCTCCCATAGCTCAGACACACTGGTGCCGTTTCCCTCTTTCCTTCCTTCTCTCTTTATGCGCACACATACCTGCAGGGCAACAAAAGCAACATTGAGGAGCGTGTTAACTTCTGTGCCAAGCTGCCCACCGCATATTACTCAATGCCTGGCCAGGGCACACAGGACCAACTCATTTATGGGACACTATATTTTTATCATATGAGCTAACTTTTATTTAAAATGTGCATACAGGGCACGTTTAACAACACAGTGAAGCTGAATAATAGCCAAAGCAAGAGGAACATATGTGTCTCATGTATAAGGTCATGTGTCTCAGGAAAGGTCAATGAGTCCAATTTGCAGTGCACATGGTAATACCTCTGCAATATTACTGCTGTGTGTGTGTGCGTGCGTGTGTGTGTGTGTGTGTGTGTGTGTGTGTGTGTGTGTGTGTGTGTGTGTGTGTGAAGGTGACAATGTAAAACCACACTTACATGCACAACACATGCATGCTTTTTAAATTTGAGATGGACATTGCATGTTGTCAAAAAACACACATTATGTACAGTGCTGTGCAAAAGTTTTAGGCACCCTATTTTTTTTTTAGTACAAACTTTGTTATAGATTTTTTATTTTACGCTTCTACATTATCAAGTCAGTACAAAAAACATTTTAGATTCCCAAACATTAGTTTTCTAGCACAAAATGAAATGTTTACAGAAAAATGTTTGTATGTCATTAAAGAAAGCAGCATATTACGTAAGAGACACTTTACAGACAAAAAACACAATGAAGGCTGCTGGGTTTTGCTGCAAAAATAAGAAGCAAGTGTGAAAGTCAAAGTCTGCAGAAGAACTGTGGCTGGTTTTGCGAGATGCTCAATAAAACTTACCAGCTAATTTCCTTATAAAACTGCACAAATTTCGAATTTTTATTTTTTTGTCACACCAAATATTGACTTTGTTTCATTTACTACTGTTTACTGCTCTTTACTGTATTTTTTAAAATGTAGAAACATTTAATTTCATTATTTTGAAGGCATCTTTGCTCTACAGCATTTCTTTGCATGCGACTAAAACTTTTGCACAGTACTATACATCTTTCCACTATTTGAATTGTTTCAAAATCTCACTGTCTGCATTTTTGGCTGATATACTGTATAGGCTCACTTTGGAGTCTTTTTCCTTGTTTAGGGATCTAAATTAGGGATCTAGACCTAGATTTATGTTTACTCCCAAGTCTCACCCTTTGGAGTGGACAATCCCACATGGATACTGTAGGTCTGTACCTAAGAACTGTTGCTATAATCATAAACACTGTCTTGCGTTCTTCCCAGGACTCGTTCACATAACATGTTCATACTGAATATCCTTTTAACTTTATAGCATACCACTGTAGAAGAGTAATAATGTATACTATCTGGTGTCACCCAGAAGAGGATGGGTTCCATTTAAGCCTGGTTCCTCTCATGGTTTCTTCCCTCATGTCGTCTCAGGGAGTTTTTCCTTTCCACTATCTCCTCGTTAGGGATCTAAATCTACATCCTGATTTCCGTAATGCTTCTTTCTAACATTTACATCTATTGTTAAAAGTGCAATACAAATACAATTGGCTCGAATTGAGTTGAATTGATTTCTGTAAAGCTGCTTTGTGACCGTTTTTTTGTTGTTGTTAAAAAACAGTTGATGAAGGGACATAGAAGAGTGTACTTAGTATCTGCATGGTAAATTTGCGTCATGGTCTTCTCCACGTGAAAATTCTATGCTGAGGGAAGATCTCATTACAGAGGATCGGGAGGATACTATAAACAGAGAATTAAACATGACACAAAAGAAAAAAAAACAACACAAAATCATATTCACCAGAACAACACGAATTCAAAGTAGAAAAAGGCACATCTTAAGGCTTATTAATACATCCTTCTTCACAGCCCTGAGGGAAGCTACGTAGATCATGGCTCAATAACTAGAAACGACTCAAAAGCAACTCTGAGTTTTCTCTCTTATTTAAACCTGTAGTAAATTTATAGCTTTTTCCCCCCTATTTTTTTTTATACAGTAATGCATAATTCATGTATTAGAGAGCTGCTCAAAGTGTTTACAGTAAACAACTACTAAATGCAACCTCATAAATGAAAGACGAAAATGTTAATGTTTTTGATACATAGCATTATATACAGTACATGTGCCCTTCTATCAGCTTCTAATAGTGATCCTGTCACCTTTCTTTTGCAGAAGAGGACTGCCCTCCTTCGCTCCCTCCCTCCACTCGTCCTCGTCTCTCCATCTCTTGCCTTCCTTCAGGGACAGGGGCCTCTACTAGGGACCTAGCCTTACACTACAGCCAAGGGACCAATTCCATGGCCATGCTGCAAACACACACACACACACACACACACACACACACACACACACACACACACACACACACACACACACACACACACACACACTTACTCACTTACACATTTCCGTTTTCAGCTCACACTAGCACTGCAGCCTTTCTCCTGCTGGCTATTTTTCTTTGAGAGACTATAAAAATATGCAAATGCTATTGTTAAAGAAGAAAGCAAAGGCGTTTGTTTCTCCACGCTTGTAGAGTGCAAGGAAGGCGAAAGGAAGGATTTCACATTTGTCTCTTTATGAAGACGGACAGAGAAAGAGGGAATATGCACAATAGATGACCAGGTAGGATATTAAAATGAGCTCCCGAAAGCAGCCGTTGCTAGTTATTCTAGTCGGGCCGGTGTCAAGAGTGCCGCTCTGGGGCTCTCTTTCATCATGGACGTCAGGCCTTAAACACATGGTGTCGAGCGCTTAAAGAGTGCAGAAAGTACGGAGGCACATTTGCAAAGCCCTCATGGTGCCATCTACACTTTTTGAAGTGATTACGGAGATGGCTCAGATCAAAGGCTCTGACAACTCAGAGTGCCCGCCAAGACTGAGCCGCACTAATCGTGCCGAAGAGTCGGGCAACAATGCAACACACGCATGAAAAGATTATCAGGAGACAGAAAAACATCTGAGGAAGTAAATACAGGATTAGATGTATTTATTTATTTCTTTTCAATTCAACAGCACTGATAAAGCTGAGGGGATGAGCAAAAACATTGATAGATAAATATTAATTATCAGATGTTGGGAAAACAATGATGGAGGAACATTTTTGCAGGAAAATGTTTCACATTTATCAAGAGTTTAGAGGCTGATGAAGGGCTCATTTGAACTCAGCTACATGTAAGGACTAGTAGTCAAAATTAGTTGGTTTGTTTCTATTGAACAAAATTCCTCCTACAGTACAGGATATACCTTCATTATATAGTGTTTTCAGATCACATACTTTTACATGATTACATTAGATTAAGCATAGAGTTTTCATTTCCTACGGCTCGCCATAATACCTGGAAGAGTAGCATGTGTTTTTCATGGTTTAGTTTTATTCATGCTGTTCCATTCTCATTCCTTCTGACTATAACTGAATTACTCTGAGTAAAACATGCTGCAATAACACTGCTGTGCATGACTGTGCATGACTGTTACATTTATTGTTTTGAAAGCAGTAATATAATAAAATTTTTAGATATTATACAGGACAGATACATAAATAAAGAAATAAATGCATATGTGCAGTACATTAACAGTAATATTAATAATAATACAGTCTAAATTTTCCTGTACTGTAACTGCATTAACATATAGACTGGCAACTGCAGGTAAGACCTTCAAGGACAAAATCCCACCTGACCCCTCTGTCACATCTCGTGCAATGCTTTCCAACATTTCTTTCCTGCTGTTTTTTTTTTTTTTTAATAGTTCTCTTTGTGGACTTTGTAATCTGTGTACACAGTGCTGGTGCGTGAACAATAAAGGTTCTGTGAGCTCAAGCCATCTCCTCTCTCCGCCTGCTGTTTACTGTGTCACTCGGAGCCACTCTCTCGCTCCGTCCTGCGAGCTCTGGAAGCTTTCCAGAGCCCTCGGATTCAGAGTGGTCTCGCTCTCTGAACAGAGGCCAAGACAACGAGCCTTTCACCAACAGCGGACGAACTTCTAGTGTCACCAGCCGCGGAGAATGAATCTGCTTTTATCTGCCAGCCCGGTGCAGTACAATGAGTTTTCCTGTGCACGTAAGCATGAGACAGCAGAGAGAGAGAGAGAGAGAGAGAGAGAGAGAGAGAGAGAGAGAGAGATACAAGAGACTGGACGGGAACTCTTTTATAGCTATTATAATGTAAATTATAACAGGAACAAACTTGTTTTATGGATCTTCCACAACATTAAACATAACTATAAATTGATAAACAAGAATCTTGGGTGTTTGATTCCCGCCTGCTTTCTGCGGAATTTGCATGTTTTCTCCTTGCTTCAGGGGTGTCCTCTGGGTACTCTGGTTTCCTCCCCCCCGTCCAAAGACAAGCGTTGTAGGCTGATTGGCATCTCTAAATTGTCCGTAGTGTGTGAATGGGTGTGTGAGTGTGCATGCGATTGCGCCCTGCAATGGGTTGGCATCTTGTCCAGGGTATCCTCCCCCTTGTGCCCTGAGTCCCCTGGGATAGGCTCCAGGCTCCCTGTTATAAGCGGTACAGAAAATGGATGTATGGATGTAAGAATTACATTCTTTAATTAATAAACAATATGTAAGTGTTGGCAAATTGCTATGGTATAAGAGGAATAAAACATGTTGGGATGTGCTGTTACTTGAAAATGATCAACATCTGGGTGGTAATTGATAAAAGCACCACGTCGTATTTCCTTTTATTCCTCACTTAAGATCTTTGAAATATACATTCCTGGATATATCCTATGATAAATATTTTTAATTTTGAACATATAGGCATAGGTGTCATGGATTGTTCTGGAGAAGTTGGATTATTTTATTATATGTACAGTATCTCTCAGTGCTTATAGATTAGTGCTTTGTGTCGATCACATAATCCATATGCTGTGTATGTGTGTATGTGCGTGTTTGTGAATTCACACAGCAGCTTGGTCAGTGAGATGGTCATTGATTGCCAGATCATTAGCAGTGACCAGCGGAAAAGTAACTTCTCTGCTAACACTGTCAACACTGGCGTAAACCATCTGACCACTCTTTAATGAATGGCCATCGAGTGACCAGGCCCGCTCATTGACCCCTACAGTCTCTAAGGCCTGGTTTATCGGCTAACACACGTCCACCTGATCATCTGCCACTAAGGGATTCTTTTTCTGATAAACAGCCACTGATACCTTCAATAATAATTACCATGCCTTGTACAACTACGTATTCTAAGATACAAAATTGACTGCAATGTTATTTATTCTTATTTAGAAAGTATTTTATAAAGCTTAAATTTAACTGGTTCAACACAAATTGCCACAATGAATTCTATGAAATACAAGTCTGAGGTCACTGATTTTTTAGTGAAATTGTTTATTGATATAGTAAAAAAATGAATCCAAATATGAATAAAGTTGGATCCAGTTGAATTTCATTCAAATAAACTTTTGCAATGTTCAGAATACTATAGCTGAATAGAAAGCTATGTTAATAGTTATCTACTGGAAACATATCTATTGGCAACATATTTATAGCAGCCACTTTAATACACATGTACACCTGCTCATTCATGCAAATATCCAGTCAACCTATCATGTGGTAGCAGTGCAATGCATAAAATAATGCAGATACAGCTCAAGAGCTTCAAATAATGTTCACATCAAACATCAGAATGGGGAAAAATGTGATCCCGGTGACTTTTGGCACGGTTGTTCGTGCCAGATGGGCTGGATTTGTATATTTCGGAAACTGATGATATCCTGGGATTTTCACATGAAACAGTCTCTAGAGTTTATGCAGAACTGGGGGGAAAAAAAATCATCCAGTGAGCACAGTTCTGTTGGTGGAATCACATTTATGATGAGAGAGATCATAAGAGAATGACTAGTCTGCCTCGAGCCGACAAGAAGGCTAGGGTAACTCAAATAACCACTCTTCACAACCGTGGTGAGCAGAAAAGTATCTCAGAATGCACAGCACTTTAACCCTTAAGAAGGATATGCTACAATTTTATTCTACAGTGGGCACAGGCTCACCGAAACTGGACAGCTGAAGATTGGAAAAAGATGATATTTTGCCAATCGCCGAAGCAATATTACTAATTCAAATGGTAAAAAATAAATGCTTTTTACATACAGTGTTCATTGTTCATCATCAAAGCCTGATCATAAAGTTATCATCTTTATTGCTTTCAGTAATAGTAATAGTACTATATGGAGATTGAATAAGAGTAAAGAGTCTCTGAAACATCTGAAAAAGTGATGCAAAGAAATAGAATTTAACACAGCTTCATAACTTTCATAACAAATGAAATAAAAAATATTCTTGAGAAAGGATATACTGACTTTTAAGCGGTAGTGTCTGTTATTTTTCTTGCAGACATTATTGCATAGAAGAGGTGGTAGAGAATATTTGCTACTCAAAGCCTGCTAAATTAGTTTACACTGATCTAGCACGCACTGCAGAGGGTCTACTAGTGGCACTGTTCTCCTTTTCGAGCAATTAGAGAGTCCAGAATTAGACCTTCTACATTGCTGGTATATATGTGTGTGTGTGTGTGTGTGTGTGTGAGAGAGAGAGAGAGAGAGAGAGAGAGAGAGAGAGAGAGAGAGAGAGAGAGAGAGAGAGAGAGAGAGAGTTAATGTGTGTGTAGTATGTGTGTAAGTGAAAGGGATAAAGATAGTGCGGCTCTGCTCAGGGAGTGAATGAAGCATTTCGCTGGCCGAGTGTCGTCGCCCCCCCCCCCCCCCCCCTCTCTCTCTGGGAAAGACGCACCCTTCACTGGATTGTGTGGAAATGAACTCGACAGAGCGGTGAGTGTGTTGACCCTGCACTGCCCTCACTCTTCTCATCATAGTGTGAGACTCACAATAGAAACTTCCTGCCTGATTTCACCTGTTCAGTCCATTAAACATTTAAAAACGCTCCTAACAATTCAAACACTCTACAGTGTGATCATATAAGGAATAAAACACAACAAGAAACACTGTTATAACAAAATAATCAACAACAGAGTGGCATGATACTCCTTGAGGTGTTACCACCAAAAAAGTTGATTATTTTCCTATAACAGCACACCATGTCATGTTTTCGTCTTCTTATACTACAGCAGTTTGTCAACGACTGCAATATTTTATTTATTAAAGAACAGCACAATGTAGTTTTTATCCTTTTTAATGTTACATTTTAATGTTGTGGAACGTCCGAGAAACAAATGAGGTCCTGTTATCACTTACTTCATAACAGTTATAAACAGTTGTTCCCTAACCAGCTTCTCTATTAATTCTCTCTTGAAGTTAATTAGAAACCCCCCCCCCCCCCCCCAATCCTTAAGGCTTCCCTGTGCTGGAAAACTTATCGTTGACTGTTATAAAGTGCTGACACTAGGGACTCCATCCCAAAAACGCTAACTAAACATCTCTTCACAGAAAACTTCACCATATCAACAATTATATGTTTTAAAAATCTGCTTACGCTGAGCGTCCGCCACACAATTCCCAGTGTAAGTTGTTACCATAGAAACTATAATGTATTAGAACGAGCATATCAAACCTTGCAGCCAGAATTAATGTCTGAGATGCTGCTATGGAAAATCAATCAATGCCATATGACCAATCAGAATCGAGAATTCAACAGCACCGTAGTATTGACACGCTATGGTGATTAATGCAGACTCCAATCTCAAATGTGACAGACTGAAAAGCTAGATCTTTTCTTAGGATTTCTTGTAAGCCATTCAGAGGAATGAATTTACAAAAGACTTTAGATGAGTACCATATGTCCACACTATGCCATGTATATGGAATAGAAGATGTGTTATGGTCTCTGGATTCTTGCAATTGAAACACTAGTAGAAACTCTGAATAAAGTTGTGGCCTGTGTAGCAGGCAGAAGCATGAGCAGAGGCAGATTGCGCGAGGAGGAAGTGTCTTTGAAGGTAGCAAGTTGCGGGTTTCTCTCCCGGGCCGTCCGCCTGTTCCACCCTGAGTGCCCTCCCCCGCTGGCACAGGTGCTGTTGCTCGCTTCAATTTGGCTCAAAGGCACACTTGAAACGGCACGCCTGTCACAGCCAATCTGGAGCTGCAAGACGGAGCAGAGGGGAAGGGGGCCATCGGAGTGGACAGAGAGAAGCAGGGAGGGGAGGTGAAGAAGAGACAGAGCCCACCACACCTCCCTTCCTCCACTCTTTGCCATCTCACCCCTACACCCTCCTTCTCTCTCCTGCTGCTCCTTTCCTCTCCCTAGCACATGTTCACCGTAGGCGCACTCACCCAGAACAGCACAAAGAGAGGTCAGGACAGTCAACAAGTTATTTACTGTCGAGGAACGCCGCATCTCCAATCTGCTTCTGGGAAGAAGGAGAGGGAGGAGGGGCAAAAGGCATTATGTAATGAAAGAAGATGGTTTTATAACGCCAAAGATCTGGCCTGTGTTCATTACCAGATCAACTATCAAGGATCACACACTCCTTTTATCACCTTGTTGGAAGATTTTGCCACTTCTGTTGATAAGAAACGCTTGATAAGAGTGTGTGACATTACACACACGACAAATGCAATTTTTTTGACATTGTTAGCTGTACGGATTTGTATTCAGCTCATTTTCAAGGTAAAAAAAAGGAAAATCAGTGGAGTGGTAAATACAGAAAGAAGATTCTATCATGGGTGAACCCCAAACATGTGATGCCCTGTTTCCATCAATACTGTTTGTATTTCTGGTCTCCAGAAACATCCGCTAAACTCAGGATTCCTACCTGTCAATTCCTCAACCCCAAGTTCAGCAAGTGACATCAATTCAACATGGCTGCTCACAGCATGAACGGTAAAGAAAGTAGCATTTCTTACTTTTAAATGAGTTATGCTGTACTGTATATACAAGTATTTGCTTTAGATCAATCAACATACAGGCATATTAAATCTATGACACTGACTATACAGTTCACTGTTTTGACAGGTATACACTATATGGCCAAATGGTTGTGGACACCTGACCATCACATTCTTATTTGCTTGTTGAATATCCCAGTCCAGAGCTGGTACCCACTTTGCTAATATTATAACCTCCACTCTTCTGAGAAGGCTTTCCACTAGATTTTGGAGCGTGGCTGTGACGGTTTGTGCTCATTCAGCCTCAGGAACATTATTGAGGTCAGGCACTGATGATGGTCAAGGAGGCCTGTTGCACAGTCACCATTCCAATTCATCCCAAAGATGTTCAGTGGGTTTGAGGTCAGGGCTCTGTGAAGGCCACTCGAGTTTTTCCACATCAGCGTTGGCAAACCATGTCTTTATGGACCTCGTTCTGTGACATAAGGGCATTGACATGCTGGAACAGATTTGGGTTTGGGCCCCTTAGTTCCAGTGAGGGGAACTCTTAAGGCTACAGCCTACAAGGACATTCTAGACCAGTGTTCATCAACCCTCTTCCTTGAGATCTACCTTCCTGTAGGTTTCAACCAAAAAGTAACACACCTGTTTTAATTGGTCAAGAATTTCTTAAGACAGTGATTAGATAGTAATGTGGGCACAATTATGGTTGGAGCTAAAGTCTTCAGGAAGGTAGATCTCCAGGAGCACATCATGTAAATCACTCATCGCATTTAGCTGGCTAGATTGTTGCTAACAAAAGATGAACATGGATGTGTTTTTTTCTCCACTTTGTATGTCGAATTTGCCAAGATCAAAGATGATGTCATTCTGACCTGAGATTTACCACTTTTAAGCCAAGCTGAATGCAACATCAGCACCATTGTTTCATCTCTACCTAAAGAGACCTAAAGAGCAACTGTGTTGTATAGCTGCATTACATTCTGAAACTTTAAGTCCAATGTTTACTGCAATGTTTACTTGCTTACTCCATCACTACTACATTGGATTTTTCATTAATATGACATTAAATATCTTTAGACTATAGTGTATTGTCGCTTCAATGCTGGAATTGGTGTCCGACTGCAACTCCCAAGAGACATTGTGGCCTAAAAACATGGCATTCAAGGACTCCAACTCCTAGAATGCATGCTCAGGCTCACCTGATTACTGACCAAGCACACCTGGACTCAATCACATACACAAAGACGCACAAACTATAAATCTCACACTCAAGCAAAGTATCACTCTTCTCCTGACATACCAAGACTTTTTGCTCATGATTGCTTATCTGGTTTTGATCTTTCGTTGTCCCCTAGTTTCTGAATCTAGTCTTGCCTTGTTTTGCGCATTTTTTCATCACCTGACAACTGCCTGTGTGTACCTATTTCGACTTTGCTTCATGATTTGGATTTGTTTACTTGTTGTTAAAGCCTTTTAGCTACACAGGCAACCGACTCTGCCACCTGACATGTAAAAACAGAAGCTCTTGCTCTTTTGTTTTTTAGGAGCTAACAGCAAAACCTGACCCTTATCCCTTATGTTTGAGATTGCTGAAAATTATTTTCCTATTAAACATGATTGTAACTGTACTAGCAATGTCCCTGTGTGACATCAGAGCGGTAAACTACTGCTAACTCTTTCTCGTGGGAATAACAAAAATACAGCACCAAGCAACAAATTTGTACCAGAATTATGAAACACATCAAATATTTCAATATAAAGATATTTAATGTGTTTCAAAAAGGAGTTTTCTTTGTTGTCCTTTGGGTTGGTCTATATCAAGAGAGTCTTTACCTGTTAGAAAGTATTCCAAACTAGAACCCTTTTAAGAAGATAAGAAAATATAAAATATACAAAGGAACCCTTGAAGAAGCATTTTTCTAATAGTGTAGCGATTAGAACATAAGGTCTAACAGTACTCATGTATTAACATTAGAATGAATGGACGTGCAAAATTATTTTCTGTTTGTTCTGCTCTATGAAGCACTCAGAGCACGCAACTTGTTTCTCTGGCAGCTCTGAACTGCCTTTATGTGAAGGAAATGTGGTTGAAATGAGGGACAACAAAGCAGATTGTCAGATTACAGGGAGCATCGTGATCCAGGAAATGTTTCCTCATCAGACAGCCAGCTCTTTAACTGGTGTTGTCTTAGCCCCAGGCTACAGCCCACTGTATGCTTGGGAGCTCTTTCAGGGAAGACATGGGAAGAAGAATGCTGAATGCAAATGGGGCTGAGCATCTTGCAGATGTCGCACATTAGCCCTTTACACTTACAAACTTGTAGCCTGACTGATTCACATCCTTCACTGTGTGGTGTGTGCTTTGTGGCTGTTAAAGATTATGGATATGTGTAATAATCTTGGAAATTCTTCCAAAGGGCTTCACCAGCACTGATGAGCAGAGAGTTCAGAAAAAATGGCCATCTACATTGGTCATCCAGTCTGTATTAATGTTTGTGTCTACATAGTACACTGTTGTGTATTTGTGCTTTATGTAGTCTTGCGTATTGTTGTGTTGCACCATGGTGCTGGAGAAACAACATTTTGTTCCAATGTATAAAAGCTATATAAAGGAATGACAATAAAAACCCACTTGACTTGACTTGACTTGACTTGTACAGCAGTATGGTATTGGCATCACAGGTGGCAAGTTGCCATAAAACAATGTTACCACGAAACATTACTGCAAATGTTTAAGCACACACAATCAGTAGCTGAAAATGTAACATTAATTCAGTTTTACTGATATGTAGATACTGTAACCAACCAGTGTGATACATAGAAAATGAAGAGTGTGTCCTATCTTTTTTTTAATTTATTTATTTTTTTTTACATTGCCATTAATCTTTACAATACAGTAGCTGGTTTACTTTTCTGCATTTTGCATCACATGAAAAGAAAATGTGTAATCTGTATAGCTTTCTATGATGAAGGTATACAGTATCTCTAAGCCTGTTTTTCTCTCCCTTGTTCCCTGCAACCTCTTAGTCTGTCTCTTTCCTCTCATTATTCAGGTAGACAAACATGCAGTTAGTTAGAATGTTAGCAAAGAGAGAAAACCTGGCCCTGTTTATAAAAACCCAAAAAAACAGTGTAAACAATGAATTTTCTGGTCTTAGCTAGGATAGATACTCTCCCACCCTAGTCTAGCCACTGTTAGACTGGTCTAGTTGGTTGGCCAATTTGCCTCCCAACCTGGCTGGGAGGTCTTCCAGCTAGAACCAGCCTGATCGGTGAGAACAAGCTAGAACCAAGCTATAGGTTTACAGCCTGTAAGTGTAGAAAACCTCTCTAATACCATCAAACTAAACACGTCTGACCAGCTAGAAACACTAACTAGAAGAAGGTTGACCAGATTGAACCGGTCTGACCAGCTAGATCCAGCCTGACAAGATAGAATTAGCCAGACCAGCTAGAACTAGCCTGACCAGCTAGAAGTAGGATGGACAGTTAGAACCAGTCTGACAAGATAGAAGTAGCCAGAGCAGCTAAAACTATCCTGACCAGCTACAGCCAGCCTGACCAACTAGAACCATCAAATCAAACAAGTCTGGCCAGCTAGAACCAGCCTGACTAGCTAGAACCAGTCTGACCATCTAGAACCAGACTGACCAGCTAGAACCAGC
Organism: Cranoglanis bouderius; assembly: GCA_023630585.1. Taxonomy (NCBI): domain Eukaryota; kingdom Metazoa; phylum Chordata; class Actinopteri; order Siluriformes; family Cranoglanididae; genus Cranoglanis; species Cranoglanis bouderius. The sequence goes on along the minus strand of CM042560.1, from coordinate 8,615,399 downwards.
CTGACCAGCTAGAACCAGTTTGACCATCTAGAACCAGACTGACCAGCTAGAACCATCAAATCAAACAAGTCTGGCCAGCTAGAACCAACATGACCAGCTAGAACCAGCCTGACAAGCTAGAACCATCAAATCAAACAAGTCTGGCCAGCTAGAACCAGCATGACCAGCTCGAACTAGCCTGTAAGTATCCAAAACCTGGTAGGCCAGGCAGTTTTTTCAGCAGGGGAAATACTGGTGAGTGCTATTAGCATAAAAGCAGTGAACCCAGCTAGCAAGACACTAAATTTTCACAGATGTTACCAGAGGTGTAGCTAGGGAATTTGGGGTTTGAACCCCCACAGAAATAATTTAGGACAGCTCCAACTGTTTATTTGTACATGGTTAAAATAACACACATGCAGCACAACTGATTATATATATGTATTAAATATCACTGTTTTGCGCATTTATTGTGCGGTAATGATGTTTCAAAAAGGAATCATTACGATTCCTCTATATTTAACCACCCCAGAGCTCAAATGAATACATCTTTAGTTTGTTCAGTTTTTATTTAATAGATGTAAAAGTAACCAATCAGGAGCATGCATTTTTAGTGCATTTGTGTGAAAGCTACTAGCCAGCTAGCTACACTCTGAGCACAGGGAAATGCAGAAGGCGAAAATGAAGGGTAGATCCGGTTTTATACGGTAAGATGTCATTTTGCTTCCTACTACCAGCGTGTTATTTTTTTTTACCATTTTCAGCAGAACTGTCATAATGTTGTTGTATTTCATACGTTAATATATATGGCACGATTGATTGACGGCAGATCATGCCTTACATAATTCCATCACTTTTAATTCTGTCTGGCATCCACGCAAAATGTACAAAAAATGCATACCATGCCACATTGCACAAATCAATTTAATTGTACAGATCAAGCAGTGATTGTATCTGGCATATTTCCTCATTCCCCTCTGAAATTAATTCTCGATTACATCGCTGCTGAAGTTATTCAGTTAGAATTTCTAGAATGAGAGGATACAGGTATTGCAAACAAAAAAATAATAACCTTGACATTGTTGTTATGTTTGGACTTAAAATATTACACATTCCTGAGTGCTCACAGCGACACTGCTTGTGGCATGTTGAAAAGCCACTGTCAACATCTGCATACATCATCAGCAGACAGTCTGGCACTGCTCAGCGTAGCATGACCATGGAAAATCAACCCGTCATGCACTGATGACTAGTGCCAACCGAAACCTCTGCCAGGGATTTGGCCCGGGCTGCAGTGGCATGGCACAGGCCATCCTCGAGGTGGCATTCTTCTGCATGTATTCCTGAGAATGCCAGGCACCAGTGGCAGCCTAGCAGCTTCAGTGGTTAGTCAGGCGAGTGGAGGAACCTTGCCTTTCATCCTCAGGCTTCAAACAGAGCCAAAATTGAGTTTTTAGCCAGTTTCTGCTACTCCCGTGAACACAGCCCGCGCACCATGGCTTTTTGCCTGAAGCAGCAGCGGGGAGTCCTTTCAAAGGCTCCCACACAAACACACTCACAGACACACACACACACACACACACACACACAAACACACTCACAGATACACACACACAAAAACGCATGGGAGCCTGCACAGAGGACACTCACAGAATTATTTTCATGTGCATGGGAGAAGAGAGGGAGAGTTTTGCTTCGAAGCCCTCCAAAGCATATGTTTGAGTGTGTGTGCGTGCATGTATGTGAGAATTTGAAACTGAAGCTGTCGTTGGCTAGTTTTGTAGCTCTAATAGTTTTTCTTTTAACAAAGTGTGAAACATATTTATACTAGTTGAGCATGAAATCTTTGAGCATGTATAGCTTTGTTTTTTTATCCTAAATCTCAGTTACTACATGATTTTCCTATAAATGTATAATAAGAGAAACAAAAGTTTTGAAAGAGAAAGCGCTAAAGTGACATGACGATGGGTGAGCTACTGGAGTTGTGCAATTACATGGCTTGCTGTGGTATATTTTTCATGTTGGAGATTTTCTCCTCCACTCTCTCTCTCTCTCTCTCTCTCTCTCTGTCTCTATCCCAGGGGAGGCAGTGCAGTCCTACCAGTTAGTTTGTTTTAATTATTTTTCTGTATGCAAATGTGGTTTTATTTAATTGCGGTAAAGTGTACGCCAGGCTTAGACGAGAAGGGGGGTGGGGGAGGTTTGCAAACTCATTATTGATGCCTTAGCCTTCTTTCTACAAGCCTTTGCCATTACTTACTGTAATCAATCTTTCCCATCCTTTCACTTCAGAACAGAGCAAGAAGCAGTAATGCCACCTTACTACATCAATCAAACAGAGGCTCTGGATGAGCTTCTTCTTCTTTTTTTCTTTTTTTAAAGGCAGGCATCTTCGTGCTAAACTATGTTTTCATTACCGCAAAATAGCGAGAGAAGATTGTCAGGACGAGGCCAGTTTAGATCAGCTGTACTGGTTATGTTACCACAGGCCTTTCAGTGAACCACCCTCTTGTATGTGAATGGACAAAGATAATGCTTTACAGCCGGATTCTAGAAAATGTCTTCTTGAAGATTCAAGTGATTATGTGCATGTGTGTGTGTGTGTGTGTGTGCGCGTGCGTGTGTGTGTCCTGGTGATTGAAGCTCTTGATGGATCCTTTCAAGTGCACAGTATGACTTGCTCCAAGCGGAGATAAGCCATGCACATAGTGAATAAAGGAAGGCACATTATCAAACTCTGCCATCACAGAAGAGAGACTAATTACCTACAGTCATGCAGTGTGTGTGTGTGTGTGTGTGTGTGTGTGTGTGTGTGTGTGTGTGTGTGTGTGTGTGTGTGTGTATGTGTGTGTGTGTGTGTGTGTGTGTGTGTGTGTGTGTGTGTGTGTGTGTGTGTGTGTGTGTGAAGAGTGAAGAGAGATGGCCATGCTTGGGATGTGCTGCCAGGGAGAATAATGCACACATGTTAACAGCGATTGTCCGATTCTAATAGTTTGATTGTTTATCGATTTATGTTCACTCAGACTAACTTGGGTGGGCGGGGCTAAAACAAGTCCTACAACAATATGAATGTTATCAATCCCATCATAGTCCATGTACACACATGCACATTCCTGCTCTCAGATAGTTCAAAAGGGCTTGGGATTTGATGCCAGGCCGCACTGAATTTAATGATTCATCCGCCATATTGTCTTCATGAGCTTATTTACATCCGATATTTACATTGAACAGATAATGCAGACAGTGTTTTTTTTTTTTTTTTAAGTTGATGGACAACTCTGCTTGTTCGGGGAGAACCCGAACAAGAACAGACTTTTGGTGTGCTCAAGTCATGTCATAAAGATCATATTTACAAGTTGAACGCACGTGAACGCCACCACAAAGTCGTAATTACGAGTGGGAAACTCAAGATTTTCTTTGAGCTTGGATAAACTTTTAAAGGGTATGAAAGCATCATTTTTGGAGAAAATCAGTCTAATTAACTATGGTAACCTCTATAAATTACCAAGATAAGGAGACTAATGATCCAGACATGTGTGCTTCTCTTACCTCGTTTTGCTTGTTCTGTTTTTTTTGTTTTGTTTTGTTTTGTTTTAAGAAAAAAATTTTAAATTTAGTTTTTAGTTTTTTGGTGGAAACACATGCGCATGTTACAATGAACGAGTACCAATGCAGATTTCCACACCACTGTGACAGTCATTTGAATGAAGGTAGGTTAGTTACTGTATGTATCACATACTTAGCTTTTCTTCAGGCTTTCAGTTAATCAATAGTCACACAATTTAATATTAACATTAATGGTCAGTTATAAAACGTAGTTATAGAAAGCAATGAAGCTTTGGACCTAGTCTCTGCCTGTGTATGCATTTAATGTGATGACACTTAAAGAAATACACAGAGAGAAGAATGCAAAGTCTAACAAACTTGCTAACACAAGCTAGCTAGTGTAGCAGTAAAGGTAAATGAAGTTCCAGTTCACCAGAGGACAAATTATCTGAAACCCAGGGAATTTAACATCTCTCTGTCACCTAAGAGACCTTGCTTCCCTCATTTTGCCTGTACATAGAAAACTGTAAAATAAAATTTTGTTGAAATTGGTAAGGCTAGGGAAGGTTAACTACTATCTAGCTAGCTTTAATGTCTTGCTGCTGTTTATATGCAAACAAGATGCCACATTATAATGGCCTGTGGTAAATCTGCCATATTTTTTGATATCAACTGGTACAAGGCATTAAAGCTAGCTAGATGGTCAGTTAAAAAATAACTAGCTAGGTAAGGTTAACTAGTTAACTTTAATGCTTTAAACTGTTCATATCCAAACATCATGACAGATTTCCCACAAGTCATTACATTCCCAAACCCTATTGTGAGTGTTTACAGACATGTGATGGGCTAGGAAGTTTAATAGATGTCTTAAGATTACGCAGATAAAAAGAGCCTGCCAAAGCCTTAGTAGCTACAGAGCCAGAGAGTAGAGTCTCCTTTCTATTTCCTCACTCTCTTACTAAACCAGAGGAGGGAAAACCCTCAAAGTCATTCCTTTAATCCATCTTGACAAGACAGAGGCTAAGTTAACACCCCCCTCCGTCTTTCATTCCCTCCTCTCCTTTTCATCCCCAGGAAGCCTTCAGCCTTCAGTGCTGAAGTCCTACCACAGCCTTTTAGTGGTGTGTGGTGTGTTCTATGACACAGCTGATCCACGCACACACACACACACACACACACACACACACACACACACACACACACACACACACACACACACACACACACACAGAGGCATAATTCCCTCTTTGCTATGTAGTAGGAGCCACTTTAATCCTCTCTACACCATACCCTGCACTGGGAAAATTACACCTTCATTGCATGGACAGCATGTAGTTATACATGGTTATACATTACTTTAACACTAAGCAGAATTTGTTTAAGTATTGGTATGCATTCACTGATTTCCCACCCTGCAGTTATGTAACAGAATGATTACCAGGTTTGCAGCATCACAAATATAATGACATTTGAAAGGCAATCAGCACACCATATGGCAAATTGTAATAAAATATTTCCCATTCCATAACAATAGAAACATCTGACAATCTGCTAGGTTATTAGCATAGTGTTTTTATATAGGCAGTGTATTTACGATGTTAGCCTTATCGTCAAGACTAGAATAAAGGGAGGTGTCAAGGTAAGGGAATAAATAGCGTCTTGCTTTAAGGCACAATAGAAATATCATCAATGTTTCATAAACACTGGAATTCTGGCACATTGGCGCCTTTCCTGCAAATCAGAACAGCTAGGTTTGGAATGTTACTCTTGCATCAGGAGGTGATACATTTGCGGTACCTGCTGTCTGAGAAGGAGAAAGAGAAAGATCCATCCATTGCAGCGAGTTGGCAATGCTTGAAATTCTAAGCTCGCCAGCTTCTGGGAGAACCACAGAATCCTGGCGAGTGAGGGATGGAGGGTTAGGAGGGATGAGGCATGCCAAGAAACACTGTCTGATTGGACACACTACTCAGAGCTGAGTAGCCTGGCAGACACCTGAATCTTCCAGCATGTCCAGCCCAAGCCTGGCATTCAGGTCATTGCCACTCGCGGTTTCATATGGTGGGTCAAAGGATCCTGCATAATCCCCAGCTCCACGTGAATCAATTTCCTAGTCCTGACTCTGGGGGGATGCCCTGTAACAATCCTACTAAACCTCCACTGTGACTGGTAGTGAAACCAGCTTTGGCGCGCCCTGCTGTCCCATGCCATGCAGCTGGTGCCAGGGACAGGGGGATAATCTGCTCTAATGCTGCATGTCAGGGCTACCAGACCACCATGAGCACCAAATACTTGATTCTGCCAAAGCCAAGGCAGTGAGAAAATGGGCTTTTATTGTGGCTACTGTCAGCCAGTCGTACATACTGTATACCACATAGCACATTTCTTAAGCTCTAAAAGCTATATAGGAATGTGGCTTTGTGCTTTCTACACTCCGACACTCTCGATTCAAGCCTCTAATTAGCAGATGAGCTGCATCAGGGAGAACACAAAACTGTGTAGTGGACTGTGGACTGGAGAATGCCACTGATGCAAGGTTTTCCCTTTGTATGATATTAGGAAGAGTACATATCGATCATATCCATATCTATAACCATCCCATACATGTAAGGGGTCAGAGACACTTAGATCTTTGGACACAGAAAGTCTGAAAGAGTATCTCTCATCCTGGCAATGGTATTGAGTGTCATAGAAACAGTAATATGTTGTAATGGTTCTGGTATGATGCTACAAATTACAGGGTGAGACCTTATTAGGATAGTTCAATGTAGACACTCTACAGACAGTCAAAAACCATTTATAGGCCATAATCAACCTGAAAAGTGACTGTCATCAGCCAGACTATCAAGTCATTTTATATAATATGCAAGCAGTTTATGGTTGTTGATATTTGTTATATATCCTGTACATATACAATACAATAGAAGGGCTATTCAGTTCAAATTAGTGAAAGTCCAACTACATAAAATTCCTTGCTTACAAATATATCTTGATTGAATGACTACTTTTTTAGAAAAATTGATGTTGATTTGTGTTACATACTTTGCAAGTATACCTTATGTGTTAGATGAAAGGTGCTAAAAAATTAACATATAAGCAAATACATTTTAGTGCTTAAACATTAGTGACTAATTCATGGCTATAAATAAGGCAAATCAATTTGAAGTGGTTATGTTTTCTTTCATTGTGGCACTTCACATGACCACTTTTGACTAGCACCACAGCCTCTGAGCAGATGCCATGTCTGTTTTGAATCTGAAGCAGAGAAAAAAACACACACACTTCTTTGACCAGTCGTCTTTAAATAGTTTTTTTTTTTCTTTTCTTAACAACACTTTGCTATTCAGACCAGAGAGGGTAAATGAAATTAAAATCTATGAAAATATTCGAAAAATCGTTCCTTTCTCAATGATCTGCCATCAACTATATATTTATTACTATACTTCTTCTTCTTCTTCTTCTTCTTCTTCTTCTTCTTCTTCTTCTTCTTCTTCTTCTTCTTCTTCTTCAGCTGATTGGCAGTTTCATGGCAGACAGCCCCCAGACTGTCTACATTGAACTATATGAATAAAATGTTACCATTTTTGCAGAATATGAAAATTATAAAAAGAAAGACATCCTGGTTTCAGGTTTAAAGCCTTGTTGTTGTTTGCCATATTATCTTGCTGATAGGTTTTAGACCTGAGGGAGTGACACAGCATGCTGCAGTGCTGTGATGAGGTCAAGCTTGGCATATGCCAGCCTTTTAGCCCGTCCTGTCCGGGCCCGTGCTAGCGGAGTGGGAGATACCAGCTGGCTGGGGAAGTGGGCACAGTGGACGGGCACTCCACTGGGGGTTAAACTGCCAAACAGGAGGATGGGAGGGGAAGACAGATGACAGTTTGAGTCTCAATTGTTCATGGATGTGTGTTTGACGACGCATGGATTCTGCTGGTCCTGGCGTCCAGATGGACGTGAGGAGGGGTCAGTGTGTGACGGAGCGACAGGAGAGACAGGATTTCTCCAGAGCCCACACTGTGCTGTCAGACTGCTCCACGCTGGAAACCTGTTAACCCCCTGCTTTTCCAGCCTGTTTAGAGACCTGTGACACACACACACACATGTCTTTACACAAGGATATGCAAATACATGCACAACTAACCAAAAGCACATACTCGTACACATAACAGGACTGGCATTGCTTCCTTTAATTTATTGTTCCATGGTGTGTGTTCTGTAACATTGGTGAGTATGAAAGCTACCATGCACACTTGAATCAGTCATTTATCAGTCAGTTTTACAAAGTTGGTGGGCTCTACTTTGAAGCAAGTGTAATTTATTGGTATAACAGTAATTTATCGCTAATTTGGCTGGGTAAAGTAAATTTTTCCTCTAGAAATGAACAAGCCTGCACCGAGTTGCACAACAGGGGTTGTGTTAATTGAAATCTGCTGGTTCAGTGTTACTGTCAAACCCAATTTTGAGACCAAATTCGTACTAATGTTACTTCCTCTTTAGACTTCAAGGCCTAAAAGTACATATTTTCAAGTGTCCTCACTTGAGCGTAGGGTGGGCAATTGTTATTCCATCCATCCATCCATCCATTTTCTGTACTTCTTATCCTACACAAGGTCGCGGAGAGCCTGGAACCTATCCCATCAGGTGGGGGACACCCTGGACAGGGTGCCACCCCATTGCATGGCACAATTGCATACACAATCACACACTATGGACAACTTGGAAATGCCAATCAGCCTACAATGCATGTCTTTGGACTGGGGGAGGAAAACCAGAGGGAACCGGAGAACATGGAAGAAACCCACAAAGACTCGAGGAGAACATATGAAACTCCACACAGACAGTAACTTGAGCTCTGGTGGATTGAAACGGGAACCTTGAGCTGTGAGGTGGCAACGTTAGTCATTACTCAGTTGTGGCTAATAAATGTGAATCAAAATAGAATGACTTATTAAATAATTTATCAGATTACACAAGTCTCACAAAACAAATTATAGAGATGTAGAATTAGCTTGTATGAATATATAAGAGTGGTAAGGGAATGTCCTAGAGTTCTCACAAAATGTGCACAAAACGAAAAAAAAAACAGAGTTCTGTAAGCCAGCTCGTTATTTCTGCTACTGTAACATATCAAAATCTAATAATATCGATACCTAAAATTTTTATCACACCGTGTAGTATTATACACACTTTTCCCCCCACCCCAATTATAACTCCGCCCATTTTTTTTTTTTTTACAACTATGCTGTTCTTTGTGAGGTTAGCCTGTAGAGATGGTCACAAAAATACAACCTGCTTGTGCCTCATTTTTGCACTTGCATTATGATCATGATAATACAGCCCTAAATATAATATGCTAATGTGTAGCACCTCTCTCTCTCACTGTGTTCTTTAGAAGAAGTGTACAAGGAGATCCAGTAACCAGGAAAAGACACTCGTTGTGACAGATTGTCCTTCAGATGTCCCTCACAGTACAAGGGTAAAACATTTCAGTCTAGAAATTAGAGAATGCGTTAATTAGACAGGGGCTGATTTAGGTAGATTTGTGTTTATCTGTGTGTGTGTGTGTGTGTGTGTGTGTGTGTGTGTGTGTGTGTGTGTGTGTGTGTGTGTGAGAGAGTTTGTGCACATGCATGTGTGTAGCCATTTTCCATAGTCTGTTTTATGCCTGTTTATAGCCCTTGAGCTATCTCCATTCCCAGTGCATTCCCAGCCAAGGCAGCGACAAATACACACACACTCTCACTTGCACACTCTTACACACACATGGTCACATTTACATTTCAAACTGCTACTCTGTCTGCCACACATTCATTATTTACCAGCCCCTGGCCAAAGTGAAGAACGGCTGATCTTCACTCTCCCTCCCTCCCAAGGTACAGTGTGTCCTCTCTCTCTCTCTCTCTCTCTCTCTCTCTCTCTCTCTCTCTCTCTCTCTCTCTCTCTCTGTCCAATACCTGCATGCTCCTCTCTCTCCTCAGTATCAGCTGTCTCAGAATCCAAAATGATTACAGTCGTAATTACATGCAGTAAACCAGATTCATTCTTAAATCTTGGGAAAAGATTGCCCTAATGCACTGAGAGATGGAGAGAAAGGGAGACTCTGGCTGCCATCTGCCTTCTTATCCTGTGTAAATCGCTTCAAACCTGTCATATGTTCATGTATGTGTGTTTGTTTGTTTTTTAATCTAGATGTGTGGTCATGCTTCAGCATTAGGTGTTAATTACCAGTGGCTGCAACTGACCCAAGTGACATTTTATCATTATTCACATTATTCAAAATGATTGTACAGAATATTATTAAGAATAAAATAAACCAACTCAAAATATATAATGTGCTTCTTACTCTACATTCACACTAACAGTTGACAAAGCGACAGCGTGAAACTTGAATTGAGACTTTCTCTATGCAAATGAAGTATGACGTGGTAAAGCGACAAATCAAAAACGATTAGCTCGAATGATTCGTCAAAACAATACACTTGCACGTGTGGTCCGATGTTTCTTCAGTTCCCCGTTCACAATTTTATTTCCTATCTGCAATTAGTTCACATATGTTGACACAAAAATGAAAGAAAAACTTAATAAATGTGGTTTCATCTTACATACGACCTCTCATTGAAGGTGCAAGAGTCAATTAAAAAAAAAAATTCTTTACTTGTATGGAATTAAATTTGTGCCAAAGGTTTTGAATGTAACTTTTCAAGAAATGAACAAAAATATACAACGAGAAAGAAAAAAAACCACTCTGAAAATGATAACAGTGAAAAATTTACAAACAGCATTCTTTGTTAACAGTTTTCTAAGCTTCGTTTTCGCTAATCATGGTTTATGAATGAATTGCCAGAGTTTTCATTACGCTTTCAAACTTTTTGTTTACGCTCCGCAGGTTTATGTTCGCCATTTTGGCACAAATCTCACATGTGGGTGGATTGACAGCTCGAGTGTCCAGCTGAGGAGGATGGTGATGACGACGCTCCGTGCCGCTCCTGAGAGCTCATCTCAAAAAAAATAGTCGTATGAGACTACCCAAACCTCAAATATTAATTACGAACTAATATACTGACTAAGTAAGTAAGTAATTTCCACTACAAAGTACAAACACTATAACTACACAGAGAACCGCATCCAGAACGCTCTCCAAAATTTGAGACACTGAAGCCTCTACTTCCTGGTCAGGGAGCTGTCAATACAAATCTCACTAGCCAATGAGAGTAAATCGCTGTTAAGCCACGCCCACACGTGAGGTTTGTGTCAGAATGGCGAACGTGAACTTGCGGAGCGTAAACGAAAACTTTGAAAGCATAAACGAAAACTCTGGCAGCACTTTCAAAGTCCAGGATTAGTGAAAACGAAGCTTAGAAAACTGTTAACAAAGAATGCAGTTTATTTGAAGACCATGTTAAATTTTTGACACTGAGTTCAGTGTTTTCAGTTTCAAAGTGTTTTTCTTCTTTCTCATTGTATATTTTTGTTAATTTCTTGAAAAGTTATGTTCAATAGTTTTGGCACAAATTTAATTCCATAGTTCTCTAGATCTTTCTCTTTTTCTAATTTCAGAAACATAAAAAAAATTCTTAAGGGGCACTCAGATACGTTAATACACTTGAAATTTAAGTGCAGCATGTGGATTACTTTAGTGACAGGCCCTAGCTAGCTGGAATTTATCTCCTAGATCGTAATTTGCCATTAGCAAGGTGTTGCTGCTTTTTCCTCTAACACACGAACCTGAACAGGAAGGAACAGCATGAAATACAGAGCTGGATTTCCTGATACGGCCGGATTGGGTGGCTTGGCTGTTACTGTGGTAATGAAGTAGTCTGATGTACTCTCTCTCTCTCTCTCTCTCTCTCTCTCTCTCCACTAAAACTCTTCTCAGGCTGACAGCAGTGCTTGGCAGAGGTTCCTGGCTCTAGCAGTGCAACAGAACCTGTTTTCTGTATCTTATACTTTTTTTCCCCTTTTTTCCTCTCCTACCTGCAGGTAGGCAGCCACCTGCTGCCATCGCTACTGCGATCCGAGAGCCAGGGACGAACGCCAAGGACCAGAAGCCGTTCTGGACACGCTTCCCGTTCTTTTCCTCCATTAAACAAGCCACGTTACAGTAAGAAGGCCCGGTGTAAACACCAGATTTGGCCGGATTGTATCGACACTGCTGGTCACGCGGTCTGGAGCACCGCTAATTCAGAATGAGGGAACCTGCGCCCCATGCTTTCCCTGAGCCCTGGCAGCTTCTGTTAGACAACAGGAACTTGGCACACACTCACTCTCACGCCAATAACAGGTGTTATTTTCACATATGTTTTTTTTTTTAACTTCAACAATTTGTCTTTGAAGCACAGCCCAGTTAAGAGTGTGAAATTTAGCACATACGCTCCCCCCGTTTTTTAATTTTTTTTTTTTTTATCCATGGGCAGCAATCTGTTGGCTGACACTTGATAAGAATCAGGCAACAGAAATCAGGTAACAAATGCCATATTTTATTCACCTGCCATTAAAATTGTACATTTCTTTACTGTATACTTAAAGAATGTATTACTAGCAACAAAATTAATGTTTTGTAGCATCCTGCTCACCCATTACCTGTGATGTTGCAACATTTTTTGCTTGGGGGAATCACAAAAGGAAGGAATGAAGTTTCCTTGAGACATATGTGTTTTATTAGACATATTTACCTCTTTTGCTGAGTAGTTAGAGGGCATTCTTTAGGAGCTAAAGCTCTTTCCCTGAGTCATGCAACCACCCGTTCTGGAGGAAATCTTGCAGAACATATGCGTGCCATAAGCTGTGCATGCTGGATACCCGATAATATCTTGGCAATGTTACAGTTGTGGCTTCGTTCGCCACCTGCGCGCTCGGTTTGCATTGTGCGTGTACTTGCATTCGCCTAAGCGACTGCTGGTCAGGATGAAGACCGCACAGCGCAAAGCAATCGCGCACTCCACAGGTCACCCTACAGGTCAGAGCAATCACGGCCGCCCGCAGCCCACAGTGTTCTGTCTCCACTCAAGTCATTTTCACCTCAGAGATCTGTGCGTGTGGTGCACCTGAGTAAATCTGTAAGACATTAGACTCATCTGTAAATGTGACAGAGCAGCCGGGGCAGGAAACACAACCATCTGAAGTCAGCACTTTAAAGAATTATCAGTCATTTGCAATGCAAACATGACTCCTGGCTTTTCCACTCAGGTCCAGCAGCAAACATGGCAACCTTGAACCTTGTGCAGTAACTACTTCTGTCTAGTATATACAGAGATGTTCAGTTCTAGCCAAGCACACGGATTTCAAGTTCAACCCTGGTAGCTTGCTATAGATGTGATGTTTCCACAAAGGGGTTCTGTATCTCAGAGAAAGTTCAGGTTGTTTCTGATGGCTGCTTCAAACACGACCAAAGGAACTCCCACACACACTGATAACCTCCTCTGCCTCTGAGTTGACTCTGTTCCATGTGCCTTTATTCCAGCACACACTCACATACATCCTTTACTAAGGGTAAATGGAGATGCTTTGCAAGATCAGGAACAATAATATTTGGAGAGAGAGAGAGAGAGAGAGAGAGAGAGAGAGAGAGAGAGAGAGAGAGAGAGAGACAGAGTGAGAAAAAAGAAAATGCACAGCTGTTTCTCTCCCACCAGAGCGCTGATTTCGAGCCCGATTGTGCATTTTGCAGATAAAGTGACAAAACTACCGGATGTGGTGCCGCGAGCTGCTGTTGCTACAGCAACCCCGATTTAGAGCCCAGGTTCTCCATTACCAGTTCATTTAAGCTTCCTAATTGCATTCCATAGAATCAGTGACCACGAGAGCTGCTGGGAGCAAAATGAAGCCCTGCTCTCTAGTAGGAGTAAAAAACAAAATGAATAAAAAATAAAAATGTGACAACAACCACAGCAGTATAATAACAACAAAAAAATATTAATGATAATAGAGATTTTAGCTGTCTTTTGAAACAGGTAATGGGGTGGAGTTTGGAGAACAAGAGGTAGGAGAACAACAACAACTACAAAATCCATCCATCCTGTTTATCCTACACAGGGTCATGGGGAGCCTGGAGCAGGGAACTCGGGACACAAGGTGGGAGACACCCTGGATGTGGTGCCAACCTATCACAGGGCACAATCGCACACACATTCACTTTGGAAATGCCAATCAGACTACAGCGCATGTTTTGGGGGACTGGGGGAGGAAACTGGAGTACCTGGAGTATGTGCAAACTCCCCGCACACAGGGCGAAGCGGGATTTGAACCCCAACCCTGGAGGTGCAATGCAAACCTGCTAACCACTTAGCCATTGTGCCATAATAATAATAATAATAATAATAATAATAATAATAATAATAATAATAATAATAATAATAATAAGAAGAAGAAGAAGAAGAAGAAGAAGAAGAAGAAGAAGAAGAAGAAGAAGAAGAAGAAATTTGAATCTTTTGAGACTAATAATTGGGCAGGGGTTGAGTGATGAAACAAACAAGCAAACAAACAAATGTAAATAAATAGGTTACTCTCCACTCTTGTCCATTCGGGTTAAATTTTTTATTTTTTATTTTTTAAACTCTGGGACCTCTAAGGTACACTGGATACAACTGATTAAGACCTTTCCTGAGGTAAACCAACATGCTCTGAAACGGTTACACTGCAAAAAATGACATCTTAGCAAGTGGAAATACCTTGAATATAGTCAGATTTATCTTTATATATACATATATATATATATATATATATATATATATATATATATATATATATATATATATATATATATATATATATATAAGATTATTAAACCTATTTCAAACCATTTGTGCTCATTTCAAGCTTGAAATAGTCTTGTTCTATTGGCAGATAATTTTGCTCCTTTTAAGCATTTAAAACTTCTAGAAAGAAGCAAAATTATCTGCCGATAGAGTAGAAAAAGACAAGTTTGAAATGAATAATAATGCCTAGAAAGGTTTAACGATCTTATATTTGGATTATTGTGATCTTATAATAAGAAATACTAGATACATTTGACTATATTCAAGATATTTTCACTTGCTAAGATGATTTTTTTTTTTTTGCACTGTACTAAAAGTGCTAAATTAAGAGTTTGGCTTTTGAACTGTAATAGAGGGGAATAGTAATAGTAATAGAGGCGAATGGGGCATGATAAATAAGAAAATAAATAAATAAATGAATAAACAAACAGACATAGCAAGATAAAAAAAAACCCAACTAAATAAATAAAATATATTTTTTTATTTATTTACTTACTTATTTACTTCCTTATTTTATTTACTCACTTACTTATATTGTTATTTATTTTCTGTGACTTTGTGACCAATAAGAAACTCAAGCAGTTGTTCACTACACACACAGAACAATCAAGAAAGGACTGCAAAGGCAACTGGGAATGCAGGTACAATTTATTCTGTAAATAATGATGTACAGACAAGAAAAAGGTGCTAATGATCAGAAGAGGTGGATAAATGCTTTAATACAGCGTTTGTTATTCTTTAGGTGTTAATAACATTTCCAATTATTGTTATTTTTAATTAGAATGCAGTTCAATATTTCAACACATAATTATTATACATAGCCACTGTGGGAATATGTTCTGTACTGTATGTAGCTGAATGCAAGTTTCAGTGTATATATGTGCTTTAGTGTGTCAGTGTCAGAGATTGTGTGTGTGTGTGTGTGTGTGTGTGTGTGTGTGTGTGTGTGTGTGGGAGGGTGAAATAGCTCTAATTGTGCTGGGCCTTGGCCTCTAAGCTCTATTATTCCAGCCTATAGCAGCAGGTCAGGGCGGCCCTTTGAACCCCGGCAGGCCATGACCCTCAGAGAGAGGCGGCCCACAATGCCTTTCTTCAGTGCCTCTCTCTCTTTTTTTTTTTTGCTGGGGTTTGAAATGATTGGTAACTGTTGAGCTTGTGTTCTCACTGCCGCTCGGTTGCTTGTGACCCTCTCTCCACTGTGTCAGAGCCACTAGATAAGACAGCGCTCCAATTATCTGCACACTCACTCACTCACACACACACACACACACACCCCCACACACACACACACACACACATGCACACACACACACACACACCCCCACACACACACACACACACACATGCACACACACTGGGTTAGCTGAATAAAGCAGCAGTATGGGCTCCATCCTCAGTCTCATGTACTTCTCACTTCTGACTTCTCCTGAGGAAAACTTTTTTTTATTTTTATTTTCACACACGTGTGTTTCCATCCATCATAGTCTTCATGTGTGGACATATGAAATAAATATGTCCATACATGTCAAACCTCAAGAAAGAAGAATTTCTGCTCCAGATTTGGTGCTGAGTGTACCTCCTCCCTCCTGCTGGACAATTTTGACTCGCTTGCTTGTGAATGACCGCACCCTGAGCATAGCCTCCCATTCATCCCAGTTTGACCTCCAGCTCTGTGGATGACCTGTTCTTTTTGTTTTCTGGCCTTCCATCCCATTCCCTGCCACTCTATCCGTAACAACAAAAAAAAGCCCCCTGCCCTTGTGCGCTCTGAATCCTCCATGCCCTTTCATGACTTTTCAGTCATTTTTCTCCCTTTCGATTTTTTTCCTCCCTTTTCTCTCACTCTTCCAGACAAGGGGAGGCTGCCGTCCTCTTCCTCCTCGGCCTTCGTCAGTGGCACGATTTATATCGTTGCCTGGGAATTAGGACCCCCTCCGACCCCTTTGTTACGGAATGCATCCCTGCTTTTATTCCATGGAGAGAGGGCCACGGTTCCCACACGAGTGCAGTGGGGGGAGCGATGAGGTAATGTTGACAGAGCTGGGAGAGGAAAAGCGCCTCTCTCTAATTAACCCAGCATACGTATGCAGGAGAGCTACATATTTATGTGTGTGTACTATATTCATATGCAGGAAGCGCAGCACTTCACTGTAGCAGAAAACAGCGGGAAAGGCTTGAACGTTTCAACAACACTTTGCAAGACACGTTGTTCATAAACGGAAATCTGCAAATGAGTAATGAAAAATGTGTCGCCATGAAATATGAAGTTATGTACAGTCACATCACACACACACACACATACACACACACACACACACACACACACACACACACACACACTATTATCATTCACATGCACCATCCAACAACATTTTGGTATAATCTGCAAACTGAATGCATAACACACCCACACACATACACACACATGCAACCTTCCACACACCACCCAGGGGAGGGCAGCGGTTCTTTTCTTCCCTTTCTCTTCCTGAGAGGAGAAAGAACAAATGGAAGCAGTGTAAAGAAGGAACGGAGGTGGGGATTGTTAGGAAAGGCGCATGAGACGAAATATCTCGAGTTCATTGAGAAAGGTTAAAGATGTGATTGTTATAGTTTATACCAGGGGTCATTAATCAGATTTGACATGAGGCTAAATTCTCATGGAACAAATATTGACCCCTCCACAAAAAACAGACAGCTAATACTGCCTCCCCACAACTCAAATCGACCCCTCCCCCCTTGCCGCCCCCAAAAGAACCCACATGATCGATGCATCATGCAACTAATAATAATAATCATGCAACTAATAATAATAATCACAGATTATTACATTACACTGATTTCAATTTTTTACTTTTAAAATGCCCTAACCAGGGTATAACATAATCACACCCTACATAATGCACTACATGCAATGCATGTCATTTGATATTCAGTCACAGAAAAAAAAAAAATTGGCATCAAAACATAGCAAAAAAAACCCAAACTTATTTACTCAATTAAAATTAAAACATCATCCCCATTAAAAATACTCTTACATTCACTCAAGTATAATTTATTTTTAATCAGGCCAGAGCTGTTTGATGCATTTTACACTATACAGTACTTGGGACAGTTGTCTCATACAGTGCTCTCCACTAATATTGGTACCCTTGGCAAATATGAGTAAAGAAGGCTGTGAAAAATTGTCTTTATTGTTTAACCTTTTGATATTTTGTTAAAAAATTTCACAAAAATACTCCGCTCTCAGGGATATCAAACAATTGCAAACACAACACAGGTTTGTCAAAAACCCCCCAGAATACTTTGTTATATATGTGTGCCATAATTATTGGCACCCCTATGAGAGAGGTAGCCATATGGAAAAGTACCTCATGTCGGTTAAATATGGTGGTGGCTCTTTAATGTTTTGGGGCTGTTTTTCTGCCAGAGGACCTGGACATTTTGTTAGGCTACATGGCATCATGGACTCTATCAAGTATCAACAGATATTAAATGAAAACCTGTCTGCCTCTGCCAGAAAGCTTAAAATGGGCCGTGGTTGGATCTTCCAGCAGCACAATGATCCAAAACATACATCAAAATCAACACAAAAATGGTTTACTGACCACAAAATCAAGGTCCTGCCATGGCCATACCAGTTCCCTGGCTTGAAACCCATAGAAAACCTGTGGGGTGAACTGAAGAGGAGAGTCCACCAGCGTGGACCTCGAATTTTGAAGGATCTGGAGAGATTCTGTATGGAGGAATGGTCTCAGATCCCTTGCCATGTATTCTCCAACCTCATCAGGCATTATAGGAGAAGGCTCAGAGCTGTTATCTTGGCAAAGGTAGGTAGCACAAAGTATTGACTAAAAGGGTGCCAATAATTATGGCACACCTATATTTAACAAAGATTTTTTTTGATAAACCTGTGTTTTGTTTGCAATTGTTTGATACCCATGAGAGCAGAGTATCTTTGTGAATTTTTTGAACAAATGATTTCTGTTTGTTTTTCACTTGAATTTTGATGGTTGCTATATCACATTAAAGGTGGAAAGGTCTCAAATGATTTATCGTGGTTTCATTTTTTAATACATCACAAACCCTGCATTTTTAGGGGTGTGTATATATTTTATATACACTGTATGTAGTTGTACTGTTCAGTAGATATTGATTGTAGAACAGTATTCAATACTTTACCCTTTAAAAACAGATTCTACGTAATTTTAATGTAGCTAGAAAAATTGGAGTTGGAGTGTTGGAGAATGGGTTGGGGCCAGACAAACTGTCTTGCTGGCTGAATTCAGCGACTGGATTTAGTTTTACAGAAGAACAATATTATCTTCCTTTTGGCCGCATAAGTCATTATACCACAGCTTGAGTCTTAGATTGAGATTGGTCAGAAGGTGTTGATTAAGTAAGAAATAAAACACAACAGGGCATGGTGTTACAGGAAAATAATCAACAATGTGGTGGTGTGATGTGAAGTGGAGTACCTGTTATCAACCCAAAGTACATCCAGAAGTTTTTTCTTCCTTTTATACCACTTTTTACTTTAATAATAAACAACAGCTCATACTTTTCTCAGTTTGAAGTTCCAGTTAACGTTGTACAACAACCGCAGGACAAGCTGCTTCCTTTTATCACGTACATTATAGCAGCTATAAACAGCTTGTCATGTTGCAGAGAAACCACAAAGCGCAAGATCCTCTGTCCCGAAGACTCTTACAGACTGTTACAAAGCACTGACACCTGAGACGCCGTCCGTGAATGTTAAATAAACATTAAATAATTCACAGAGACTTGTTTAGCAGATGTTCCACATCATTTTATGTAACCCAACAATAAACTGAGTTTTGTTATTTAATAACGAAAAATAAAAAAGGTATTGCTAAGCTTGTCATTTGTCACTTAGTTCTCAATTTAACTGTGTTGATTTATTTTCTATAACAGCATGGCTCTGACAAATAGCAGGCAGTAACATCCTACATTTATTCTGTTAGAGCAAGTGAGCTTGTAAAGATAATGTAATTTTTGTTCATGACATTCATCTACGTTCTTCTTGCCACGTTATGTGTCATGGTCACGCCAACTTTGGCGCAGGACTATGATTCCCATCAGCCACTGCACCTCACCAGATCGCATGACTGTTCACACCTGATTCATGTTTTGGTTTAATGAGCACTTGTATTTAAGTCACGTCTTGCACAACACACTTTGTCTAGATTTTGTCTTACGTTGCTGTCATATGGTTTATGTTCCTTAGTCCCTGTATTTCTTTCTGCCTCGGGTTACTAGTTCATGTTTTTGTGTGTCTAAGTCTACAGTGTTTGGATTGTTTGTTTGTTTTCATTAAATTCAAATCTGCACTTGCATCCGCCTTCATTACATTACATCATTACATCATCTATGGTTTTCTTAATGATGGTAGATTACTGCAGGTACAATAATAAATTAATCCTAAACATTAAAGTTCATGATAAAATGATTGAATAACATCCTTGTTATTTTAAGAAAGCGACTCAGTTCTCACGTTCCAAAGTGTAGCACTACTGCTAATGTTAGCTCTATGGGAGCCTGTATAATATTATATGCTCATTTATACTATATTTGAATTAACAGAAAATAGTAAACCTTTTAAGTAAATAAAATTTGAATGCTGTGTTACAAAACACAATTTAATCTTTTTTTGGCTCTCCACCCCATGTCGCTCAAATCGCTCCAAATCAGCACCGTTCGTTTGTGCTTGGATTTGTGCCATTAAAATGAACATTGTATCTATTTCCCTTCATTAATAATAACAAATATAATTGGGTCAGTGATGTCACTCTCCACCCCATGCCGTCCAAATGCTCGATTTTGTGCCAGTTTGTGCCATTACAAAAAAACCCTGTAAATATGATCCATAGCCGGAGTGGCTCCTCGGGAGAATCGGGAGAATTCCCGGTAGGCCACTCATAAATTGGGCCACTCGCCTGCTTTCTCTCCATACCTCACACACACACACATGCAGAAAAAGCATGTGTGTTACATTATTACATGACTGATAACTACAACCCCAATTCCAAAAAAAGTTGGGATGCTGTGTAAATAAAAACAGAATGCAATGATTTGCAAATCTCATAAACCCATATGTTATTCACAATAGAACATAGAAAACATATCAAATGTTTAAACTGAGGAAATGTACCATTTTAAGAAAAAAAAAGGGTCATTTTGAATTTGATGGCCACAACACATCTCAAAAACGTTGGGATGAGAGCAACAAAAGGCTGGAAAAGTAAGGGTTACTAAAAGGAAACAGCTGGAGGAATATTTTGCAACTAATTAGGTTAATTGGCAACAGGTCAGTAACATGATTGGGTATAAAAAGAATATCTTAGAAAGGGAGAGTCTCTCAGAAGTAAAGATGGGATGGAATCTGGATGGAAGCATATGTTGCTCTAAAACCTGTATATACCTTTCAGCATTGATGGTGCCTTTCCAGATGTGCAAGCTGCCCATTCCATAGGCACTAATGCACCCCCATACCATCAGAGATGCAGGCTTTTGAACTGAGTGCTGATAAAAAGCCGGATGGTCCCTCTCCTCTTTAGTCCTCTTTAGTCCAGAGGACACGGCATCCAGGTTTCCAAAAAGAAGTTCAAATTTCGATTTGTCTGACCACAGAACAGTTTTCCACTTTGCCTCAGTCCATTTTAAATGAGCTTTGGTCCAGAGAAGACGGCGGCGTTTCTGGATCATGTTCACATATGGCTTCTTCTTTGCATGATAGAGCTTTTGTGGATGGCACAGCGAACTGTGTTCACAGACAATGTGTTCTGGAGGTGTTTCTGAGCCCATGCAGTGATTTCCATTACAAAATGGAAGGCCCGAAGGCCCGAAGATCACGGACATGCAATATTGATTTTCGCCCTTGTCCCTTGCGCACAGAGATTTCTCCAGATTCTGGGAATCTTTTGATGATATTATGTACTGTAGATGATGAGATATTCATAGTCTTCGCAATTTTATGTTGAGAAACATTATTCTGAAATTGTCCCACAAATTGTAGACGAAGTTTTTGGCAGATTGGTGAACCTCTGAAAGACTCTGCCTCTCTAAGACACTCTTTTTTATACCCAATCATGTTACTGATCTGTTGCCAATTAACCTCCAGCTGTTTCTTTTTAGTAACACTTACTTTTCCAGCCTTTTGTTGCCCCCGTCCCAACTTTTTTGAGACATTGTTGCGGCCATCAAATTCAAAATTACCTTATTTTTTTTTCTTAAAATGGTACACTTCCTCAGTTTAAACATTTGATATGTTTTCTGTGTTCTACTGTGAATAACATATGGGTTTATGAGATTTGCAAATCATTGCATTCTGTTTTTATTTACGTTTTACACAGCGTCCCAACTTTTTTGGAATTGGGGTTGTAAAGTAACTAATTACACTACATTTGTATTTAAAGCAGTGCATCAGTTTCTTATGCATTCAAAAGTGAGTGAGTGAGTGAGAGAGAGAGAGTGAGAGAGAGAGAGAGAGAGAGAGAGAGAGAGAGAGAGAGAGAGAATGCGCGCTCTGAGCCAAGTGACGTGAGAAAATGGCACTTTTTAATGCATAAGTAACTGATGCGCTGTATTAAATACAAATGTAGCGTAATTAACCACTTTAGTCATGCGATGAGCCACTCGGGGTCTGGATCATAGTTACAAGGTTTCTTTTAATGGCACAAACCAGCACAAATCGAGCATTTGGACGGCATGGGGTGGAGAGTACGTCACTGCCCCAGTTATATTTGTAATTTTTAATGAAGAGCAATAGATACAATGCTCATTTTAATGGCACAAATCAGAATGACGTCACCGCTCCCGAAAACATTCGTGTTATATCTAAGGAAGGGAAATAATTACAGTGTTTGTTTTAAGGGCACAAACCGAGCACAGCGCCGATTTGGAGCGATTTGAGCGACATGGGGTGGAGAGTGATGTCACACAGCCAAAAAAATAATGTTTAATAGCTCAAACACCCAACCAGTACAAACATTCATTTTTGCAGCACAAATCAACACAAATGTAGCACAAATGAATGACATAGTGATTTGGTGATTATTTAATTTCATGGGGTGCCAACTTCACAAAGATTGCTTGTGGCTCTGTCACTGGCAGAAGCCATAAAAAGATCAATTCATTCAACACTGCCACTACAGAGCTACAGAGCAGGAACCCACTGTCTGATTTCCCTCTGCCTACTCTACTCTCTCAGTCCCCCTGGCTCTTCTTCTTCTTCTTCTTCTTCCTCTCTCTCTCTCTCTCTCTCTCTCTCTCTCTCTCTCTCTCTCTCTCTCTCTCTCTCTCTCTCTCTCTCTAGCATTTCTTTCACTCACTCATGCTCAAACACACACGTTCAGTCTTTGTTTCCTCAGTTTTAGAGGCCAGCGATGTTATTATTGTGAAGGTCAGAGGTCTGATTATTCTTAAGCTTTTAGTGAAAGTCAAAGAGCTGTATGGATTCAGCTCTGCATTTCCAAGAGCAATTTATGATGTCAAAATCCAAAATTAGTAGATCCATGTTCAAGGTGGTCTCAGCGATTTTTAGGTCAAAAGGTAATACTGTGTAATATAGTATTTGGTCAGGTTTTCTTCAAATTCTGGTACCTGGACAATTAAATATTTGCCCAGAAGTCAAACTCTAGTCTCTGTGTCACCCTAGGCTTTATAAAACAAATAATGTAGACTATCACTATCCAACCAATCAGGACCTAGAGTTGTCTTGACATATCTGTCAATTAATTCACTTAATTCAATTAATTAAGTTTCAACTGTCTCACCAGCATTTGGGAGTTTTACCTTTGGTTTGCGGTGTGGCTTTGAACGGAGTTAACTTTAGTTAACATCGCATAAAATCTTAGACTATACCTTTAATACACAGTTTATTAGGAACACCATACTGATACACCATACTGATACTGGATCCGCTTTGCTCTCAGACCGGCCTCAACTGTTCGTGGCATGGATTCCATAAAGTACTAGTAGTATATAATATTCTTTTGAGGTTCCGGTCCATGATTGCATCATATACACTAATAGTGTATAATAGTGTGCTCAGATGTGTCAGCTGCAGATTCATGCTGTGAATTACCTGTTCTACCTCATCCCAAAGGTGACTACTGGATTCATATCTGGTTAGCAGGGAGGCAACTGAGCTCATTGTCATGTTCATGGATCCAGTTTGAGACAACCTGTGATTTGTGACATGGCACATAATTATGCTTTAATTAACCATTATGATGTGGGTACATTGTGACCATAAAGGGATGCACATGGCTTACACAGATAGGCTGTGGCATTCAAACAAGGCTTGATTGGTATTAAGGGGCCCAATGTGTGCCAAGAAAACATTCCCCACACCATTACACTACCTCTACCAGCCTGAACTGTTGACACAAGGCAGGTTGGGTCCATGGTTTCATGTAGTTGATGCCAAATTCTGACCCTACCATCTGCATGTTGCAGCAGCAATCAAGATTCATCAGACCAGGTAATGTTTTTAAAATCATCAACTGTCCAGATTTGGTGATCCTGTGCCCAGATTCCTGTTTTTGGCTGACAGGAGTGGATCCATGCCATGGTCAAGGTCACTGAGATAACCCCTTTATTTTCCCCATTCTCATATTTGATGTAAACATTAAGTGAAGCTCTTGACTTGTATCTGCATGATTTTATGTATTGTGCTGCTGCCACATGATTAGCTGATCATTGCATGAATGCATGTTCCTAATTTAGTGACCAGTGAGTGTATGTGCTATATAGATAGAATACATTGCCTTTTCTGCAACATTTTAGCATTATTTTGAAAGACGGCAGCATGCTGCTGCAGTTGCTAGCATTGCCCCCAGGGGCAATGGTTCAATCTTGAGCTTGGGTTACTATGTTTTTGGAGTTTTTCATGTTCTCCCCCTGGGTTTCCTCTGGGTTCTCCGGTTTCTTCCCACCTATTAGAAGCATTCCAGTAGATGAACTGGATATTATAAATTGCCCCTAGGTGTGAATGTTTGTGTTGTCCCATTTGAGCTGTGTTCCCGCCTCACACGGTTCTTGGGATAGGTTCGGGATCCAACTCTGACTAGGATAAAAACTTAATTACTGAAGATAAATGAATGAAATTAATATTTAGGAAGCTGGAAACTTTTCGTACATCAGAGAGAGAGTGTGTGTGTGTGTGTGTGAGAGAGAGAGAGAGAGAGAGAGAGAGAGAGAGAGAGAGAGAGAGAGAGAGAGAGAGAGAAACAGATACAGTAAGTGAAGGAGGTAGAGAGACAGAAAGTGGCAAGTAAAGCAAAAGAAAGTGATAGAAGCAGGGAGAAACAGTGAAAGAAACCCAGAGAAACAGGCATTGAGGAAGGGAGAGGGATAGAGAGAGGGAGGGAGAGTGTGTCCGTTCACTCTGGCACAGTTCTCACCAGCTGGCTGCGAGCCACTCACTGCTCCGTCTCTGCCTGTGCTCCCAGCAGGGGACCGTAGGAGGACAGGCCTGCATTTATAAATAAAAGCATATGGCAGAAAGACAGTAATATGCGGACGTGTAATTGCTAATTGCATAACACCGCTCCCTGTCTTCCTCGCTGGAGTGGCTGAAAAAAAAAGGCGCAACAGCGTGCATCTCACCACCATCCTACAGTCACATGCACAGGTTTGCACAAGTCCACCACAGCACACAAAGGTACAAAACAGGTAGGATGAGCCGAGTTAGACACAAAACTCTTACTTTGTTGGCTGGAAGCTGCACAGAACACCGGCATCACCGAGGAGCTGCAATCTTCTTGGAAGTGTGCCATACATTTTTAAACTGCAAACAAGCGACCGTTTCAACTTACTGCATTTCCTCTCAAGCAATTAAATGAAGTCAGGCATTATGTACGCTCTAAATACATAAATATCTAATTACGTTTTCTTTGCATATCTGTTACAGAATATAGTCCGCTTTTCATTACTGATGATCCACTTGTTAGCATTTCAGTGATGCAACTTGGGACATATCTGTAAAAAAAGAAAAAGAAAAAAAAAAAAGCCCTTTCTATTCTAATAAAAATCCAACAAATAATTCATCACCAATATGCATTTCATTTGGTTTATACTCATTGACCTGATAATCAGAACTGACCTTCTGTTGTTGGGTAAAATAAAAGCCGGATGAATGAATAGAGAACTGTCATGCTGACTGTCTTTAGCCGTCACAAACGCTTATTATTTTGAACATTGACCCTGTCACCGTTTCTGTTAGTACTGTGTAATTTAAAATGCTGATTTTGTGAAACCCTGGTATGAGGAAATCTATGATCCTGATTAAGATGACACTTGTTATCTGTCGGAACAGATTTATAAGATGAATGTGAATATGCGATTTCTTTATAAATATATTCGTTATTAATCAATCGACTTGTCAAATGAGTGGCACTTGTTCATATTAATTAAGATATGTATAGCAGTTTGGGAAAACCTGTCAGATGTTGCTGTGGCTGAAGTCTGGAAAATCTGGGTTTAACCAAAATTGCCTATAACATACCAGTTTTATACCTTGAATTTAATAAACCATAAGTATATACATACTTTTCAACGACATGTTGTGGGGCGAAATGTCATTTTTATTTACTTATCAACCTTACCTAAGCTACCTTCCTGCAAAGTTCATCTTGGCTAAGGAGCCAGTTTAACAAATGTGGTATTAAAACAGTCAGTCTGCCTAAAGATGCCTAAAACCTTGCAGGTTAAGTGTGACATACGGTGAATGTCACGCTTTGATCAAGTTGTTGTATAGCTACATGCCATAGTGAAACAGACATAAGCAGAATCAATTCAGTTTGTAATCAGATACCAGCTGTCAAATTGTCCAATGCTCCCATGCCACAGTCAGAATTCAGTCTTTAAATGCAGTTTTCTTCATTGTCACTTTTGGGGGTAACCAGATTTTAAAATGCTATCATTTAATTTGTGGTTGAACTTGAACTATATATAGTAAAAAATGTCAGAATTTCACCAGGTGAAAGGTTTTCCCAGACATATTGAATGCCTTTTAAAGTAGAGACTTCAAAATAGTTAAGGTTTTAGGCAGCAATAAGCTGAAGCTAGTTGTTTCAGAACTCTATATGTACAACCTTCTTGTTTCAGTGTTTATTCTGAAACAATGTCTAGGCTTCTAGGGACTACTAGGCTTCTACAGATGAACTCATCTTCTTTGCTGTGGTGTGCTGGGGAGGTGGCATTGGGACTTGTGGTGCCAACACAGAAAAAAAAAGGAAGCTAGTGAGGAAGACCAGCTCTGTTGTGGGAATGAAACTGGACAGTGTGGAGGAAGTGACTGAGAAGAGGATGAGAAGGAAGCTGAAAGCTATCATGGATTTCTCATTCTTTCTATGCTGAGTGGAAGAGGCTCAGGACCACATTCAGCCACAGACTCCTACTCCAGTCTCACAAACACACACACACACACACACACACACACACACACACACACACTCAACAGTTAATTGTCATTCTACAGATATTGCACATGAATATAAATACCACGGATATTTTATATGTATTATTATTTCTATTATTTCTATGTTTTCTATTGTATAGGTATTTATGGAAATTCTTTTCTTTTCTTTTTTATGTTACTCCTTCTATTTCTACTGCTGTGTCAACTTGGATTTCCACAATAAAGGTACATCTTATCTTTTCTTAATGCCCCCAAAACACATGCTGCCTAATCCAGAACATCAGAATGCTAAATCCTGAATGCTTTCTGAATTGAGAGGCAAGTTCAGACCTTCTTGTCCTGACTGGTTAGATGTTGGTGGTCCATGTCATCCCCCCCCCCCCCCCCCCCGGAAGCTGATCTGTTTTGAGCAGAGTGTACAGATGAGGAGGTGAACAGACCAAAGTACTAAAGCACTGCTGCATCACTTTCTTTAGGTTTATCAAACTGGCATTACTATCAGCAGGTAGACAAATGGCACTGTGGGTAATGTAGGAAACTGTTAATCAAAGTGAAAATAGACCAATGTGTCTATGAATGCTTCTATATTTGAACGATTTGGGTGAAGTATAGCTATCACATCACATCACGGCAAAAGCACGTAATAATGTGTTAACAGAATATTACATTATATTTCAACTTCATAAAGATCTTCTGCATCATGGGGGCACAAACATTTCTAGGGGAAATGAGAGCAGTGGAATATATTTCCTTATACAATGATACAAATTTGCCACAGCTGTGCGGAATTTTGCTTGCATGCTCGGCTTTAGGCCTTCTCTCTCATTAGCTTATCATAAACTAGCCACAGCTACCTATTAACGATCATTCCCTGCTGTCTCCGATAAGATCGCAATTAGATCCCCTCCCATTAGTGGAGATCATATTGCAGAGAACAATGAGGGCGCTTTTACTTTTGAAATCATTTTCATTTTTGATAAGGATGTATTAGCCGAGGTGAGGTTACAGGGGGATGCGTGGTAATAAAACCTGCCGGTTAATAATGTAATCTTGAATTACAGTTTAATTACAGGTGCTTAGTCGCAGGGGACGCACCGTAATTCAATAACTGGCCTCCTGTACAGTACTGCACAAAGCTTATCTCTCTGTTTTAGACTAGAAATTAGTGAGCTGTTCAGGTCTTAGTGGAATTAAAGTGTAGTCTACTGTAATCTACAGTATAGTTCTATGTGCTTAATTATGCACTTAATTAATACATGCATTATGATTATGTATATATAAATTTTACAAGTTAACTACCTACATTAAACTTTTTGCTTACAATAAATGATTAACTACCTAATTACATTTGTATAACAAAAAAACAAAGCCTTAGCAATTCTTCATGCTGTATAATTTCCCCCTTAAATTCAGCTAAGTATAATTCATTTTTAAACATATTATTTCTCTTAAACCACAGCAATTTGTCAGCTCTAACATTTTTTAAATTGAAATTTTACAGTTATGTTTATTAGTTATGTCGTGGAGCAAAGCAAGTTCCGGTTATCACTTACATTCTGTCACTTACATTACATTATAGTATTCCCTCACCTAGGCTTTTCCCCCCTCTCACTTGAAGTTAATAAGACAATGCAAGTTGTCACATTTACAAGAAACCTTCCATCCTGAAGACTTTCCCATGTCAGAAAAATGAAAGGCTACAGTTTTATCTCTGACTGTTACTGTGTTGACACTGGAGACTCCTTCCAAAATTGCTAAACAAACATTAACTCAAAGAAAACATCACCATATCACCAATTACACATTTTTTTTTATTTGTCCATGTATACTGTCCACCACACAAGCCTGTTTATGTTGTCATTATACGTGATAATGTAATAGAATGAGCGTATTTATGTAAACCTGTCGTTTGCCTTGCAGTCAGAACTCCTTTCTGAGTCATGCTGATAATTAGAAACACCTTCTGACCAATCATAATCAAGAATTCAACAGAGCTGTGGTATAATATGAATTATACACGAACTAAGTAAAATTTTTAGCTTCTCTCCCCAAATTTAGGGCTAGCATTTATGGAATTAATTTTGTGCCAAAAGTATTGAACGTAACTTTTCAAGAAATGAATAAAAGTATACAATGAGAAAACAAAAAACCCACTGAAACTGAAAACAGTGAACACAGTGGCAAAAATTTAATATGGTCTTCAAATAAACAGCATTCTTTATTACCAGTTTTCTAAGCTTCCTTTTCACTAATCATGGCTTGTGAATGTGCTGCCAGAGTTTTTGTTTACGCTCCGCAAGTTTACGTTCTCCATTCTGGCACAAATCTCACGTGTGTGTGGGCGAGGCTCAACCACGATTTACTGTCATTGGCTAGTGAGATTTTGATTGACAGCTCCCTGACCAGGAAGTAGACACTTGGTGTCGCAAATTTTGGAGAGTGTTCTGAATGGGGTTCTCTGTATAGTTATAGTGTTTGTATTTTGTAGTGGAAATTACTTACTTACTTAGTCAGTATATTAGTTCGTAATTAATATTTGAGGTTTAGGTAGTCTCATACGACTATTTTTTTGAGATGAGCTCTCAGGAGCGGCACAGATTTTTGCCACTGTTCACTGTTTTCAGTTTCAGAGTGTTTTTCTTCTTTCTCATTGTATATTTTTGTTTGTTTCTTGAAAAAAATTACGTTCAATACTTTTGGCAGAAATTTAATTCCATATGCATTCAGTGTAAAATGACGCAAACTAAGTGCACTACTGCTATGAAGTATAGAGCAAAAAATGTCCAATTGTTACAGAGCCAGTACAGTGTGCTTAGCAATCTAAACTAATACTTCACAGTAGTGCACTTAAGTTGCATTCATTAAGTATGTACTTAATAACACATAATAACACTGATTAAGAACGATTATTATTTGCTGAAAGAAGTGACCATGACAACATGTGACACACCGAGGACTGTACTATTTAATTCAGCATCAAGTGTTGTCATTAAGAGACAACAATTACGTGTAAGTGTGTCAGGTGAATACTTTGAATAACAAATTAAGCATCACTTAAAAACAAAACAAAACAGGATGTTCACATATAGTTCATTTTCTAAAGAGGTTTTCTCAAACAGTTGACTTGTCTTAGTTTCGATGTGCTCGTGTATAATAAGCATCACCTGAGAGGGACATTTTTTTTGTTGCTTAACTTATGACAATTATGCTCATTAATAATGTTATTCCACAATTACTTTTTACTTTCTTTTAATTAAGGCATTACTTATGCTTAAAGAGATCACCCCCCATTTAAGAAACCTTAAAACCTTCCTAAATTTTTTTTCCCCCTGAGACTGTTGGTAGTGTATGCTCCTCACTGCAGCTAAGTTCTTTGTCTTTTTCAGAGCCAGAGTCAGAGAGAGAAATAGCGAGAGAGAAATTATATCAAATACTCCTTGAAGAACAAGTGAACAAGTGCAATGAAAGAGTCTCCTCAGTGCAGGGACCTGGGAGCAGGGGAATCTGTTTTCTTCTCTCATCGCCAGGTCAGAGTCCACATACACAAACTCAATTTGTCTTTCGCTTCGTAGGCCTTATTCCTTTAGAGACGCTGCGGCATAGATATTATGTGGCAGGGAAAATTTAATGCTCTCCATAAATTTCAGGGGAAAATATTAGATTTGCAGAGAGGGAACTTCATTTCGTTGGGGGCCAATCGCTCCCTCAGCTGCTCGAACCGCGGGCAGGGAGACGCTGACATGTAGTGTGTGTGTGTGTGTGTGTGTAAAGATGAAATGAAAATCTATACAGAAGTGCTGAGTCAGCCCCATTCACTCTGGCTCTTATTGTGCCAACAGACACACACCACACTTCATAACCACTAAAGCCACAATCTCTCTCTCTCTCTCTCTCTCTCTCTCTCTCTCTCTCTCTCTCTCTCTCTCTCTCTCTCTCTCTCTCTCACTATGTTTTTCCTTCTCCTTTCCTCCTTTTCTCCACTCACTTTCTTCCCAAACACATCAGTCGCTCTCAAAGACAGAGGCAAACGGAGCCTGTCAGAACACTTTTGAGAGTAA
Source organism: Cranoglanis bouderius (assembly GCA_023630585.1). Taxonomy (NCBI): domain Eukaryota; kingdom Metazoa; phylum Chordata; class Actinopteri; order Siluriformes; family Cranoglanididae; genus Cranoglanis; species Cranoglanis bouderius. The sequence goes on along the minus strand of CM042560.1, from coordinate 8,584,620 downwards.
AATAAGAAGTGTGACTCCTAGGCCATCTCGTTGGCTATGCTGGGAATAGAGGGAGGGGTTAGCGAGGCCAGGAAGGGCATCCTGGGTGGTTGTCTTGTTAAGCACGCCCGTGCAATCTCCCACAACACCAACCCCCCCCCACCCCCCACAACAGACAAATCCATTTTCATGTCACCACGCCAGCCAGAACACACATCTGTGCATGGATATCCCTGACAGCGCACGTCTATATGGTTCATAAAAAGAAGATATAGGTTTCGCTCAATGATAAATCCAACACATGCACTCGTTTTATGTATGACATAAACAGAGACGTATTTGTCATGCTGAGAGAATTGAAATGAGAGAGCGAGCGAGAGAGAGAGAGAGAGAGAGAGAGAGAGAGAGAGAGAGAGAGAGAGAGAGAGAGAGAGAGAGAGAGAGAGAGATGAGCCTAAAAGAGCTGTTTAACAGACACTGTTTTATTGTTAACAAACAAGCACAGGTAACATGCAGAGATGTGTTTTTTTTTTAACAGTTAACAATCAATATATTGTGCTGCTTCCCTCACTGCATCTCATTCTATAGACAATTTGCCTGAGAAACCTTTTCTTGTTCTGGACCATATTAAACCTAGACAGCTTTGGCTCAAATGAGCTTAGATATAAAGAACAGCAACCAGGACAACATTACTATTTCTACTGTATAATGCTTTATCTCCCCATATACTCATATTCCAGCCTGGATCTAAGACTGAACCTATAAGGTTCCAAAAGATTTGCCACAACTGTATTAGGTAAGCAATAAACAAAACATGGCATGATGTTATAGGAAAATAATCAATGATGGGGTTGTGTAATGTGGCATGACGCAAAGCGGAGTTACTTTTACTACAGCGAAGTTGATTATTTTCCAATAACAGCCCAATGTCCCAACGTGTTTTATTCCTCTGATACCACACCAAATATGAAATTCTTTAATTCATTCATTCATTCATTAATGACACATTGTCACACAACTTTTACCCATTTATTGTTACATGTAATGTTGCACATAATGTTATCACTTATAGTTATAGCAGCTTAAAACACTTCACCAGCTTCATGCAACACTTTGAAGTTAGTAAAAGTAAAATTTGTTAGTCATGTTAAGGAGATACCGCAAAGCCCTCTGTGGTGCAAAACTTAAGTTTATAGCTTTACTTCTGACTATTACAAAGCACTGATACTGGAGACTCCTTCCAAAAATGTTATTAAATGTCTCCTCAAAGAAAACTTCACCATGACACCAATTACATGTTTTTTTTAAAACCATTAAGTGCAGTGTCCAGCATACAATTCATTGTGTAATGCATTATTATACACACAATAGCATATATTAGAATGAGTGTATTAATATAACCCTTGCAGATTATATTATATTACTGCCAGAGCTAGTGTTATAGAAAATTAATCAATACCGTCTGACCATTCAGATGGAAGAATCCTACAGCATTGTTGTATGAATTTTTATAACTGATAAAAAAAAAATCAGATCTTTTATGTAGGGTATGCTGGCTATTCTACAGCTCAAGTCAATATGATCATCACACATGTAATCTGTCTAGTATTTCCAGATCCAGTAAGATTGATAAAGAAATTGTCATAATGATGGTGCCTGCTGGATCTCGGAGTGACTGTCTTATTATGTACTGCCACGCCAACCAGGATACAAGATGACAACATTCAGATTTGACTGTCCAGTATTTCTTAACATGCTTTATACATGCTTAAATAATTGACTCTAAACGCCCACTTACCTTGGACCCTGATGGTATCCCTCGTTTTCTCTTCACTAGCCCTGATTCCTTAATGCGGTAATTGCTATTTTTTTGAAAGTGGTCAATTATCAGGGCACAAGATGAGCTGCAATACGGCTAGCTTCACCCTGCTGGATAATGGAAGCCCACAGTTATATTTTGTCATTCTTATCACCCTTACCAGGGGAAGTTTTGCACACAGTGCCCAAGGTGACAGTCATCTCCATGTTTCCCTATGCACAGCTGAATCATTAAAATGAATGTGTATTTTCCAGCATCTTATTTAAAATAAAAAATCTTTTCTAGAGTCATTTTAGGCTTTCCAGATCTGATTTTTTTGGGTGGGGGTGGGGTGATGTGTGCCATTAAATGTGTCTGGGTTGATCTAAACCCAAATTTAAAATTACACAGAACCTTTCAGTTACAAGCCATACAAGTCTGGATGAATGATGAATCTGCAACCCCTTAGAGAACACTCACAGGCAGCATTAGTTAATCTGCCATGCCTGCAGGATACCCCCTTTCTAACTGATAAATGTCTTCTTTTACATCTGACATCATTGTGAATCACTTTCCTCTTCCAAAAAAGATACAAAATCCTTTGCGTTTACTTTATCATACTCTGTGTGGCAGAATTATGCATCACTGGCATTGTGGAACCCACAGTGTTTATACTACATTTACGCTGTGATCGTTCTCTCTTATGTAAGCTTCAATTCTCCTTGCTTGTTTTATTCACAATTTAGGAGAAATTCACAAGAATAAAAAAAAATGGTTGGATTTTATTCAATTTTATAGTAATTATGTCAGTGGAAATGTACAAATACTAATCCTGCCTCTAACCATAACCTTCATTTTTTCAAATAAATTGATTTATGAATTGTTACGAATTTGCAAATTTGAACAGTTTTCTCTTACAAATACATAAGCATTCCAGTCACTGCATGGCACACAGGGGAAAAAAAGCTTAGTAAATCGTACATTTTGTTGCAAGGGTGGTACCATTTTCTTTTGTACCTTTAATATGTATCTTTCACCTGGAAATGTGGATATATTTTACCTTTAAAAAAAATGTAAGGGGCGTAATTAGACAGTTTAGACAGGGCAACCCCAACACAATCAGACGTTCAACAAACGAGTATTAAAACTGTTGCCATTAACAGACACACGGCAATGATCCACTGATTTTCTCAACATTCTCAAGGTTGCACAATCATGTGGCAATGCATTCACTGCCCCATTTAGCTCAGTAGAGCAGTGGTGTCCAATCTTATCCAGAAAAGGCCAGTGTGGTTGCAGGTTTTCAGTCCAACCAAGTGGAAGCCACTCCTGATAGTCTATTGAAATCCAAGCTCAGCTAATAACAGGTGGAATCAGGTGTGGCTCCTGCTAGATTGGAATGAAAACCTGCACCCACACAGCCCTTTGCAGGTAAGATTGGACACCCCTGCAGTAGAGTTATTATTGCACCTAGTGGTCAAATATAGGAACTGCAACAAACACCAATAAAGACCCACTGAGGCAGAATTCATGATGCCCCATGCTTGCTCTATGACAGTCACAGGACATTCAATGACAATTGCTGTCAGTAGCTACCTTAAAAATACTCCACAGCCACCAACATCTTGTATTATAGCATTAAATCTAATACATTTCCACAGACAAAGGCAACATGTACTTGTAGGCAGTGTATCTATGGTGTATAGAACCAGTTCTATTGTAAGATACTGTATATTGTAAAGATTGGGAGAGGGAAAGGGGGATCATGGAGTGGGTAATATCCATGCATGCATTTGCATGGGAAAGAGAGGAGCTTGGTATATTTGGGACATTTTAAGAAAAGCCTCCTGGGTCAAAGCTCCCTCATGAAGCTGGTTGAGAAAATGTGTAAGGTGTGGAAAGCTTTATCAAGAATACTGTTAAGAATAAAAAAATATAAAATAGTTTTAAACACCTTTCTGTGTCACTGCATAATTCCTTTGATGTTATTTCATAGTGTTAATCGTTATTGTTAATTAAAAAAAAAATAGGAAAAAGGGAAAAAATGAAGACCTTCTTTGAGCAGGTAGTTATGTATTTAATGAGCAGTGATGCATTTCTCCTCCTAAAACTTAACCCTCTTGATTTACTTTGAAAATATTAATAAGGACTATGATACAATTTTACATAGAACTATCAAAATATCAAAGTAATTATCTGTCAAACATGCAATATAATACAATGCTTAATACTGGAGCAACAGGAAGCACTGTACATACAAATCAATAATATACAGTCTCTGTTCAGGTGATGCACCCGTGAAGTCTGATGACATAGGTATTTGACTCATGGTTTAGTCCACTCTCATTCATATCTTCATTACTTTCAGCAGGAGATTCCTGCACAATCTATATTTATGCAGAAGTATAGGACCACAGTACATGTATGAGACACTTCTGATCTCTAAAATACAGATGCTAACATGGGCCTTTATTACAGATCATGTATTTTGTGAGTGGGATGATTAAGCAAGTCAGCGGAGCATGAAGACGTACAGTGGGAAGGCTGAACTAATGAAAAATTTTCTCGTCTACCAGAAATGAAGTTGCAGCCCCACTTGTTTGATCAGTGCTTCTGTTCACAATAAATAAATAACACATTTGCAATATTTCAGCAATTTCTGTGACAGTAGGCAAGTGACAAAGTGAAGTGCAGCAAGCAATATTTGAATTAGACATTTCTCAATTTTATGCAAATTAGGTATGACATTGCATAGTGACAAATTCAAAAGAATGGGTTTCTGTAGTTCCCCACTTACATCTTTAGTTCCTACCTGCAATTAGTGTAAAATGTGGAAGAAAAAAATTCTAACCATGGTTTCATCTTATCCTGTTATAAACGACCTCTCATTAAATGTGTACAGAGATACAAAGCTTGTAAGGAGATAGCAGAGGTTGTTGTTGCCTCTGGTAAGCTAGCTAGTACAGTTAGCTTGCTTTGCTAATCTTGAAAGTTGAAAAGTGAAAGTTGAAAAGTGAAAGGTGAAAAGTGAAAGGTGAAAAGATGTCTTTTTCAGGCTGTTTCAACAACTTGAATTCAACTTAATTTCAACTATTTCAACCAATTCGTGATTATATATTATATTCATTATATTATTACATCATCATATTATAATCATAATTCTCTCAAAATAAGACAATTGACAAAAATTCCAATAAAACCTTTATTGACACATCAGATCCACCAGACCATCCAGGGGCATGTTATTGTATGTACAATAAAAAACACTTAAAAATTTTCTCTGAGCATGTGTTGAGTAGTAAAAGACAGATAACGTCCACGCCACTCCATCACAGGTCCGTGAGGAACTTGGCAGTCCGTGGAAACAAAAAGAGGGAATTTCATACTGAACAGTCTGTAACTCTGGAATTAATAAAATGAATTCCAAATAAATTAACCAGTGTGTCCATCACTCTCGGTTTTGATCTAACGTACGTACTTCCGCCTGCATTTTTTCACTACCTCCGTCCTTCTCCTCCTCCACGCCCACCTGCAACTATTTTGACTTCTGAGTGACCGATCAGTCAAAACAAGCCACTCTGGCATTCTGTACATCTATCACCCGAAATTTGTATCCTGTGGTTGTGTGTGTGTCATGAAACAGCAGGAAAATACATTCTTATAGATAAATTTTATATTAAAGAGCAGTAACATCAAGTTATTTGTATGGCATATTTTAAACATATGTATATTTATATAAATGTATTTAAGTTTTTGAACAGCAGTGATTATGTTCAAAAATGTTCAGAAAGACTAATTCGAGTGTAGTGTACACAACATTTTCATCGAGATATAATTCCCCATGTGCTGCAATGCGATCTTGTTTTCATGGCTGTATTAGTGCTATATGTGGTCCAAAACAGACGTCCATCTTGGGATAAATTTGGAGCAAATCAGACGGACTAAACAAAGCCCAATTTTCAATGGCTATTTTTGGGGTAAATAAAGGCCATGGTGATTTTGGGGTAAATAAAGGGCAAAACTGCCTGAAAAAAACGCCTTGGAGGTCTGGTGGGTACACCCCCAGCAACACAAGCATCTTGTAGCGTGCTAGACTGAACACAGGGTAAACAGACCTTACCTTTATGAGACTTACTGTGATATTCAATGTAACATAAACACACTTTTTAAAAAACAGACACACAAATATACATCAAAATGTTATTTGTTTGAAATGGAAACTGTTCCTTCATTTTGAAATGTGAAAGTGCGTCACTCCGTGGCCAACAAATAATCTATTGCTGTATAACTTTAGAGAGTCAGGTTGATCTGTTGGGACACGTATACAGTTAAAACAGATGTATGTTTCTGTATTTGTTCCAGGAACACATGGATCCTGCCCATCAATCAATACAGCTCAACAGAGCTCAATAAAGGTGAAAAATGTCCAACCTTAAAAGTTGCTGCCATTGTGTAGGTTTACAATGTGCCTGTAGTGTGCGTTGCTGTCAAACTCCAATCCCCTAAGAAGACAATCCTTTGCTCCAGCTTCACCCTCCCTACCTCACTCTCCCGCTCTCCCTTTCTCTCTCTCTCTCTCGCTCTCTCTCTCTCTCTATTTATCTATTTCTCTCAGCTTCACTCTCGCTCGGCTGCTCCGGCGTGTGGGCCTCATAAAACATCCGAACCAATTTGTTTTAAAAACACGTTTTTCAGAAACTTATTAGGCACTTTAGAGATATATCATACACCTTCGGCCGACCGAGGCAAGAAAAATGGTGCAAGCGGCGTAAGCCCATTTCTCCAGCCACGTCGCAGGGGAACCATAAAGGCCCAGGAGAAGCCCACCGGCCATCAGAACGCTTGCTACAATACCAGTCCAACACAAGCATAAATCAAGATAATTCTCTGCAAGCCTTGAACTCCGACCTCGGCACAATTCATTGGGACGTCACGGCTGAGAAAGAAGAAGAGGAAGGAGAAAAGGGTGATAGAAGAAAGCATCCACGGGTACAAGTGAGCTTTTAAAAAAAGCAGGGATGATATTAGTCACTATCGAGGTTGAGACCCCGAATGCATCTAAATGGTGGCTCTTTACGAGCCATTTGTCTTCGCTTGTGGCCATTTTCATTAAGGCAGTTGGTTGCTGGTGCAGGCTGGAAATTAATAACCACACCTCTTCTTACATCTCTTCAGGCTTCTCACCATCCCAACCCTCTCTTTTTTTTGTCTGCACTGGTGCTCTCACACACGCACACACACACACACACACACACACACACACACACACACACACACACACACACACACACACACACACTCTCTCCATCCCCCTCCAGCAGATGAAAGGTACAGGCACTCTCCCAGGTTGTGTTGGTATTTTGCATCCCTGCATCTCTGGCAGTCTTTCAATTTTCTTCAGTCTCTTAGCCTTTTGCTCGCCCCACCATCACCACCACCATTTCACTCAACAATCCCCCCTCCCCCCAAATCGCCTCCGCCCCGCTTCCCCGTGAATTTCAAGTCTCCGAACACAAACAATTCATTCGAAGCATTTAGAATTCTCCCAGCACCTCTGCCTCAGCAGTGCAGTCAGCAGCGAGCAGCCGCCAGGGCATGGAGAAAGAGAGAGAGAGAGAGAGAGAGAGAGAGAGAGAGAGAGACAGAGAGAGAGAGAGAGAGAGAGAGAGAGAGAGGAATGGAAAAAAGGGGGGCAAGCGATTTGATTAATTCTTGCATCCTGCTTTCTGCAACTCCTGTGGAGGTACAGAAGAACGGTGGCCCCCCTCCCTCCATGCCCCAGGTCCCTTAAAGAGCATTGTGAGCTCTAAAATTTTACTGTGTGCAGCAGGATTAGTGGAAGTCTGAGATGACCTGGACCAGGCTTTGGTAAACAAGGAGCTTTGTGACTGAAAATGTGGAAGCCACAGCATGGTCTCTCCCTGAAATGTCATACTGACAAGCACTCATTGGCCAATATTCATAGAAACCATAAGGACAGCACCACCGAATTTGGTTTCAGATTAACCTGTTTTATGGACATGTTCTATGTGATATTCTATGTTCACCAGTGAAGTGGAGAATTGTTGGAACATCTTTATCATTTTCCTGGTTTCCTGTGCATTAATTGAAAATGAACCAAGATGAAAGACTGGAGGCCTAATCTGAAGAGCTTGTCTAGATTTAAATGGCCTCATTACCAGAATCAAGGTATTTTTTTAATCAATATACACCTATTAAATAGAAAGGATCAGGTATCGCAATCAAGCTAAAAAAAAAAACAAAAAAACAACAACTTTATTGAACTGACTAATATGTCTATGCTCCCTACTATACTATATGTCACATATTATAACACTTTTGTTACAATATAGCAACTACCTAGTACTGAATAAGTAACAGCTTGTCCATAGGGGCAATGGGCTAATTTAAAAATACTCAGCAGCCAAACAAAGGCAAAGTGTAAGTGTTTGTACAAAACCATTTCTGTTGTAAGATATATTGCAAACACTGGGAGAAAGAAAGGAGGATTATGAAGTGGATAATGTCTGTACATCAGAAATGCGTGGGCACTATGGTTTCCCCACACATAGGCTCAGAAAAAGAAGAAAAAAGTGGCTCCCTTTTCCAATGCCACTGCTGATAAATAAACTTGATAAGTAGCCAGGCATGTGCACCAGAACTTGATGCTACAGCATAATAATTACTCAGATATTAAGAGGTAATTAATAGGTAAGTAATTATTACTAACAAGTAATACTTGGTGCACACTTTACATATTGACTGCAGTACTTGATACTAAGATCTGGAGATGACATTATCAATAAGTGTTAACTTTTAGGTAAATGCTACAAGCATTATTACTTTTTTTTTTTTTTACTTCTTTCAGTCAAATGTGCATGTACAGTATTAACTAAAGCAGTTTGGTAGGACTTACTGTTGCTGCAAGTATTAAAGTATGTGCGGTATAACAGTAATGGGGCCTGACACAAACTGGAGTTATTTTTCTCATACAGAACGCATCCCGAAGTGATTTATTCTTCTTATGCCACATCAATTTGCCAATGATTGCCAATCTTTTTTTTCATTTTTTGACATGCCTTACATTTGTCAGTTTAAATTTACATTTAATGTCTGTAAAACAAGTCAGCTCCTGTTATCACTTACGTTATAGCAGCTATAAACAGTCCCTCACCAGACTCTTTTTTATTGCTCTCTAGGAGCTAGCAGGGTAAGAAGAAAAAAAAAATGAATGCAGATTCTCACAAAACGCGATGAGAAAACACAAAGAACACAGACCTCTGTCCTGACATCTTTTTCCAAAGGTGGAAAAAAATGAACGGAATAGCTTACCTTAAACTTCATTTACTTAAAGTTCTCATTCATAAATGTTAAACGTCTACTTAATAGAAAGCCTCACCAGAGTAACAAGTCCGTTTTTTTTTGTTTTTTTTTTTTAAACCTGCGTATTGTTAGGCCTAAACTACATGAAGTGAAGACACAATAACGTATAAGAACGAGCACAGTAATAGAAACCTGTGATTTGTCTTAGAGTCTGAATTACTGTCAGAGCTGCTGACACCCTCTGACCAATCAGATATTAAAATTCAACCATGTTGTGATATAAGCCCTTAAATATTTAACCTGTACCAGGTATTACATGTAATTACTATATTATTACTTATTCAATTTTGAATGATTATTGCATTATACAGCTATACAATAATACACACATACATGCAAGCCTGTAATGATCACATATTTACTTATTAAATGCACAACTGTAAAATACTCAAAATGATAATAATAATAATAATAATAATAATAATAATAATAATAATAATAATAATAATAATAATAATAATAATAATCTGAAATATGTGTTATCAGTCTTATTTACTTGCTATATGAAAATAATTTATGGATATAAGCACAAAAGCATTTCGGGTGATTGGGGAACTCTATTCCACATGGTTACTCTCATGGTCAATACAACATCTATAATCTCTGTTATATAAATAGCTTTGTTTAAGGCAAAAAAGGCTTCTCTTTTATGAGTACTTAAAGATCATTCCCTATGAAGGCCACTACACAGATCTTAGGATGGCTAACCAAAACATGGCATCTCCATTCTGGCATGTCTCTACAGGCTGATCGCTTTTCACCGAGTGTTAGGTCTCAGATGAGCAGAAATCAATGCTAGTGCGGCTCTTGTCCAAAGCATGTTGACCGAATGAGCAATCCTCCCGGCAATGAGAGGGAGAGTTCATTCCGCCTACAGGAATGAAGGTTTCTGGGTCCAGGGTCGGCGGGCACAGTTGGTAGAAGAGCTGCCCCCTGGCAAGGAACTCGCTGGGGTTACAAGACTCAGTTCACCTCCTCTGGGTGCAGAAGGAAACGAGGGAGCGAGGCCTTGTGACTCTAGCCCCTCTCTGCCAAACCCCTCCATCGCTTGCTTTCTTCCTCTCTATCTTCTCCCTCCTCTGGGCTATCAGTGCCGCACTCCTGCATCCGTAATTCAAAGAGACAAAGGAATGAAAACAATCTTTTGGAGCTCGCCAAGAATGGGTAGAGGAGCACAAGAAGATGAAGGGAAATAAAAGACGGCCCTTGATGATGCTCAAGACAAAGATGACTCTGTGTGTGTGTGTGTGTGTGTGTGTGTGTGTGTGTGTGTGTGTGTGTGTGTGTGTCTAATGGCTGAGAAGCTGTTTATGTTGAGGAGTGGCCGTTCAGCAGGGCTTTTTGTTTTCCTCCCCAAGAGAAGAGTCAGGGAGCCATGCTTGATCAATACGCCAGCCACTTCTCTGGGTGCATCAGGGGAGCCTGGCCACACTGCCACGACAGCATATTTCCTTTCATGATCTGCGGCACAGAAGAAGTAGCACAGCAAAGACTAGGGACATAGACAGAGAGAGAGAGAGAGAGAGAGAGAGAGAGAGAGAGAGAGAGAGAGAGAGAGACGGACAGCTTTGGAGGGGGCACCAAAGGCACAGGGTTAAGAGCTTCTGAAATACAAAGAGTGGACACTGAGGGATCGGAGGTCTGAGCTCCCATCTGCTTGAAGTGTAAAGCACCTAAAGTTCTCATGTGCACAGAGCATTTTAGGAATTCAGACATATTTCAAGGGGATACCAAGATCTTTAGAGGCTTCTGTTTGAAAGCCACAGCTGAACATGCCTTAAGTATTCAATGCCATGTGTCTGCACTGAACGACATGTTAAACCTGGATTTGGTCCCAGTGTAATAGGATATTGTGGATTATAGTGATTCTGTCAATGTGTAATAGATAGATAGATCATTGATACATGACCTTGTATGTGTTTTACTATCGTTAAATTTAAAATCGTCTGGTCAAACCTTAAGTTGGAGCTACACCCATTTTGGATATGCAAAAAAAAAAAATAAAAATTGGGGTTTACGATTTGATTCTGAGATTAATCAAAAATGTAGGGAGTGGTGACAGTGGTGATCACAGATCATTGGTCCCTTTTTTTAGGGCTTGGGGATTGACGTCATGTTGCATTGTGGGATTTAGCTGCCATTTTGTCAGCAAGATCCCTTTGTTTACATTCAGTGTATTTTGATTTGATTGAGTGATAACACTGCTTAGGTGCTCAAAAGGGACTCTTTGATCAGACTAATAATCCTGATGTGCCTCCGCCTTTTACACTTTTTTAGTTCTGTTTTTGTTCTTGAATGTTTATTATTTTGAGAATTTTACTCAAAAATTACTCAAAAGTCACTCAAAGGTCATCAGTACTGGACATACTGATTTAGCTACACACAGGGAAACTGTGACAGAACAGTTATTATAATTATCATATATTATCAGTTATTATATTATTAGCAAAGCTAATATACTGTATATTTAGTATACAAGCTACATTTCACAGGCTTTCAGCTGTCATAGCTAGAGATTAATTAAGAATTAAATATTTAAACCAGGGTAAGTAAAATACTAATGAAGCTTCAGAGCTGACAGTGCAGTCTTTACCATTGTAATTGTTGTTGTACTAAAGAATGCAGCAATAGTTTCCTATAACTTTAGATGGATAATGCCTTGTAACTGCTCATACTCCTGGCTGTACAGTACCAAGTAGCCCTTTACTTTGGTTCCAGATAGAAATTAATTTGAAAAGGTTTTTTTTAAAATTTTTTTTTTAAATAATTAAATTGTGTGAAATGATTTAATTGCTAAAAATAGAAAACTAGTGTTCGCTTGCTGTTAAATAACATGGCTAATGTTGTAGCGAGGTGATCATTTCATTGGATTATGTAAACTACACTTAAATATAATTTAGATCACTAATAGAGGCATATGGTAATGCTAGCTGACTAGTGTTCATTGTAAGCTTGACCTCGGTCTCCATACTGGGTCTACAAACAGAGTATGAGCAGTATGTGTGTCTTGGAATACATGGTTAATATATGTGTGTGTGAGAGCAAGCAGTCTGTACAGGATTTCGCAGAGATTTATTGTGATTGTTGTGGCCAAAAATTCTTGCTTTTGCTGTGGCTTTTTTCAAAAATTTTTTCTGCTTTTATGGTGTGGAAAACTACTTGAACTGGCCGAAATTGCAATTGCATAAAATTGTTTTGCGTTGTGATGACGTCACATGACGCGTCTTGGCCCAAATCTGTGGAAAATCTGCTGTAATTTTGAAAAATTACAAGATCCACTGAATATTGCAGAGTTTCCTTGATTTTGCATTCATTTCTGCTATTGCAAAATCCTAGAGGAACTGAGCAATACTTCATTTCTGTTACTTACAGCAAGATAAACAAAGCATTATTCACAGGATGTTAAGCAAACTTGGATTATTAACTAAATAATGCAAACTAAAGTCACATTGTTAACTATCCAACCTGAATCAGCCAACATTGTGAACTAGTTAGCTAACGGTTTCTAATCTAATCAAAAATGTCTCTCCCAGAAAAACAAAGAATGACTAATAAATATTAGCTCATTTGGACATACCATATGTAATTAATTATTTATCTTTTTCCCTTTACCCTCTGCTTGTTGATCATCATCACTTTCTCCAGAAAGATAGCAAATTAATACAGGAGTTTATCGTTGTGTAAGTTGATGGGAGAACCTCAATATGTGCATGTGTGTATATGGTGTTTCTCCCTTCTCCATCTCTTTCTTCCTAACCTCTAGTCTGCCTTCTCTTGAACACAGAAGCATCATTCAGGTCATAAAATGTTAGACATATGATATGTTCACCAAACTCAGCAATGTGGTCATCTCAGATGGCTGCCTCGAAACAGCGTTCAACTACTTTTTCATAAATATATGACATGCAGACCAGGCGATTTAAGTTCAAAAGATATGTCAGTATTCATGGGTGATAATCTTGATGGACCTTTCAGATTAGGCACATCACCTGCTTTCAGTTCAGTTCAGATTTTTCTTGAGTAGAGGTGTCCAAGATGGGTTTTAGACCGCCGCCTCTGATCACTGGCCTTTAAGTCTGAAAAAATCAGGGGATAGAAAATGTGGACTGAAGAGGCAGATTACATTTTTCTTTGCCATTAAAGTATATTGTATCTACTATATTGCCAATTTATTGCTGTGTGTATAGTCCTAGTTGTAATTATCACATTAATGACCGTAAATTTCTTTTAAATTAACAATATGGTTTCCACCATCATTATTTGGAAGCTTATAAAATAGCACTTGATCTGCATTTGTATTTATATCATTCCTTGGCAGGTCAAGATACTAAATCAAGGTCATGAAGTTGTAATATGTGTGCAGACTGTTTTTATCATGCTATCAATTCAATATTTTGAATTGTTGAATTAATTAAATAATACCAGTGTTTTTGTTAATTTGATGTGCTCTCCTGTAAAGAAAATGTGACCATGAATTGAAGGAGAAGCTGACCAAGCACTCATCTGCTGAATATGATTCAAGTGCCACCAAACTATGTTTCCACCAATAATTCAGAAGACACACACACACACACACACACACACACACACACACACACACACACACACACACACACACACACACACACACACACACACACACACACACACACACACATATTTATGCACACACAGGGGATATTTTGTTCTGCTTTCACTTCAATAAAAGAATTTGTGTATCACTGCATGATTTCCACAGCTGCTGAAGAGATTAATTGACAAAGTGAAGGGAAAAAAAAACTAATCCTGGTCACCAGCAGGGAAAATTCTAGCACAAATTTCTCACAGGTGTCTATGGATGGAGAGAGACGAAGAGATAGGATGGGTTGATGGAATTATGTAAATATGAAATATCCAGTATTGCAGTTGCACTGTGCTCATATGAGCAAAAGCAGAGTCCAACGGCGGCGAACAGCAGTCGCACTTTTTCGCATGAGCCGGATGATGCACGGATTCCGTATCTATATCCGTGCGTACTGTGCGAATTGAATTCTCAGGTTCCCTCCATTATATCAGCTGCCGTCTGCACCCGTGGATGCTTTGTTATCCAGCTATTTTCAAACACTGCGTTCTGCCGGATCACATCGGATGAAGGTGTGAGCCTGGTTTTATAACCAAGGTGTCTCTATGAATGCAAACTGATTAAGTTGTGTGTGTGTGTGTGTGTGTGTGTGTGTGTGTGTGTTTGTGTATTTGTGTGTGGGAGGTCTCCACCACTGTATTAGCTACAATAGTACTGTTGTGGTTTTTAAGTGTTTTGTGTACAGGGGCTATTACTACCCATTATTAACTACATGGTCTTCACTACACACACACACACACACACACACACACACACACACACACACACACACACACACACACACACACACAAGCTGACAGAGGTTATATTCAATCTGAACCCTATTAGGATGTCTTTAAGCCATTCTAATGCAAATTGATCTGTAACTTAAACCCTTTCAGGTTAATTCAATTAATCTATAAACCCTGAGACAATGCAGTACTGGGTGTTATAATATTACCTGGACAATATGACAACATGATATCAATATCTCAATATATTTGTATCGTCATTATACCTTTTCTGAGTATAGCTGCTGTATTATGAGGTGTCAGGTGTAAGTGCTCAGTTTTGCCCTCATTAACTGAGAGGTGTCAGAATTTATTTCTTTCTTTCCTGCCCTTTCCTCATTAAAGATGCAATGATCAATACGTTTATTGTCGTTACTATTACACATTATGCGGAAATATCTGAGGAACCCAGTGGAACATATTCAGAGTGGTGAGGATTTAATACTGAAATTGTGCACATCAGTATTCAGATCGCAGACATAATTATTGATTTGCGTGCTACTCAGAGAGTTACATGGGATTTGTGCATACATGTGGAGCTTGCGTGTCTCAGTTATGCACGATTCTGGCTTTGAATTGACAGTATAAGTCCAGCGCCACTGTCTGACAGTACACTACAATATGTATGTCAGTTTAAAATGTATTTTTGGGCTGTAAATACACAAACTATAATGTAAAGCCATTTGAGACCAATATTAAATACACAAATAAGACATTAATAAATAGTATTGCTCCTTTAAAGTCTACATCCCAGGCATACATTATGATTTCCTGACCTTGATTTAATGTCTCGTGGCTTAATTAAGCTGTGTACACAATTACCTGTCAGGACAAAATATAAACAAATAAAATGCAGAATAATAGAATGTGCTGGATCAAGTGCTATTTTATAAGATGATGGTGGAATTGTTGTTAGTGTTAAATGAAAACAAATTTGCAGTGATTAATGAGATAATTGCTACATTGCTACTAAGGAGATTCATACAGCAATACAGTATATTCACAATATACTAGACTCCTGTTAGGTGTCTATCTGAATGCTTGCTATCTTCTCATTCATACTTTATCATATTAGTATTTTTAAGTCATATTTTTATTTTTCAGTTGTGTCTTGCCTTTATGTTACATAATGTTACATCTGACAGAAAAACAAATGTCATCTGCTTCTTCAGTCTGCATTTTCTATCCCCTGATTTATTTATTTTTTTCTGTCTTAAAGGCAAGTGCTTGGGCTATTAAAAAAAAACATCACATTGGATAACTCTACTCAAGAAAAATCTGGCAACCAAAGAGGTGTGAACTACACACAGGTAATTGGCATAACCCGTGTCTGAATACACATAACTTTCCCCAGCGTAAATGTTGACATAACTTCATAACCCAGTCCCTCCAGGGACTCCAGGATTTTAGAAAAAATGAAAGCTCCTCCGAATATTGCAGAGTTTACTTGATTTAGCGTTAATTTTTTAATGAAATTAAAATTATTGCAAAATTAACTCCGCAATATTCGGAGCAGCTTGCAATTTTTCTAAATTACTGCAGGTTTACATTAGTGAGTATCCTTATATGTACATTTTCAAACTCAGGAGTTATTGTAAGACTCGAACTTTAGTTTTTTTTCCGGAACTAACAGGATTTTCGTGAACACCACATTTCTTGTGTAAAAGCTCCTGTGGATAATTTATGAATAAATTTGTTCGTATCCAGATTGATAAATGAGGCTCCATGAATTGTACTTGATCAGTCTTCTGATTGCCGATTCTGCTTGTCCCTCCAGGATTTTGCGATTTTGCGATCACAGAAATGAATGCAAAATCAAGCAAACTATAAGAAAAATATTCGGAGGAGCTTTTTTCAAAAGCAGATTTTCTGCAGATTTGGGCCAAGACGCGTCATGTGACGTCATCACAATGCGCATTCAGCCAAAGCCCTCTTTGATTCACGTGTATCGAACATGAGTAAAAGGTGTCATTTACCAACGAACATAACTGTGAAGACCGTGCAAAACAATTTCATGTAATTGCGATTTCACCGATTCTAGTAGTTCTCCGCAAAAAAGCACAGAAAAACCTCAAAATCAAACATTTTTGGCCGCAACAATCACAAAAAAATTCGGCAAAATCCTGTGCGGACTGATAACCTGAAATATATACATTTGCCTAAAACACATGTGTCTCAGTTATGTGCAATACTGACCTTGAGCCTAAGCCTGGATTTAATCGTTCTTTAAGTCTCAAGTTTTTTTTTGAGATACCACTGGACAGCCACAATTTATAGAGCAATTTATGAACCACTGCCAAAGTCAAAGGAAATACAGAGATGTTGTTCTCGGGTCTACTCTCTCTCTCTCTCTCTCTCTCTCTCTCTCTCTCTCTCTCTCTCTCTCACACACACACACACACACACACACACACACACACACACAGACCCTTAGCCATAACTCATTACCAGATGACTAGCTGGCAGTGAAAGTGTGAAGGATAAAGAAAAGAGAGCTAGAGGGGGGGATGGAGAATTACTCCATCAGCGTGTGGACACATCTGAACAGAGATGTAGCTAAAGGGAGAGATCTGTGAGTGTGTGTGTGTTTTTATAAGAGTATTTGCCTGAGTAATCCCTCAGCAATCTTCAGTTTCCACTGGATAGCTGTCAAAAAAGATGAGTATAGCTCTATGTTCTCAAGCACAATATTTTGAGCCTCCGGCAGGAATTTGTGCTTCATATGCGCTATACTTTCTAATAACAATGATACACATTGCTATCATACTTGATATAAATAGTTGCAAGCTATGCATCTCGATTAAGATTGAAAAGGTGCGGTTATGATATGGCGAGTTGCGTTTTGGATTGGCATCACTATGTTGTGAGGAAAACACATTAGATGTTGTTTGAATTGCAAAATGCTTAAGGGTGCAGGAAGGAGAGAAAAACTGAGAAACAATTTAACATATTTAATATAGCCAGTAACCATTGTGACTAATATTTCTTTTAGTTTGAGTTTGTAAATCTTGAAAAGGGTTGTTTATTTCCCTTTAAAAGGCAGGCTATTTTATATACTGTATATATGGGTAGTGAAATTGGTCACATGACCAGTAATTGGTCACCTGACATAAGAACATGTCTGCTCCAGCTCTCAATAAAAGGAAGTAAATAAACCATGTTATAATGCAGATCCACCTACAATATTTACGATATTTAGTAAATAATATTTAAAATGGTCTGTTATTGATATTTTAATAAGGCTGGATTGTAACATTAATATCATCTGCAAATGAGATATAAATATGTCACCACTGTAACCAGTGGCATAAAAAATATTGCTACTTTAATTGCAACAAGAATGTGAAGTTTAGAAGCTTTGCATCACATGGTGTGTCAAATGAAAACCTTAATTATTATTTTTAAAATTTTGCATTGTTAATTGCAAATACGTGTCACAAAAATGTATCAGTTTTTTCTACGTGATCTCAATTTCATTCAATGCAAGCAACTAGTTTCCAGATTCCATAGATCCAACCATATAGGATAAGCGGTATAGAAGCTTGGATCCTATCCCAGGGGACTCGGGGCACGAGGAGGGGGACACCCTGGACACACTCACATTCACACACTATGGACAATTTAGAGATGCCAATCAGCCAACAACACATGTATTTGGACTGGGGGGAGGAAACCAGAGTAACCAGAGGAAACCCCCAGAGCACGGCAAGAACATGCAAGGGGGCAGAGGTGGGAATCGAACCCCCAACCCTGGAGGTGCGAGTCAAACATGCAACCACCAAGGCACCATGCCCCCAGTTTCTAGATTCCTCTAGAAAAAAAGAACTTACACTTATACAAATGTAAGTTACTGCTGTATGGTTTTAGACATTTTACACCATCTGAATGGAATCGATAAATAGATTTTGCCTCTAGTTTCTTCTTACTATAAAGAATCAGGTGTGGATTAATTTCCTATAACAGCAACAGTTCAGCTGCAAGACAAATGACAGATTCATATTAATGCGCTTGTTATGATATGTTATCGTTTCTATAACACTGTGGCAGCTAATTTACAGGGACTTGTTTGATGGACGGTCCGCATGAATGGATTTAAAAAACGTGTGTAATTGTTATATGATATGGTGAAGTTTTCTGTGAGGAGATGTTTATTTAACATTGTTGGAAGGAGTCTCCAGTGTCAGTAATGTAAAGCTGAAATTTACATTTTCTGAATTTTCTGAAAAAAATGAACAAGAGATTAGAAAAAAAAGAGACTGGGGGAACAACTATTTTAACAAAACAGATAACAGGAACTAACTTTTTTTTTTTAGATGAAAATACACATTGTTTTCTAATAACAATACGGCACTGGCAAATTGGCATTCTATAAGATGAATCACTTCGGGTGGTAATCACACTACCCCATCATTGATTATTTTCCTGTAACACCACACACTGCATCATGTTTTATTTATGTAAATTTCATGTAATTCATGTAGCTGGGAAAAAATGTTTTTAGCACAACATTCAACAATGTTCACAATTAGCTCCAAAATGCAACTTGGCCTGATTCGCTAATGTGAACTTAGCATTTCTTAAGCTTTCAGAACTCCTTTGCACTAAATGTACAGTATTAGGATGTGAACTAAGTAAAGTATTGTGTATAGTACACAGTCAGATAACATTTCCAATCTTTAGGAAAGATAAACATCCCCATGGCCAAGCTCTTTGCATTCCCATTGTCAGATTTTGCACTTCCTGGAGTCACACTGAATACTCTGAGCTAGTCTTGGACCAGCCTTGGTGTGTACGCTGCCACAATCAGCGTGTATAGGTTTGTGAAAACAGCAAATTGTCAAAACACTGTTTTCCATTTTCTCAGCAGTACAAGAAGATGCAGCGATGTCGACAATGGTGCCAGAAAGAGAAGGCCCAGCATGCAACCAGGACTGGTGACAAGCCCCAAAGCTTGCGATCTAATTATTTAGCCTTCGCGTAAATGTTTCCACTTTCTTGTGTGAAGCCTGCCTGATTTATGACAAAGAACTGCGTTAAAGGAAGTTTCAGATCTACAATGGCTTGAGGAAAGTCATAGCGAGGCAAGAGTAACCTAGCCTAGCCTAATACTCTGGCTCACAGCTACAAACTGCCTGGCAAACGTTTTGCCATTGTGCTTACTCCATAAACTTGTCGAGCTTTTTTCATTTCTTTTTCACCTCCAACCCCCACAAACTGAATTTCTCTTCTGCTCCGAGTGCTTAATAAATACATCAGGCTAAAAAGTGCTGCGCTATTAAATTCGAAGCAGATGAAATATGAATGAAGCGACAGCACTTCAGGTGCATCGGCTGTGATTTAATATCTGTCTGGAGGATGCGGCGTGCTGAGGAAGAGATTAACGCGAAGAGGCTCCGACACTCAGCGTGACCTTTGACCCCTCAGAGTGCTGAGCAGGTGTGTATGGATCCAACACAGCGGGAGGGCATGGACAGAGGCCATCAAATTCACTGATCAAACGGCGACGTCAATCACACTCATCTGCCACTGTGGTGTGTTCGTTTTCACTTGGGCTTGTTTTTAGTTTTTAGATCTTCTTTTGTAAATCTTTAGCCCATTTTTCTTTGACTTCTAGCTTTAGTTAAGCTTTACAGTCATATTTTAGCCGACAGATTTTTTTAATGCTCCTTTATCTTCTCGGTATTAACCAGGTCAGTGTGTAGTGCAGAGTACTGGGTAATTGTTTTGGGTGGACTGTGCTAAATTACACAAATGTAAGCAGGTAAGAATGTGATACAAACACCACAGAAGAGGTTTATTGTTATGAAGTGGTTAAATATTTGGTCAGATGATTAATTTTCCATAACAGCAGTCCTGACAATAGTTCCAGCTGCACGGCAAATCATAGGTTTATATTAATGTGCTTGTTCTAATATGTTATTGTTTCTGTAATATCTCCTCTGGCTTGCTCATTTATGGAATTAAATTTGTGCCAAAAGTATTGAATGTAACTTTTCAAGAAACGAACAAAAATATACAATGAAAAAGAAGAAAAACACTCTGAAACTGAAAACAGTGGCAAAAATGTAATATGGTCTTCAAATAAAAAGCATTCTTTGTTAAGTTTTCTAACCTTCCTTTTACCTAAGCATGGTTTATGAATGCGCTGCCAGAGTTTATGTATACGTTCACCATTCTGGCACAAATCTCACATTTGGTCGGGCTTAACAGTGATTTGCTCTCATTGGCTAGTGAGATTTGGATCGACAGCTCGAGTGTCCAGCTGAGGAGGATGATGATGATGCCAACGCTCCGTGCCGCTCCTGAGAGCTCATCTTTAAAAAAACAAAAATAGTCATACGAGACTACCCAAACCTCAAATATTAATTACAGACTAATATACTGACTAAGTAAGTAATTTCCACTACAAAGTACAAACACTATAACTATACAGAGAACCGCATCCAGAACGCTTTCCAAAAATTCACGACACTGAAGTCTCTACTTCCAGGTCAGGGAGCTGTCAATCAAAATCTCACTAGCCTATGATAGTAAATCATTGTTAAGCCCTGCCCACATGTGAGGTTTGTACCAGAACGTAAACTTGCAGAGCGCAAATGAAAACTTTGAAAGCGTAAATGAAAACTCCGGCAGCGCTTTTATAAACCATGATTAGCAAAAATGAAGCTTAGAAAACTGTTAAAGAATGCAGTTTATTTGAAGACCATGTTAAATTTTTGGCACTGAGTTCACTGTTTTCAGTTTCAAAGTGTTTTTCTTCTTTCTCATTGTATATTTTTGTTAATTTCTTGAAAAAAGTTACATTCAATACTTTTGGCACAAATTTAATTCCATACTCCTTAGGGATAAATTTAAAGAGCAATTTTATATCCGGTTTTCTGTAAAGCTGCCGTGTCCATTGTTCAAAGCATGTTACTTCTTAAAACATAGAACCTGGCAGACATTTCAGGGCACTTTAGCTAAACTGTCATGTTACTTGTGATTTTTAACACCATAATAATTAACTACTTGTGCTGTTTATTTCTCACACTCACCTGCTTATACAGCTAGAACTTGCCCAACATTTCAGTGCACTTTATTGAAAATGTCTTGGTAGGTATCATCTTGTTCCCCAAAATAATTACCCAGTACTTTAGACTTTGTACCGTACACTTAGTTCATTAACACTTACACTTTACTGGACTGCTTTTTTTTCCTTTGACTGTTTTTCTAGTTTCTGTTTTCCATGGATGGTATCACAAGAAGCAACACAAGTAAGCTTGTATCAAAAGTAACGACTCAAGGTTAGGGGGATTGTCCACAGGCAATCCAATACATCATGTCTTTATTGTAATATATACAGTTTGTTGTGTGTCAAGCTGTTTTTCATTCAACTAGTCTGTTTTTTTTTTTTTTTTTTTTTGGTTTATGATTAAGGATTATCCTGATTTTTTTTTTGTTTTGTTTTTTACCCCTATGCTGATGTACTGATGCCAATTTCTGTATTTTCCGAAATACACACACTGTCCACAAGCGTACTGTTACAGTTGTCTGAATGTGTGAGTGAGAAAGATGGAGAGATACACAGACAGATTAACTGAGCAGTAACTAAAGAAAGCAGTGACTCGGTGTGTAAGCCTGCCCTCTTTTTATTTACAGGTAAGAGTTTTCTCTTTCTCCAGCCCAGGCCCATCTGTCATGACTAACGCCGTGTGTGTGTGGGCTCGACGTTGAGCAATGGCTTGGACGTCCTCTGAAACTGCTGAGCTGGCAGTAGTAAGGCAGACTGCCAGGCTTTTAACCCTGCCATTAAGGAGGATTTGTAATATATGTGCAGGATCCGGGTCAGAGGGCCGTTGTTAAATGAGGTGACCAGCGTTTGCTTTCCCCACATGCCATGAGCTTTCACTGTTTTAACGTGATATTAATCAGTGTCTATTCAGAACAATTAGCATGCATTAAAGCTAGAACAACCTACTGTATATGGACATGCCAACAGACCTAATAGTATTGACTTGAGTAACTGTGCTTATACTGGAGCACTGTCAAATTCTCGAATCTGATTAATCAGAAGGTGTTGATTAATTTTCTATAACACTACGGCTCTGAGAACAGTGCTGGCTGGAAGGTAAATCACAGTTTTATGCAGAATTAATGCACTTGTTCTAATATATTATTGTTTCTATAGTAACAACTAATTTACAGGGACGCGTATGGTGGAGACTCCACATCTAAGAATCTAAGATAAACAGATGAAATATCTAAAGAAATAAAAAATATATATATATTAAATTGATTGGTATCCCGAATCTTTCTGTAAAAAGATGTTCATTTTACATTTATGGAAGGAGTCTCCAGTGTCAGGGCTTTGTTTTCCACCATGGACTTTTACATTGATCTCTGTAACATGACATTTTTTTTTTACTTATTAACTTCAAAATATTTCATTAACTTTATTTAAAAATATGACATAAGTGATATAAACTAATTTCAAGATATTTCACAACATTAAATGTAATTAAAAACTGATACAAAGTACTGTACGTGTCATTTTTAGCTGCGGTCTAATAGGAAAAAACACTTCGGGATGCACTGTTATTGGAAACTTCAAGGTGGTAACCACCCCATTGCTGATTGTTTTTCTATAACAGCATGTCCTGACATGTTTTATTCCTTACTCAACATAGCTGAAACTTAATAACAATGTTAGCAATTATTAGCAATTATATAGCAAAAGTTATTTGCCTAGGAAAACTGATACTATATTCATTATCAGTTCAATAATTTATTAAAACCTTGTATAATTCATTTTCTTCTCCTTGGATTGGAATGTTGGTTCTTTAAGAAGTAGCTTACCCCATTTTTAAAATGCAGGACTTGGAAATTTAAATTTTGCTTCAGTCAGGGTAGCACCGATAGCGAAGCGGGACTACAGCACCTATCAGCCTCTGTACACCACATGTTCACATCACACACCAAGTTACATGACCACAAACACCTGAACCATGTTTATGCACAAGGAGCACTAGTATTTAAGTCACGTTTGTATAGCATTCTTTGTCTAGTGTTTGTTGTCAGTAGCGTCGTGGTCGAATGTCCATGCCATGTTCATGTTTATACCATGCTTGTCTAGTTAGTGTTTATGTTACATAGTCCTAGTTTTTGTTCACATGTGTTGCACTCTAAACAAAATACTCTGCACTTGCATCCATGTCCAAACCAGCTGTGACAGAATGCTAGACTGAACCATGGATGCAGCATTGTTTATCCATAGCATTTTAGATCAGGCTAAGCAGATCCAGGGGAACCAATGGCTGCTTGACTGGATCAAAATTATTCTGGACCAACTCCAGAATGGGCTCGCACATAAACTTTTTTGGGGGAGGGCTATAACCTGTGCATCAGCTGAGCCTAGTCAGCCAAACACAGGAAATGGGGAGACAGTGGGGCTCATGCCAGAGACCAAAGAAGTGGCCTCCCCAGTGCAGTTTACGCTAGAGGCTGAGAGGGTGGCCTGAATGAACCAGCCCATGCCAGAAACCGACAGGGCGGCCTCACCAGCTCAGTCAATGCAAGAAGCCGACAGGGCAGCCTCACCAGCTCAGCCAACGGCAGAAGCCGATGGGGCGGCCTCACCAGCTCAGACAATGCCAGAAGCCGACAGGGCGGCCTCACTGGCTCAGCCAGTAGCAGAAGCCGACGGGGCGGCCTCACCAGCTCAGCCAATGGCAGAAGCCGATGGGGCGGCCTCACCAACTCCGCCAACGCCTGGAGCCGCTGGGGCAGCTTCTACAGAGGAGTTCATGCCAGAGGCCAACCGGGTGGCCTTCCAAGAGATGCCCAAGCCAGGTGGCCTCACAAGCCATGCCCGAGGCCGACATGACCTCATAGATCGAGTCCACTCAACCCCGTGATTCTGGTGAGGATGCTTGTCTAGTTTGTGTTTATGTTACATAGTCCTAGTCTTTGTTCACATGCATTTCACTCTTAATAAATATATAAAAAAATAAATACTTTGCACTTACATCCATCTCCAAACCATCTATAACAGCAACATTATCTACACAACACACTGTTAAAGGAGCAGTTTATAATTTTTCTTCTACCCCCCCTGGCTGTGAGGTGAATTGCAGTTGCAATGACATTGCAAACATTTTCTTTACCACAACTGACCCACCTTCTCTGCTGAAAATGTGTTTTCCTCATGAGTGGAAATTGTCTCTTTTTCGATGAAAAGGTCAGAATTAAGCAGCTCTGCTTTTAACAGAAACCTTCATTGAAGAAATCTTAATTAAGGTATTGTTGTAATTATATTACTCTTGTAGGTCTAGAAAAAAAAACAATTAATACCATCACACCCCTAATCTTTAGTAATCATCATGTCTCTAGCAATTGTATACAGTAAACATTTTTATTGAATTATTTGTCTTGTAAAATTCTAGACTACTTTGCAATATGATTCAGTAAAACCTTGTTTTGCCCAGTTATATTATTTATTACAGTGCTCATTAATCAGGCTTAGGCTCCTGTTTTCATAACACATATAAAACCTAAAATTTCAATCCTGGTAGTCAGTATAAGCACATATGTGTTCCTCAGCACACCCACCCACACACACACACACACACACACACACACACACACACACACACACACACACACACACACACACACACATGCACACACACAGAGCCTCAATTCCAAAGCAACGAAAGAGGCAAGTGACCGTGTATAACCAGCATTGACACTCTGTCCACACACTCGCTCGACAGGTGTGAACTGCTGAAACACACACACACACACACACACACACACACACACACACACACACACACACACACACACACACACACACACACACACACACTTGTATTACTATATTTGTAAGGATTTCCTCTGACTTGCATATTAATGTAGCTGCAAATGTGTTGATTATACCCAATCCCAACCTTAACCTCATTACCTAAAATGGAATCTTTTTCATGACCTCACATGGACATAGTAAAATTATTATTATTATATTAATATTAATATTATTACAAATGTTTGAGGACCTTCCAGTAACATAATTATTAATGCAGCTAAGGAACGCTGTGCCTACACCTAAATCTAACTCTAAACTTAATCCAACAGAAAATCCTTCTTCCTCCTTCTCCACATTTCACCCAACCCTGGAATATACATGGAGTATTGCTCACTCTGGCTCAAGCATAATATTCTTAGACACATCTTTGAGTCTACTTTGAGAACCACCATCCACTACAAACCGACAGACTCTCATTCTTAGTTGGAGTAACTCTTCACATCCCAAACACTGCAAAGATTCCATAGCTTATTTATAGCTAATGAGACTTAAATGCATCTGCAGTAAGAATAAAGACTTTCTCCTGAAAAGAAAGGAATTGTGCAATTATTTTTTACAACTGTGGATTCCCTAAGAACATCATAAATCGTACCATGGCCCATGTTAGCAGTGCTGAGAGAATGGATGCACTGACCTCTACATATTCCACTGCCAGGACAGAGAGAATTACTTTGGTGCTCAGTTATAATCCCACTAATAAAACAATGATGGTTATTATACTGAAAAACTTAGGACGATACTGAGACAGCTTCTCTTTTAAGGAACCTCCAATCATTTAATACAAACTGGACAAAAACATAAAAGACTCTGCTTGCCAGAAGTTAATTAAGTGATCAGGCTACTAGTACCTGTGGCACTCCACATGCAAATTCATTAACCCCAGTAATAAAATCACAGGCCCTAAAAGATAATTTTTTTTTAATTACCCATCACTCCTTGTGCATCACCACAGGAGTTGTTTATTGTCATTCCTGTAAGAACTGTACTCAACTGTACACTGGAGAAACTAAGAGGAGACAAGCTGATTGTTTTGTCGAGCACCTTCGCACCATCACAGTGAAGGAATTCTCCTTTCCAGTGGTAACACTTTTCAACAACGGTGGACATAACATTAATGACATCTCTGTGTACATCACCAGTTGTTTGTTTTGAAGTGAGCAAGTGAAAGGAGAAGGAGCTCATCTAGAACTTTGGAACCCCAAGGAATGAATGTTATGTTTTGACTGTAGCTATTACATCATCATTTCAAATGTCTGCTGGTTTGACTCCATCCCTACAAGCACTATATACAGCAATCAGCCATAGTGAGAAAATCTTTACTTTACTGCATACATACTATAACTGAAATGCAATGTTTAGGGATCAGAAGGTGTTTACATAATGAAGCAAATAATATTGAACCTGCTATTGAGGATATATTAAAAAAAAAAAAAAAAATTATATATATATATATATATATATATATATATATATATATATACACACACACACACACACACACACACACACACACACACACACACACACACACACACACACACACACACAGTATGTCACAAAAGTGAGTACACCCCTCACATTTTTGTAAATATTTTATGATGTCTTTTCATGGGACAGACAACACTGAAGAAATTACACTTTGCTACAATGTAAAGTAGTGAGTGTACAGCTTGTATAACAGTGTAAATTTGCTGTCCCCTCAAAATAATTCAACACACAGCCATTAATGTCTAAACCGCTGGCAACAAAAGTGAATACACCCCTAAGTGAAAATGTCCAAATTGGGCCCAAAGTGTCAACATTTTGTGTGGCCACCATTATTTTCCAGCACTGCCTTAACCCTGTTGGGCATGGAGTTCACCAGAGCTTCACAGGTTGCCACTGGAGTCCTCTTCCACTTCTCCATGATGACATCAAAGAGCTGGTGGATGTTAGAGACCTTGCGCTCCTCCACCTTTCGTTTGAGGATGCCCCACAGATGTTCAATAGGGTTTAGGTCTGGAGACATGCTTGGCCAGTCCATCACCAAGATGTGGTCGTCTTGGAGGTGTGTTTGGGGTCGTTATCATGTGGGAATACTGCCCTGCGGCCCAGTTTCCGAAGGGAGGGGATCGTGCTCTGCTTCAGTATGTCACAGTACATGTTGGCATTCATGATTCCCCCAATGAACTGTAGCTACCCAGTGCCGGCAGAACTCATGCAGCCCCAGACCATGACACTCCCACCACCATGCTTGACTGTAGGCAAGACACACTTGTCTTTGTACTTCTCACCTGGTTGCCACCACACACGCTTGACACCATCTGAGCCAAATAAGTTTATCTTGGTCTCATCAGACCACAGGACATGGTTCCAGTAATCCATGTCCTTAGTCTGCTTGTCTTCAGCAAACTGTTTGTGGGCTTTCTTGTACATCATCTTTAGAAGAGACTTCCGTCTGGGACGACAGCCATGCAGACCAATTTGATGCAGTGTGCGGCGTATGGTCTGAGCACTGACAGGCTGACCCCACCCCTTCAACCTCTGCAGCAATGCTGGCAGCACTCATATGTCTATTCTGCAAAGCCAACCTCTGGATATGATGCTGAGCACATGCACGCAACTTCTTTGGTCAACCATGGCGAGGCCTGTTCTGAGTGGAACCTGTCCTGTTAAACCGCTGTATGGTCTTGGCCACTGTGCTGCAGCTCAGTTTCAGGGTGTTGGCAAACTTCTTGTAGCCTAGGCCATCTTTATGTAGAGCAACAATTCTTTTTTTCAGATCCTCAGAGAGTTCTTTGCCATGAGG
Source organism: Cranoglanis bouderius (assembly GCA_023630585.1). Classification (NCBI taxonomy): domain Eukaryota; kingdom Metazoa; phylum Chordata; class Actinopteri; order Siluriformes; family Cranoglanididae; genus Cranoglanis; species Cranoglanis bouderius. The sequence continues at coordinate 8,556,438 of CM042560.1, read as the reverse complement.
TGCCATGTTGAACTTCCAGTGACCAGTATGAGAGAGTGTGAGAGCGATAACACCAAACTTAACACACCTGCTCCCCATTCACACCTGAGACCTTGTAACACTAATGAGTCACATGACACCGGGGAGGGAAAATGGCTAATTGGGCCCAATTTGGACATTTTCACTTAGGGGTGTACTCACTTTTGTTGCCAGCGGTTTATATATATATATATATATATATATATATATATATATATATATATATATATACATATATATATATATATATATATATATATATTTTTTTTTTCTTTCTTTTTTTTCCAAATTTGGATCACTGAAACAGATTTCAAGACTAATTGAAATGTGTTTAATGAAAAATGTTTTTAATGGACAATATATTCAGACATTTGGATCTCCCCCACACTTTGGACATTTGAACTGAATCCATGAAGCATAGTGACGTAGTGTTTTACCCAAGCGCAATGCATTTCCTGCTTTGGCAGGAAGTCGGTGTTTCCTCTGTGCCAGCAGGAGCTCTGGCATGCTCCAGCGAGCGACCCACAATGCATTCCTCTGGTTACCGCTGTCAGGGACAACAGGAAACGTTTTAATTTAGCTGACTTCCCTTATCTCGTCACATTGGCTATTCATTAATGACGCGTTTTAATTAGCCATTAGTTAACACGTTTCTAGTGTCAGAGATATGACGAGCGAATCCCAGTGGGGTATGTATGTGGAGGAAATGGAGAGATGAGTACTCTCTCTCTCGCTCTCTCTCTCTCTCTCTCTCTCTCTCTCTCTCTCTCTCTCAGGACAATTACTAAACACCACTATTACACACAGTGCTGGCTTATTAAAGGATGTTCACTTGTGGGCTATCATTGTACTAAAGGACAATAGAGACCTTGACCATGACACACACACACACACACACACACACACACACACACACACACACACACACACACACACACACACACACACACACACACACACGTAAGTGTGCTCTTGTATTCCCTATACAGTGATGTCTATTGTGCTTCACACTGTCCCTCTTCTCTCTCTCTCTCTCTCTCTCTCTCTCTCTCTCTCTCTCTCTCTCTCTCTCTCTCTCACACACACACACACACACACACACACACACACACACATGGCCTGACACCTTGTCAGAGAGAGAGAGAGAGAGAGAGAGAGAGAGAGAGAGAGAGAGAGATTAGAGCTAATTAGCATGGAAAATAACAACATAGCAGATAGATTAAAACAGAGTATGTCGGTCAGTATGAGTCTTATGCTGCCTGCCTTAATTAAGATTGTTTACAGAGTGGCATGGTTCATTTTCATTATACATGGTTCTTGGTATTGTATTGTAAACACACACACACACACACACACACACACACACACACACAAATTCACCCATACACTCTCACACACAGTAAATCGTGAGGAGTTACTTCAGAAATTGCACATATCAATATTCACTCTGATGAGGAGCAGTATATGTACTGCTCCTCATGACTGTATATATATATATATATATATATATATATATATATATATATATATATATATATATATATATATATATATATATATATATATATATAGTCAGGTCCATAAGTATTTGGACAGTGACGCAATTTTGGATTTGAATGAATTTGAAATGAAACCATCAAGATGCGATTGAAGTGTAGACGTTCAGCTTTAATTCAATGGGTTTAATAAAAAAAAAAAATTAAAAAAAAACATTGCATTAACCATTTAGGAATAATAGCCATTTTTGGAGTCCCTCCATTTTCAAAGGCCCAAAAGTAATTGGACAAACTAACATAATCATAAGATATTAATACTTGGATGCAAATCCTTTGCCTGAGGTCTGGAACACATGGGCATCATCAAATGCTGAGTTTCCTCCATTGAGATGCTTTGTCATGCCTTTACTGCAGCCGGCATCAGTTGCTACTTGTTTGTGGGTCTTTCTGCCTTCAGTTTTGTCTTCAGTAAATCAAAAGCATGCTCAATTGGGTTGAGGTCATTGGACATTTAAGGACATTTAATTTCTTTGCCTTGAGAAGCTCTTGGGTTGCTTCTGTGGTTTTGGGTCATTATCCATCTGTACTGTGAAGCGCTGTCCTACCAGTTTTGCACCATTTGACTGAATCTGAGCAGACAGTATAACTCTATACACTTGAGAATTCATCCTGCTACTTCTATTATCAGTCACATCATCAATAAACACCAGTCATCCAGGTCCAATGGCAGCCATACATGCCCATGACATAACACTTCCTCCACATGTTTGACAGATGATGTGGTATGCTTTGGAACACAAGCCCTTCCTTTCCTTCTCCATACTCTTCTCTTCCCATTATTCTGGTACAAGTTAATCTTGCATCAGAACTGGGCAGGCTTTTTTTTAAAGAGGTTTTTTTTAGCAAGTCTAATCTGGTCTTTCTGTTCTTGAGTGTTACCAGTGGTTTGCATCTGGAGGTAAACTCTCTGTATTTACATTCATGAAGCTGTCTCTTGATCCACTTTAATTGTCTTCCATGGTCTTCCAGGCCTTTTGGTGTTGCTGAGCTTGCCAGTGCATTCCTTCTTTTTAAGCCTCTGTTTTTTCTCTCTTGAAGTTAATAAGTCAAAATAGCACAACTCGCCAAGTTACCAAGAAACCAGAAAGCGCTTCTCTGTCCTGAAGAACAAAGTACTGAAGACTTTATCATAGTGGAAAACATACTGACTGTTACAAATACTGTTAAAACGTTTGCTTTGTTAAGTAACATATTTTGAACCCATTTATTATTAGTCTTTTATGAAGATTATGAAGAGCACTTGCATTTCAAGTCCCTATGTAAGCTGTTACTGCAGGAAAGATCATATATTAGAATGAGCGCATTAATATAAGCCTGTGAGTTACCTTGCAGCCGGCACTACTGTCTGAGCAGCTGTTAAAGAAAATGAATCAACACCTTCTGACCAATCAGATTGGCATGAAATAAATATTTGTGTGAATTGTCTCTATCCGGCAACAGCAGTTTTCACCTTTTCCTAAGCTGTGTATGGTGTTGAAATAGTGTGCTGTGACTTGAGTGTATAAAACAGTATCTCAACCATGTGTGTACTGCACATTTTAATGCTGAGCACTTCACTGTACACAAAATTAAGCCTTCTTTGGTGTGCTCCCATTATTATTATTATTATTATTATTATTATTATTATTATTATTATTATTATCAGCATTGTCCTGTGTACCACTACAGTAACAGAATGCTATTTTATAGTTAATGTGGGTGGATCTGTTTCTAAATTAAGACAAATTAAAGAAGATTGCAAATGAAGTGATCGTGACACTGAAGGGAACAAGACAGTTTTCTCAACCTTAATATGTTCTCAGTATATTTGGTTCCTAGATGATTGTTTGAATTTTTAGCTTTCTTCCCATGTTGTCTTATTCTCATATATTATGTAGCATCATATTACAATTTACAGGAAATTAATATTTGCACCTTCAGTCCATTTTCTATTGCCCAAAGTTTTTTGGGCTTTAACATTTTTATTTTGAAGGGGATTGGCTAGTGTTGCTCTAATCAACGGGGAAAAAAGTAATGCCAACATCCCAATCTAGGGATAGGACAATTATGCTTGCTTGGACTCCTGTCCAGGATTTAAACTCCCTATGAGGCAAATGTTTTTCTGTTGCATTCCTGTATCTTTTGAACTAACTATAAATACAATCCAATTTGAACAACCTAAGTCGCTAAACACTCATAACCTTAGTATGTAAACCATTATGTTACAGCCACTGAACACATTGACAGATACAGAAAAGCGGGTTACTTGTGGAGTTAAGGTGGGATTCAGTCATGGGAAAAAAAAAAACGCAGTTGGAAGAACATTGCCGAATGTAACAGTGAAGGCATATTTGTCTTTAGAAATTCACCCCAATAAGAGTAAAAAGAGTCAAATTGGCCTCATACAGTGATTTTTCAATTGAATTTTCTTCTGCCATGGTTTCCCCAGTAGTACCTGACTAGTCAGATATGGCCTACATATCTGCTATATACCAAACATATTCAGAAGCAGGCATTTGACCACAAGTCAGAGGTCTTTCTGCAAGACAGATGTCTTAGATGTCTTACTCATTTGGACTGCATATAAATCCCATCTGTGCAGTGCATCACTGTCTACCAGTGTCAGAAAGAGCCCCAAACAAGGTTTTCTCATCATAATCGTTGACATCTATTTGCTGTGAAGACACCAGTGCTGTTTTATTTTGGAACATCAGGAACGTCAAGTCTGTAGAAGCAATGCGAGTATCTTCATCAAAGTTCAGGAGCTGTTACTAGGAAAGAATATCTGGAACAAAAAAACAAAAAAAAAAACAAAACATACATAGTGACATAGTCAAGGTTGATTTATGTGTGCGTACTGGGGAGTTAATACCATTTACATTTACATTTATGACATTTAGCAGACACCTTTATCCAGAGTGAATTACAGAAGTGCTTACAGAAGTAATACCTGAATAATCTGTGTACTGAAATTGTACACAATTCAGACTTTGTATTCAGACCTCAGATGCAACTACAGATTTATGCACTACTTAGACACACAATTCTGTCAGCCTGAATACTGTCATTCATAGTTTGGGTTAAAAATACCATTCAGCAGCAATATTAAATACATTAATATGAAACTATAAATATGACATATCATTGTAAAGTCCACAGACAGGAAAACTTTTTTTTTTTTTTTTTTGCATGGATGAGATCAAAATCTTTATTTGCGACATTGCTTATTTTGAGGACTGATTTTTATATGGGTGAAATTATGAAAATCACATTCTTAAACTGATAGCAGATGAGCAGTGCTTGGTCAGCTTATCCTTTAAATTGTAACCATTGTTACAACACCAGAGTAAGGCTGGATACAGTTGCGGTGTAAAATCCGTCACTTTATTAAGAACACACACAAAGAAGGAAATCAGGACAACAGCAAACTTTAGGCAGATCCCAAAAACAGGCAGCATTCAAAAATACCGGCAGTCAGTTATTTCAGAGGCTTAGGCAAAATACAAAAAAACAGGAAACCAGCGGTTGAGTTCAAAAATACCAAAAAACAGTCTTTATAGGGTTTAGGCAAAAATCGTAATCCAAAAAATACTTAGCTTAGTTTGGAAACCAGAATATCAGTCCAGGGAAGAGTGCTCGGTACTGTTTAATATAAGATAGTCAAACGAAACACTTCGCGACGTGCGCGACAAACTAAAGAACTTAAATACTGAGTTCGTGAGCAACTTAGAAAATTAAGGACAGGTGTGTAATCAGAAGGTGGGTGACTGTGAGTGTGGAAGTGAAGGAGTGTACTGGATGTTGTAGTCCCTGGCGGCCATATCTGTAGGCTGCCGAGCCTGCTGGGATGTGTAGTGCGGTGTGTGTGCATGTGGATTGTCAGCGGCCATGTTTGTAGGCTGCAGAGAGTTCTGGGAAATGGAGTCGCGCTTATGGCCCCCCCCCCCACAAAGGGCTCACTCTGGGAGCATTCTCTTGTCTGGGTCGGCCTCTGGGTCGAGGCCCTGGGTACTCGGGATGCTGACGGTGGAAATCATTGACCATATCGGGGTCTAGAATATCCTGGGCTGTAACCCAGCTCTGTTCCTCGGGACCGTACCCCTCCCACTCAATGAGGTACTGGAGCCGCCCTTGACGTCGACTGGACTTAAGAATCTGGTGAACTTGGTAGGCCGGTTGTCCCCCGACCTCCAGTGGAGGAGGTGGGGTGTCAGACGGGTGTTGATTGGTGAGGATGCCTGTATGGAAGGGTTTGAGAAGGGAGACGTGAAAGGACGGAGCTATACGCCAGTGCGGGGGGATGGCTAATTTGTAGGTTACCTCATTGATGGGTTTTATGATCTTGAATGGTCCGATGTAACGAGGACATTGCTTCTTGCAGGGGTGTTTAAGTTTCAGGTCCCGGGTTGAGAGCAATACTCGTTCCCCTGGTTGGTACTTTGGCAGTACTTTCGACGGCGATTGGCCTGGGCTTTCGCTTGGGTGGCCGCTTGTCTTAGTTGTCGATGCATGTTCGCCCAGACCTGCTCGCTGCATTCGAATCATTCGTTAGCTGCCGGGGCGTCCGTGGCTGTGGTGATCCACAGGAACGGTGGTGGTTGATATCCCAGAACTCACTGGAATGGTGTCAGGATGGTGGCTGAGTGGCGGAGAGAGTTTTGGGCATATTCTGCCCAAGGTAGGAAGCGTGACCAGTTGGAGGGGTTTTGGCTGCAGAATGAATGGAGCATTCTCCCTACTTCCTGATTTACATGTTCTACCTGCCCATTAGATTCGGGGTGATAACCGGAGGTTAGACTGATATTCACACCCAGCTTCTCCATGAACCCTGACCACACTCATGAGGTGAATTGCGGCCCTCGGTCACATACGATGTCCTCCGGAATACAAAAATAACGGAAAACGTGATTAAATATTAGTTCTGCGGTGTAAAATGCGGAAGGGAGACTGGGAATGGGGATCAAACGAAGGGATTTAGAAAAACGGTTGAGGATAACGAAAATGGTGGTGTTACCTAGAAAATTGGGAATATCTGTGAGGAAATCGATGGCTAAGTGTGACCAGGCATGCTGGGGTGTGGATAATGGCATGAGCTGGCCTGCCGGGAGTGCTCTGGGTACCTTGGTTTGAGCACAAATGCTACAAGATTTTACAGCCTGTTGTATGTCCCGGGACATGCAGGGCCACCAATACTTGGGTGCCAATAGGTGGTACGTACATCGGGAACCGGGGTGACCTGTGCCTGGGACCGTATGGGCCCACTTGATTAATTGGTCCCGGTATGCCCGAGGGACAAACAACTTAGCGGGTGGACAGGCAGAGGGTATGTGCTTACGCGGGATTCTGGCTAAAACTTGGTGTAGTTCCCACTGCACGTTGCCGACCAGGCAGGAAGGAGGCAGAATGTGATCTGGATGTAGAGGTTGGGGATCTTTACTGTGGAGACGGGAAAGGGCGTCAGCTTTATGATTCTTAGATCCGGGACGGTAAGATAGGGTGAACTGAAAACGTGCGAAAAACAAAGACCAACGGGCTTGACGGGGATTTAAGCGTTTAGCAGTATGCAGATATTCTAGGTTCTTGTGATCTGTATAAATCATAAAGGGGTGCTCTGCCCCTTCCAGCCAATGTCGCCACTCTTCTAAAGCTAACTTGATAGCTAGGAGCTCACGATCCCTCACATCGTAGTTTCTCTCAGCTTGAGATAATTTTCTCGAGAAGAAGGCCACTGGGTGAAGTTTGGGTTTTTCCTCTAGGCGCTGTGAAAGAATGGCCCCTACTCCGGCCTCAAGGCATCTACCTTCACTATGAAGGGACGAGAGGGGTCAGGGTGTTTGAGTATGGGCACGGTGGTGAAGGCTGTTTTGAGCCGGGAGAAAGCCCTCTCGGCCTCTTGGTTCCATATGAGGCGGCGGGGCCCGCTGTGCAGTAAGGTTGTAAGTGGCAGCGCAATGGAGCTAAATCCCCGGATGAAACGCCTGTAGAAGTTAGCAAACCCCAGAAAGCTTTGTAGCTCCTTGATGGTTGTAGGAGTGGGCCACTGTGTTACCGCCATGACCTTACTGGTGTCCATGGCAACCCCCTCGGGGCTGATCACATACACTAGGAAGGTCGTGGTGTCTTTGTGGAATTCGCATTTTTTCGGCCTTGACGTAAAGCTGGTTTTCCAGGAGGCGTGAGAGAACTTGGTGGACTTGGGCCACATGTGTTTCATAAGTAGGGGAGTACACTAGAATATCATCAATATAGGAGATGACGAATTTGCCTAACATGTCCCTCAGTACATCGTTAGGCACTGGAACACCGAAGGTGCGTTAGTGAGCCCATACGGCATAACAAGGTACTCGTAGTGACCTTTAGCTGTACTGAAGGCAGTTTTCCACTCGTTCCCTTCTCGTATACGAACGAGGTTGTAAGCACTACGCAGGTCCAATTTCGTGAAGTAGTGGGCCTCTTGTAGTTGTTCTAGGGCTGAGGGGACGAGTGGAAGGGGATACGGGTATTTGACGGAAGCCCGGTTAAGACCTTGGTAATCAATGCATGGCCGGAGGCCCCCTCCCTTCTTAGCCATGAAGAAGAAACTTGCCGCTGCCGGGGAAGTGGAGTGGCGGATATACCCCTGTTGGAGTGCCTCGTGAATATACTCAGACATGGCTTTCTGTTCCGCTTTGATAATGGGTAAATATGGCCGCAAGGCGGCGTCATACCAGGTAGGAGGTCAATAGCGCAATCATAGGGACGATGGGGCGGCAGACTGCTTGCCTTAGTTTTGCTGAACACTTCCCCGAGGTCTTGATATTCGGTGGGTATAGATAGCTTAGACGTAATCTCGGGGCTTTCTATGGTAGTTGTAGCAACCGTTAGAGTGAGCGTGTTGAGGCAGTGCTGCCGGCAGAAAGGTGACCAGCTTGTGATTTGACGGTCCGCCCAGGAAATCTGAGGGTTATGTTGCTCCATCCAGGGTAATCCCAAGATGATGGGATAACAGGCGGAATTGGTGACCCAGAAAGTCATATCCTCGTGGTGAAGGGCACTGACTCGAAGCCCCAGGGGGTGAGTGTGGTGAGTGATGTCGCCGATGGGCTTGCCGTCGATAGCTTGGACACTGAGTGGCTTGGATAACGGGCAGATGGGTAGGCCAAGCTGCCGCACGATCCCCTCGTCTATGAAGCTGCCCTCCACCCCGGAGTCGAGCATGGCTGTAAATAGAGTACAAGTGCCTGAGTGTTCAAGGATGACAGGTAACATGAAAGCATGAAAAACACCATCAGGAATTTTATTCACCGGGGCTGAGCGGGTGCGTGGTCCGCCCCTTGCCGGGGTTACACTCGAGGGGCGGATTGGGCAGGAGTGGAGGAGGTGGTCAGCTTGGCCGCAATAGAGGCATAGGTTTTCCCGGCGTCTCCTCTCCTTCTCACCGCGGTCAAGCTTGGTGTGGCCGATTTGCATGGGCTCTGTGGTAGCGAGGGGTCTGGTCGACTCTGTATGATGGGGCTGCAAACTACGGCTGTGCAGCAGCTGGTCGAGCCATATGGCGAGGTCGATTAAAGCATCGAGAGTTAGGGGTTCATCGCGACATGCCATTTCGGTTAAGATGGCAGGGTTGAGGCCCTGATGGAAGACAGCTTTCAACACCACATCGTTCCAGCCGCTGCCTGCGGCGATATTGCGAAATTCCATGGCGAATTCTGCCACGTGAAGTGAGCCTTGTCGTAGTGTGAGTAACCGCTCCCCGACTTCCTGGTGGTCGGGAGCATGATCAAACACTCGTCGAAACATGGCGATGAACATCTCGTATGAGGTGACAGCTTCCACGCCTTGCTCACGTACAGCCACGGCCCACCTTAGTGCTTTGCCCGTTAACAATGTAATGAAACGGGCTATCTTTTCATTGTCCGACATTTCCCCACAGCAGTCAAAATACAAAGAGCATTGTAAGATAAATCCCTTACACAGTCCTGGATCGCTGGCATATTTCTCCGGTATGGGCATAGGCATACGAGGAGTGTGCACGGGAGCAGGTGCGACGTGCTGTGTCGCTACGAGAGGAGCTGCAGGCTCTGGTCCATTTCGCCCAAACGCTGCTGTTGGACGCTGAGTATCTGGCCATGAGCCGTGATCGCCTGGCGGATTTACTCCGCTGCATCCATGATAGGCGAATTATTCTGTTACAACACCAGAGTAAGGCTGGATACAGTTGCAGTGTAAAATCTGTCACTTTATTAAGAACACACACAAAGAAGGAAATCAGGACAACAGCAAGCTTTAGGCAGATCCCAAAAACAGGCAGCATTCAAAAATACCGGCAGTCAGTTATTTCAGAGGCTTAGGCAAAATATAAAAAAACAGAAAACCAGCGGTTGAGTTCAAAAATACCAAAAAACAGTCTTTATAGGGTTTAGGCAAAAATCGTAATCCAAAAAATACTTAGCTTAGTTCGGAAACCAGAATAGCAGTCCAGGGAAGAGTGCTCGGTACTGTTTAATATAAGATAGTCGAATACTTCGCGACGTACACGACAAACTAAAGAACTTAAATACTGAGTTCGTGAGCAACTTAGAAAATTAAGGACAGGTGTGTAATCAGAAGGTGGGTGACTGTGAGCGTGGGAGTGAAGGAGTGTTCTGGATGTTGTAGTCCCTGGCGGCCATATCTGTAGGCCGCTGAGCCTGCTGGGATGTGTAGTGCGGTGTGTGTGCGTGTGGATTGTCGGCGGCCATGTTCGTAGGCCGCAGAGAGTTCTGAGAAATGGAAATGGACCTAACAACCATATTTTCTTTACAGGCAAACACATCAAATGAACAAAACATTAGATTTACTGTATTCATTCGACAAATCCAAATACCAAATTAAAAGCATGATAAATATGATGTGCTGGATCAAGTGCTATTTTGTAAGCTAAGAATAATGCAAGTGGGAGCTATATTGTTAAATTAAACCACACTGCAGTGATTAAAGTGATGATTACAAGAAAATGACTCAAGAAAAATCTGGCAACCATTGAGGCGTGAACTACGTGCAGATAACTTTAATAATCCAAATGGGCTGTCCAGAAAATCAACTTAAGCACCCGGGTAAACCGAGTCCGAATACAGAGAACTTTTCCGGATCCTTTAAGTGATCAACTGTCCCCTAATGTTTCACAGTAAAGAAACTCGCCAACATACCTGGTAGTTGTACCTTCTGTCACTGTAAATTGCCAGTTCTCATTGAAAATGATTGACTTCTGGCTGCTTTGTTGCTTTGTGTCGTCACTGGTGTGAATGGAGTGAAAATCTGACATGCATTATGTGGTATGGAACAATGATGGCCATAGTACTTTGGCCTACTCAATTATATAAATTGAATGTAATCAACTGAAAATAGCACACTCTGTAGAAGCTATTGCAAATCTGAAACAAAACTCAGTTAAAATTTCAAAAGCTTGCTTTTTTATGTTACCCCTTTATGTAAACCATTGTTTAAATATCATAAAAACATTATTATGAAACCCAAACAGATTATCTGTTGAAACTGTACACTAGACATGTACACATTTCATGTACACCCACCTGCACATACAGATTTATTTGGTGTAAGGTAATTGAAAAAGTAAATAGTCCAGCCTTCAGAATTACAAGCGTAAATATTTGTGATTAGATTATTGATGGGATTATTTTGAGGGAAAAATCCTCATGCATAGCAAAATGACACTAAGCGCTGTGGGAGCGATTCTTAATCTCCAGAGCTCGGCAGAGGTCACCCAAACCAGGGCCAAATCAAAGTGATTATGGGCCTGCAGATCAATACACACTTTATATGAGATTTACTCAGCCTCGTTGAATAGCACTGGCTCAGCAGAAAATAAGACGGGTGTGGTTTAGATGAACTGCCGCACCACCGGCCAGCTGAGGAATACATCTTTTGAAAAAAAAAAATTTAAACAGAGTTTTGGGAGGCTTGAGGAACTCGAGGAATATGTGGGCAAGTCAATGAGTGGCACACTTCACCAGCGTTGGAGTGCATTCATTACTTAACAGGAAATAGCTAAAATGTTTCGTTAGTGCTTTTGTGTTAATGAATATACAACATGCACATAAAAACTAGACCTGTAGCGTAAGTATCCACACAGACACACACACATACACACACACACACACACACACACACACACACACACACACACACACTGTAGGAAGGTTTAACAGCAGCCCCCGAGGCCACCCAGCCAGTCGTTTCTCTCACCATTGTGTCTGGAGAATGAGGAGAGCTCTGGCACCATCACACACACACACACACACACACACAGTCCTTTAGAGGATATCTCTAATCTTTGCACACACATCTATCTCTGCTGGGAAAATAATGGTTGCCTCACTACAATTAGCGTAATGACTCTGGAAAAGACACACATACACACACACACACACACTCTCATGCACACACACAAATGCTTTTATTCACATTAACATCCAGACAAAATGCTCTCTCTTTCATGTTGGTGTCCGTGCAAATTCAAATTGCGCAGCGCCGTTAACCTTGCTAACCCCCAGCCTCTGTCTGGTCCAGGCTTCACAAGATGGAATCTCAGAGAGAGAGAAAAAAGCAGACAGGCGTGCTGCGACATAGTGAGGGTTAGGAATCAGAGATGCAGGAAGAATCCGAGGCCAGTGGAAAGAGCAAAGGTGATATTTAAAATATTAAACTTTCTACACTTGCGCTTGGTCCTATATTTCTGTAGCTTAGGGTTAGCTGCCTAGTGTAGCACATAAAAATGCAGGACCAGATGACATCCAGTTCTTTTTCTTTTATATTCTGATGGGCTGCTGGTAAAGACTGTAAGAAAGTCAAATGATATGATCAACAAATGATTTTGAGAAGCCTTTCCAAAGCATTCATTTTGTAATAGCTAGAAGCATTTACAAATTATTTGGATACGCATGTGAGGACCAGTGAACATGGTGTGTTGAAAAAAACAAACAAACAAAAAAAAAGAAGAATCAGAATCAAATTTGTGATTTATGTGCCAAGTACAATAGTATATACAAGGAATTTGACCTGGTTGTTCACTTCTATAATCAAATTTGTGATTTATGTGCCAAGTACAATAGTATATACAAGGAATTTGACCTTGTATAATTTAACATAAGATAATAAAGACAAGGACAACAGGACACATGCACTACTAATAATAAATAAAAAGATTTAAAGATTTGCTATGTACAGAATAGGGGTGTAATGTCACTATGTCACTATCTGTATTTGAATTTGTATCAGTATTTGGATTTAAACCCAAAGTGGGCGTGGCCTACACCATGCTTTTTCTGAACCCTACCACTATGCCGACGAAAACACTAGGAAAAAAACAACAACCCAGAAGTATACATGCCAGCACTGTCAGCATGTCATACATAAACACTGCATATGTATTGCACAGTGTGGTCTTTGTCCAGTGACCCGAGCGCTCTGTAAGTAATAACCTCCTGCTCACGCAACTTTTTTTGTTAGGTCCTACAGGATCCTGGTCCAGGTGCACACCTCTAGTCTTAACCAGATGCCTCGTGAACTTTTCTAGCAAGAACAAAGAATAGTGCGCTTTCTATTTGTACCTGCATTTATATTAATTTAGAGCACATTATCTGTTAAATCCAAATAATGTATTGCATCCCTAGAACAGAAGTGTTATATATATATATGCTATATACACTATGTACACATATTGCACTGTAAGTAAATAAAGAAGAGTACTGCACAAGGGTGAGTGTTGCACAGAAAAGTTATTGCATCTCGAATACAAAACAGTGACCCAGTTATCATATTTTTGAAGAAATTATGTGTTCACAAGTGGGACTGCATGGGAAGAGAAGCTCTTCCCGTGTCTGGAGGTTTTAATACACATTGATCAGATGGAGTCTGAATATGTGGTGTTTTGGGTGTGAGGGGTCACCAATGACTTTTTCAGCTCGCAGCCTGGCTCTGGAGGAGAACAGGTCCTCAAGGGAGTGCAGGTTTCTTTCTATAAGCTTTTTAGGTGACCTTGCCATATGTTGCACTCTGTTTAGGTTGCAGAGCCAAATCAGATTGTTATTGAGGTGGCGAGGGCAGACTCACTGATGGCTGTGTAGAACTTGGCTAACAGCTCTTATTGTAAGCTGAAGGCCTTTTTTTGGTAATACAGTCAATGTTGACTTCCCTCGTCCTGTCTTGAGAGATAGTGGTTCCCAGGAAACAGAAGGTATACACCTTCTGACACAGTCCAGTATGGAAAGGGGAGGCAGTGGTGGGGGAACCTTCTGAAGTCCACTGTCAGCTCTGCATTGTTGAGATTTGAAGAGTGGACCAGCTGTTCAACTTCTCATCTACAGTATATGCAGACTTCTCAGATCCATCTCACCATCTCAGATGAGACCAATGAGACCAACTCTTGTCTTGTCTGCAAACTTCAAGAGGTTAACAGAAGGGCCTAAGTTGGTGGTGCAGTCATTAATGTACAGGGTGAAGAGCAGTGGAGAAGGCACTCTTGGCTTGGGGTGCACTAGTGTCGCTGGTCAGGTTTCTTGAAGTGAGGTTCCCCAGTCTCACCTGCTGCCACCTACCAGTTAGAATGATGGTGATCCAGTGACAGATGAAGGCAAGTGAGCTGGGAAACACTGAGCTGGGAGAACGTGGAGTGCAGCAGATTAAAAAGAACCCTGGCATAGACCCCCAAACAGTCAAAGTGCTGGAGGATGTAATGTAACCCCATAATGGCTGTCATCAACTAACCTATTTGACCATCATTTAAATTGCAGGGGATACAGCCAGGTCTCTGTAACAACCTTCAGACAGGCCAACACCAGTCTTTCAAATGTATTTGTAACCACAGGGGTTGGGCAGATGGTCCATGGATTGTGGACAGGGATTATTCTGGAGAGTTTGAAGCATGGGAATCACACACATCTTCACTGGCCTTCATACAGAAGAGTGAAACACCATTAGGTTCCTGGTATTCATTTGACCTTTAAAATAAAAAAGATACGGTATCTGTCTGGATGGGAGTAATAATATCAGACATACCTGAAGTAAAAAACCCCAAAAAACAGTAGGTATTTTGAGATGGGCTGGATTTCTCAGGGCTGGAGGGAGAAAAGCCAACATAAGCCCTATTCGGACAGGATAAGATTTACATGGGAACCTGGGATACTTCCATCATTGCAGGTTTTACTCTGCAATTTTATTTCCATCTGAAGCATCCATGTCACTGTTTTTCCCCCTGAGAAATTGATAGACCAATGTACCTACTGTGTTTTGAACAAATCTGATAATTTCAGTCCTGTCAACCTCTGTGATTTTGCAGGCAGATGCTGCCTCATATATTGGAAAAGAAAGTTGTTTGACCACTGCTAGTTTTAGTCACCAAGTGTGTATATTCACACTAAACACTGAATCAGGAGCTGAAAGAGTTATTATAGTGACATCTACAGATATAAATTCAAATTATATTCACACAAAATGCCATTAAAAATTTTCTAGAAGTAACTTAATGGCCAGTTGAATTGGTGTTGGTTCCTTAATCATCTACATTTCAAACTAAGTAAGGCATAAAAATGGTGTTGTGTTATAGGAAAATAATCAAGAATGGGGTAATGTGATGTGTTACCATCTGAAAGTTGATTGATTTTCAAATAACAGTGCATTTCTGATAAGTTTTATCCCTCTTATACCACAGCAATTTGCCAATGCAAACATTGATTTGCAATACTGTAAAAGCCATAGTGTTATATGAAATTAATCAACACCTCCTGACCAATCAGAATTAGGAATTCAACAGAACTGTGGTATAAGTTTATTTCTAAATTTAAAACACACAGGGGAAAAATGAGGCAATCACTACATAAATCTAAAGCTACAGACACAGCCCTCAAAATTCAACTTCGGGTCTGTGTTCCAGTCATTTTCATCATATGTCTAACCAGTGGTGGAAATGGCCGTGATACACTGGGGGCACTCTAGTTGGGATTTCTTGTTTTCTCTAATTTAAATATAAACATGTAAATATAAATACCTCCATGATATATAATAACATTACACTTATTTCATGTCTCCTCCAAACTTGACTACCAAGACAGGCAAATGAAAGGTCAATGAACAACATTCATGAATTAAGTGTGGCACAGAACAAACACTGTTCATTCAAAAGAATCTCTGCTTGGAGACAATTAATAAACATGTAGGCTAACATAACTGTGGATATAATACTTAATAAGCTATGATAGTGAAAATGAATTAAGATGAATAAGGGCGTTTAAAATAGATTAAACCTGGATAATTTCAGGTATGTACATGCAGCCTTATCCATATCAAAGTTTCTACTATCGCATGTGTTAAAGTACGTTTCTGTTTCTGTTAAGTAAGATTCTGTTAAGATTTTTGGCTCCGTTAAGACTAACTTAAGGTTAACTTACGTTAGGTTAACTTACCTGAGATGGTCTGATTGGTCCTTTGAGGACACGCGCTGATACAGAAGCATTCCCATTGGCTGCAGCCTGTAGGTATTATGGCCAATCAGGAAAGTCAACATTGCGCAACCACACGCAGAATATCCCCGCTACGCTTATGCGTGGAACTCGCATTTATGTGCAGAACATGCTTTCGTAGGCTTTCGAGTGAATAAAAGATAGAAACCCTCTTAATTTCCTGAAGAAAATTTAGCCAGTTTAAACTGGAACTCCGTCCCCCCTTGAAATTCACTCCACGCATCCTGCCCATTTCCAGCCCTGTGTCTAACTGTAACAAATCATGAATAAAATAGCGCCTGTCAGAAAATTCTGACAAATTGGCAAATTTGTTTCCAATATCTAGAACCAGAGACACCATTGCTAAAGTCATGCATTTTTGCACAACCATTTTTTTTTTCTAACCTAGGTTGCAAGTTGAAGTCACACTACACACATTAGCAGAACATTCATAAAGCATAGTCTCTTGTGTTCATTTGAAAAGCGCTGCAGCTGAAGATGACACTCATTTACAAATTGGCCACACTCGGTCCTCAAACATGAAACAGCTTAATTTCCCACTTCAAAATCCAAGTCTGAATGCTGTTAAACAAGCCACAGGTGAGTTTTCCTGTTTTGGGCAACAATGGAAGCCAGTGTGGTGTCTAGACTCTAGAAGAAGAGTAAGGAGAACAGTGTCGAATGAGATCTGGGTCACTTTGGTCAGTCATGTATTGCGCATGAGGGAAAATGAGACTGCAGACCCTTCCGAACTTTAACACTGTCGCTTCATTCTTCCTGACATTTAGGAATGAGAACATTCTCTATACACTATGCTACTGTATATACTGTATATGGTAGTTCCACATCAGTAGATATGTCACACCAAAACAGAAGCTAATGGATGAGGCATGAGCGATATAGATGTAGGGTCTGTCCAGGGCTGGATAAATCAATCCAAGCAATATTTGCACCTCTGTTCAGGCAGGGAGAACATTGTTTGTGATGTGGATAAAGTGCTATGGCCAGACCTAAACAGGCATATTTTTTTCTTTTCAGTTTTGCAGTGCATCATTTGTTTCTCTTTTCTCACACTCTTTTGATTTGCAACACAAACTGACACACTTAAAAAAAAATGTGTGCGTGTGTGTGTGTGTGTGTGTGTGTGTGTGTGTGTGTGTGTGTTTATATGGTGTCCTGTGATGGACTGGGGTCTAATACAGAGTGTAATCCCGCCTCGTCCCTAGTGTTAGGCTCTGGATCCACCATGAACATGATTAGGATAAAGCTGTTTAGTTAGTGAAGATGAATGAATGAATTAATGAATGACCAATCTTTCTTTCCCATGTCTGGAAGACACATTTTAGCTATCATTTACCGTCTATGGATGAGAGTTAAACAGTCCCTTCCAAAAGTATTGGAACAGCAAGGCCAATTCTTTTGCTTTTTGTCTAGACACTGAAGACATTTGGGTTTGAGATCAAAAGATGAATATGAAATGATAGATCAGAATTACAGCATTAATTTCCTGATATTTTAAAGTAAATAACTTAATATTTGGTTGCATATACCTTGCTTGCAATAATTGCATCAAACTGGCAACCTACTGACATCACCAACCTGTTGCATTCTTTTTCTGTGATGCTTTTCTAGTCTTGTACCACATCTTCTTTCAGTTGTTTGTTTTGAGGATTTCGCCCTTCAGTCTCCACTTCAGGAGGTGAAATGCAGTTCAACTTGGTTAAGGTTTGGTGATTGAATTGGCCAGTCTAAAACCTTCTACTTTTTTTCCCTGATGAAGTCCTTTGTTGTGTTTTGGGTCATTGTCTTGTTGTATGATGAAGTTCCTCCCAGTTTGATTGGATGCATTTCTCTGTAAATTGGCAGATAGATTTTTTCTGTAGACTTCTGAATTCATTCTGCTGCTACCATCATGAGTTACATCATCAATAAAGATTAGTGAGCCCATTCCAGAAGCAGCCATGCAAGCCCAAGCCATGACACTACCTCCACCATGCCTGACTGATGAACTTGTATGTTTTGGATCATGAGCAGATCCTTTCTTTCTCCACATCTTGGTTCCAGGACTTTTGTGGCTCAGCTCTGTATTTCTTTGCAAATTCCAATCTGCCTTTCTGATTACTTACGAGGGGCCTTTCTTACTGCTTATGAGGGGTTTGCATCTTGTGGTTTGGCCTCTATATTTCTGCTCTTGACGTCTTCTTTGAACAGTGGATTGTCATACCTTCAGGAAGCCACAGTCACTGGGGTTTTGGGGTTTTCTTCACAGCTCTCATAATGTTTCTGTCATCGACTGCTGTATTCCTTGGCCTACCTGTTCAGTGTCTGTTTTTAGTACACCAGTGGTTTCTTTCTTTATCGGGACATTCCAAATTGTTGTATTGGCTATACCCAATGCTTGTGCAATGGCTCAGATACATTTTGCCTCTTTTCTCAGCTTAAAAATGGCTTGCTTTTCTCATATAGTACTTCATTTAATACTGCTCCACACCAAAGAGTGTAAGAAAAACAAACACAAAACTCCTCAAAAGCTCCTTAAAGACACTAACCCCTGGATATCCATCCATCCATCCATCCATCTATCTATAAGTGAGTTTTATATACTTTTTCAATACAAAAAACTGTATAGGGTTTAGAATCATTCATCCATCTTTGACATGACTCTTGACTGATATCACCACAAGATCAATTAATTGCCTCAGTTGTTCATGTGGATTCCATACATATACATTACATTGTAAATCTTT
Organism: Cranoglanis bouderius; assembly: GCA_023630585.1. Taxonomy (NCBI): domain Eukaryota; kingdom Metazoa; phylum Chordata; class Actinopteri; order Siluriformes; family Cranoglanididae; genus Cranoglanis; species Cranoglanis bouderius. Next base: position 8,537,664 of record CM042560.1, on the reverse strand, counting down.
TCTATTCAATACAAAAAAAAGAAAAGCACATGAAAGAGGTACTTATGTTATTACAATCAACAGAAAAAGACACACATTGACAAAAACAGGCCAAAAAAATTAAAAGAAACATTCAACTTCAGCCCTCAAGATTTTGTAGAAGAATTTTTCTCAGTTTGAGTTATTTTTTAGGAGGTTAAGTTGATGCTTTATGGGTGCTTTAGTACAATTTGTGTAATATGATATTTTGGTGATGATTTAATAATGATTTTACACTAATATGAAGGTCTACATTGGATGTTTAGGTGTTAATACTAGGTTAGGTAATACTAGCATGTGGCATGTAAAGTTTCATATAGAAGTGTGGATGTGTGGTGAACCCTTCTTGGATGTCATCTGTGCAGTGGAAGCTGATATTATCCCATTCAACAATACTGCCAGTGTTGTCTGGGGCCCTATGCTGTCTCTATGGGAGCAGGAAGAAAATGTCATACATTGCATTTAGGAATTTTAGAAGGAGTGCTGTCTTGTACGGGCCAATGGTGACATGGCGACGGACAATGTTTTACACACTGATAGCAGAATAGACGGTTATATTGCCCTTCTCTTTGACCAGGGACTATCACCAAGTTTCATGTTCCTTAGTCCACATTTGTAGTATTTGGAGTATTTTCTGAACGAAGGCAGAGCCACGTAGAAACAGAAAATTGTTAAAAATTGGTTTCTAATACTTTGATTCATTTCAAAGTATTTGCTTCATGTTAACTTTTCAGAAAATGGCCAGATTTTTCCATGTGATACATCTCAATTTAGCATAGACTGATGATGTTATTGCCAATGGCTTCTTGATCTTGGGTAAACAGTTTCTCCCTTCCATATACCCTATCCATTCCATTCTGGAAAAAAAAGACAGGGAAAAATGTTCATTCATTCATCTTAACTGCTTTATCCTTAATAAAGGTTGTGGTGGATCCTGGGAACATTGGGCATGAGGTTGAAACACACCCTAGACGGGACACCTGTCCATCACATGGCACCATGTACATTCCACCTACTAGCATGTTTTTGGGAAGTGAGAGGAAACAGGAGAACCCAGAGGAAACCTACATGTAAAAAGGGAGAATGTTAACCCGAAGCTCAGGATCAAACCCGGGACTATAGAACCTAATGATTTCAGCCACCTTGTAGCACTCACCTTATTCATTGCCCAATTTGTGATATGATAATACATCTTTTTTTATTGCAAAAAAATAAAAAAATAATAATAATTGCATATGACTGTGGGATTTTAGCATAAGGTATTATTTACATGGTCTATTAATTCAAGTCTGCATCCAAATGAGAAAACTGTAACATACAAGCAGGTGGCAATTTAATTGAAAAACCAAGTTCTTGTGTTATAAGGTGTTGGGTCACCATGAGCCTGGCATATATTTTACAACTTTCTGGAACTGCACCGGACACTCCCACCCACTCCTGAAGGAATTCTTCCTGCAGTTTTTTCAAATAAAACCCTTGCAGTGTGGCATAGTGAGTTCAGTCGTGACCAACCCTGTGCGGCAGCGCATTCAGTGCCATGGGTTTATTATCTAATCCCACTCAGACAGTTTAGCACAGCTGGCAGAGGCTGATCAAAACTCATTCTCGGGCGCTACTGAAGCCAGGATTGAACATGGCGGTTTAACTCTCGGGTCATTATCAACCTGGAAAAACCTCGCAAACCCTGCTGTAGACAGAACATTCTCCATTCGAGGAAGCAGAGTAACTGAACTATAAGGAGGGCTCATGAGTTTCTGTGCTAGTGTGTTTTCAGTTCCAAAAAAAAAAAAAGGTTTAGGTGAACTGCCAGGACATCCACATGAATGCATTTTAAGAATTAGTACATAATTACATAGAATATGGGGTTAGGGTTAGAATAATATTTGAATAATAAGATATTCAAATGTATTATTTTACACATCTATTGTACTGATTTATTGTTGAGAAAGCTGGAAATGTAATTTGTTGCCTGTGTACGGCTATTAATTGAAGTGTGGCCTGTGTATGGCTATTAATTGAAGTGTGTTCTTTGGTGTTGTTTATCAGCATTTAAAAACACTAATTAAATAGCCTAAAATGCTCTAAATTAGTTTTTGCTTTGACTAAAGAAAAGGCTAGTTTTCACAGAAATGGATTCAAATCACACACTCTGATACACTGTCAACTTCATAATTTACAAAATTGCTTTGTTCAGTTGCAGAGCAAAGTGTTTATAAAAGAATGAACCTCATTACACCAACATGTGGAACTGGAATGAACACAACATGCTGTTTCTTCATTGTCCCACCGTCAAATATCATGCTTTAAGTTAACTGCTTTGTAATTACATTTGACTTAACTTTGATAGTTCCAGCCCCTTATGTTTCATTCATAGTTATACATGTGGAATTTAGTTTCTTCGATAAATATGAATCACACTGTTGAACTGGTAGAGTTTATGAAACAGAACTGAGTTACAAGTGGAGTGGATTGCACAAAAGGTCAGTGTGCTATTCAAAAGATTCACTTAAGTGTGAATATTAGGTTCCTCTAATTATTCTAATATTTATTCTATAATAATTATTCTAATATTCTAATTACTCTAATATTTCAGAGAAGTGAGGTGATGAGTGTGACTGACAGAGTTTTGGTGTAGAGTGTTGTAGTTTACTAGCACTTTCAGCTTTATTAGGAAACCAGGTATTAGCAGAAATAGCAGAACTGTTTTTTTTTATAATGATTATTGCGATTACACAATGAGATTTCTCTGTTTCGCAACTTGAGAGAGTCAAATCACCAATTATGTGTCTTCAGTTCTGCTTTATTATTCAGTTCTGGTTTACTGTTACATGAGATTATAACACTGCATTGTTGAATTCTCAAATATGATTGGTCAGAAGGTGTTAATTAATTTTCTATAACAGCAGCTCTGCAATTAGTTGCCAAATGTAGAATTATAGCAGTTAAATTTAAACACTTCCTATCAGTACACTTTCAAAATGATCAGATTTTTTGATGTTATCTGATCTGATGACATAACTGATGTGACACTGTTTACACCACCAACTAACATCACACAATAAATTACCACCAACACAAGCCCCCAAAGCACCTCGAACGTCTATGACAAAAAAGACGGGGGGAATTGGTAAAATGTTATTGTCGGGGAGACCATTATCCAACAATCGGGCTGGCTAATGCAAGAAAATGACATTCATTAAAAGTAGGGCTTTGGATCAGGAGGAGGCTGCGCTGAGGATGACCCCTCATTCACGCTGGGGCTTTGTGTCTGGTTTGCTCTCTATCAGTCCCTCGGTGGGAAGGGAGATCATCACACACACACACACACACACACACACACACACACACACACACACACACACACACACACACACACACACACACAAAACACGACTTTTATGTGCTTGCTTGATACTGACCGGCTTTGGAGGAATGAGAGGGTTTTATCGCTGTCTGTTCAAGAACAAAAGCGTGAAAATATTCCAGTTTTGTGTGTACATGCTACAGTGTGTGTTGCCTGTCAGAGGGAGAAAGCAGAAAGGATGACGAAAGAGAAAGAAAGCCAGGGAGAAAGCGTGCCTGTATTGTCCGAATGCTACAATTCAGACTTTCCTTAGCCTCACTGAAAAAGACAAAATTACCTTTTATAGACGACAGCTGCAATCAAGACATAATTGTTTGCGATCAACTAATGCATGCCAATGTTGTGCAATATCTTAAAAACACTTAAACAGTTAGTTGCAGTTAGGTTGCTTTTAGCAGATGCTCTTAGCAGAACCAGTAAGAACCAGTATGAAGCAAATAACATGCCGCAAAGTGAACGCACGATTGTGATGCTGCTGCTGTTTACATGTGTGAGTTATTCTGCACATATTCATGCATATGTGAGTTTGCAACAGCCATAAAACGAGTCATTACCCTGTTGCCTTGTATGTGGATGGCACCGCATAAAACCTCTGATTGTCAAACACATTGCAGTTACAGCAATTCTGAGTCTCCTCACTGCTCCTGCAACTGAAAACATGGGGCTGTTTTGTATGTAGAGATGAGTTTATGTTAGATGGGGGTATGGTGGTAGTGTATTCTCACTCTTTCTCTCTCTCTCTCTGTCTCTCTCTCTCTCCTTTTTCCTGAGCAGTTCTGTCTTTCACCACAAATTAGGAAAAGCTATTGCAGCTCTATTGCCAATGCCAGAGGCTGGATGTCCTCTTTGTCATGTCCCACAGGATCATTTTTGTCATATTAAAGAACACTGGCATTTTAAGGAAGGGGGGAAACAGACTGGTAAAATCAAGAGACAGAACCAAGTCTAGCAAAGGGTAGGAGAGAGAGATGTGGAAACTCTCTGCCCTGGCCCAGATTAGTCCTTGAGCATGGCAACCTATGCAAAAAAGCCAATTACACCCCACATGAGAGGAGGGAAGCTACTGAGCCCTTCCTTAGTCTGCCTCTCCTTTACTCTCCTCACTGGGGTCATGTGATTCTCGGCAAATCTGCATGTCCTTGGAGCTGTGGGAGCTGCTATTTATAGCCCTCATCTCTGCGAGAGAGGGTCTGATTGGGACGATAGGGGGCTGAGCAGGAGGGGATGAAGGAGGAGGGGTGTAAGAGAGGAGGCGACTGTTGCCAATCTCATCCTCATTCCCCCATAGGGAGCTTGAGTGTCATCGCTGAAAACACCCCAAGCCGTTTATGGCTTCAGCTAATTCATGTTCAGGCCATATGTTGATGTCATCAACTTTCCCCACAGATATTTTCTGATGGCTCTCTCTCTCTCTCTCTCTCTCTCTCTCTCTTTCTCTCTCTCTCTCTCTCTCTCTCTCTCTCTTTCTGATCACTGACTTCCTCATTAGCAGGGGTCTCTGGAGGAAGCGTCATCTCGCAAAGGCACGGTCAGCGAAATCATCCAAACAGATACTGTCACTTCACTAATAAATCAGATGCTGTTAAACCCAAGTGATGGGACTCTGTGAGACTGGATAGACATGGATGAAAGTGCATGCTTTTAAAATTCAATCAATAGCTCTGCTAGCGATATTGAAAAGTAGAAATAGCGATGCTTCCTTTCCTGCAAGGCACTTACACTGTTTGTGGATGGATACATTACATTTTTTTTAAATGCCCAAAAAAGGGAGTATTGCATTTAATCTTTAATAAACAAAACTGGTCCCAAATCACTTAATCCAAATCTCCTCTTTTAACTCATCCCTTTTATTGGCTGTGAAATGATGTATGTTGTATCTAATCCAGATGTAATTGTGCATAGCTGACAGTGGGGGGGAAAATAATACAGCAGTTGAAATAATGGCACATCGCAAGTGAGGAAAGATTGGAATTCCTTAACAGAAGACATGTTATAAATTCATTCCAGCATTTTAAAAAATGTATTACATGGGACCGGGCCATTATGGAAAGAAAAAGAAAGAGGCATATGTGAAATGTGAAAATTGTCTAGGTGTGGTGAAATTATCAACGAGAGGTACAGGCAATCTCCATAATGACAAAGAGATTTGACAGCACTTGCCAAGGTGATCATTTACCTTCAAACTGGACAGATGAGACTGATGGACCATAGCATCCACCACCAACGAAGGGTGTAAGTTAGAAAGAGAGCAAGAGAAGAGAGAGAAATGTACATTGCGACCTCTTTTATAAGTTAATAAGGAACAGAATTACTGAATTTAAGTGCCAGCTAGGTTGAAATTACTCTAATGGATTCTTAATGGGTGGCTGCTGTCCAACTGGAGACAATTAAGTGACTACCCAATAGAACAAAAGTGGATCATGCCTTGCCAAAACAAATGCTCAAATGGTAAAATGAAAGAATAGCTGAACAGACTGCACTGTGTGAGTGTGTATGGATGTGTGGGCAGTAGCAGGGCCAAAGAGACCATGACTCACCCACTGAAAAAAAAGAAAAAAAAGAAACAGATTTGTTTCAGTCATAGACACGTTCTAACCTTGAGATGGAAACTTCGGCGTGTCCTTTCTTACACAATACGATCAGATACCTGCTGAGGTTATGATGTGTTTCCCCATCTCTCCACTAGTTAATGTGAGTCCGACAGTCACTCTGCCCTGCAATCAGGGGAATGATTGTTATCATGCAGGCCTGGACGCTCCCAAACAGCCTGCGCTCGCCACTTCTATTTGCATAATAGCGTCTCATCACCACAAACCTTCTGTTTGTGCTGTAACAGGAAAGTCGCCTGTCCTTCTTCTCTGCTTTAAAACCAAGTTTTGGGGGGAAACGCAACAGTCGAGAAAACCTCAAATCTTCAATTTTCTGTCATTGCGCAGTCAAGAGACTTTTCCACACAGACACACAAGAACTCAGCGTGAGAGACAATTGAGATGCAGACTGAATGAAAGGCCAGCCAACTTCAAGTAATCACAAACAAAGAACATAGTAATTTCCATCTGCAAAGATGCTGGATAATCATTGTTTCTGCAAAAAAAAAAAGGATAGCTGAGACTAGGGGTTGCACGGCTACTAAGTTTTCCTAGTAGACCAGCAATTCAAAAAGTAGCCGACTTCCATAGTTACAGCTGAAACTGTTTCAGGACATTGCTATTTTTAGGCAGCCAAGAATACATCGAACTGTTCTCAAACACCCTTTTAAAACGTTTAAAGCTACACTGTTAACAATGAAATGAAATAAATCAGTGCAATAAATGTGCGTATCATATTACACTATTTAAGGACATACCAATTCTAAAAAATAAAAAAAAGCAGTCAATGTGGACAAACTAGAGGATCAGCTGAAGTATTTGATTCTGTAACTGAGAGTGCATAGTGTGGCATGGAACCTCCTTATACACTATATGACTAAACGTTTGTGGACACCCCTCCTAATTATTGACTTCAGGTGTTTAAGCCACAACCATTGATAACAGGTTCATAAAATCAAGCACATAGCCATGGAATCTCCATAGAGAGAAACTGACAAAAGAATATGTCGCACGGAAGAGCTCAGTGACTTTAAACGTGGCACTGTCATAGGATGCCACATTTGCCAGAAATCAGTTCGTGAAGTTTCTGCCCTCCTTGATCTGACCCGGTCAACTAAAAGTGCTATTATTGTTAAATGGAAGTGTCTTAGATCAACAACAGCTTGAAGTAACGCGGTAGACCACACAAACTCACAGAGCAGGGCCACCGAGTGCTGAAGCATGTAGCTTGGAAAAATCACCTATCCTCTGTTGCATCACTCACTGCAGAGTTCCAAACTGCCTCGGAAAGCAACATGAGCACAAGAACTGTGGGTCAGGAGGTTTCTGAAATGGGTTTCGATGTCCAAGCAGCAGCACAAGCCTAAGATCACTATGCACAATGCCAAATATTGGCTGGCATGCTGTAAAGCACACTGCCACTGGACTCTGGAGCAGTGTAAACATGTTCTCTGTAGTGATGAATAATCTGGCAGTCTGATGGATGAATCAGGGTTTGGCAGATGCCCAGAGAACACTACCTACCAGAATGCATAATGACAACAGTAAAGTTTGGTGGAGGAGGAATAATGGTCTGGGGGTGTTTTTTTTTTTTTTTTTTTTTTTTTTTTTTTTGGGCCCCTTAGTTCCAGTGAAAGGTAATGTTAATGCTACAGTATACGTACAAAGACATTTTAGACAATTGTACGCTTCCAAAATTCTGGCAACAGTTTGGGGAAGGCCCTGTCCTGTTCCACCATGGCTGTGTGCCTGTGCACAAAGAGGTTCCATAAAGACATGAGGCCTGTTTCACAAAGCGAGTTGAACAAACTCAGAGTTGCAGAGTAAACCAAACAAATCTAACCCAGGTTAATTAAGGTTAACAGGTTTCATGACGCTGGTTATCAACTTTCTCAGTCAACCCAGGTTTAAACCCTAAATCAAGGTTTCCATAAAAGCCAGACGTTTGCAGCAAACAGCCAATAGTGTTCAACATGGAAAAAAGCAGGTGTGCATACTTCCAGTTGAAGAACAAGAGATTATTATGCGGAGATATGAGGAATTTAAACCTGCATTAACTGCAAAAAGCAACGCCGTTTCGGCTGCCAAAGCTCAGGAAAATTGTGTAAATGCCTAAGTTTACTTTTATAGGCTCACAATGAGAATAAACGGATTGAAAACTTATAACTCCAACATATTTCATGTCATGTCATTTAATTTAATATAAATGTAATTCTTTTTACTTAAATATTAATAAAATAAATATCAATTTGTGAAAATATATTAGGAAAGGAATAATACCACTGCATGACATGTATCACTCACAAAGAACTGCAAAGCAATACATACAGTTTGTGGTACAGTAAGGGCGTGGCTTTGGTGTGTCAGATTTTTAATGTGCAGCTCAAGAAGACGGCAGAGATAAACTATACCATCTGCAGAAAATCAATATCTTTCGTACAGATGGTCATCGGGAAAAGCCAGCACAAATACTGGAGGGTTAACTTGCATGCGTCAGATTTATATCACTTTGCTCAAAGCTGATTGGTCCAAGTTGGGTTTGAGTTTTCTTACCCAGAATAAAACCTGCTAAAAACCAATCCACCTTGTTGAGACTGAAAAAAACAGAGTTTGCTCAAACTAAACTCAAACTTACCTGTGTAGCCACCGAAACCGGCTTCGTGAAACAGGCCAGAGTTCGGTGTGGAGGAACTCGAGTGGCCTGCACAGGGCCCTGACCTCAACCTCACTGAACACCTTTGGGATGAATTGGAAAATTTGTGATGGTGAGCCAACTCCATATTAATGCACATGGTTTTGGAATAAGATGTCCAGATGGTGTGATGGTCAGGTGTCCACTTACCTCTGGCCATATAGTGCTGGACGGAAGATGCAATGTTTACAGAAGCATCTGGGAGGATGCTCAACTCCAGCCTTAGTAGCATCTGAAAACAAGTGTGGATTTGACTCTGAACTATCTGAGTGGGATTGAAATAGTAATGTGCAAACTGTTGCTCCAAAAGCTCTGGTCACAATGGAATGCACTATGCTGCAGTGCAAGTATTTTATTTCAATTTGATTTAGTTTTAAAGGACAATAAAAATAATGGTGGGAGGAATTCCTTCTGGAGTTTAGCAAGGTGATGAAAAGCCAGCCATTGGTGAAAGTGTTGAGTTTGAAAGCTCTTAAAGTCAACATTGAATGTGCAGGTAGAGAAAGCAGGTACAGCTACTAGCTAGTATTAAAGATACTGGAGGATATGTGATGTTACCCAAGGAACCTGGACCATGTAGCACCCTGTTGGTCCAGAAAATCTCCATCTCCTCCACATTTGACATCAAAAGGACCAGATCCCAGTGCAGGCCTCTCTGTTTACTAGCCTTCCTAGCAGGCGCTCATTAGCAAAACATCGAAATAATCCACATGAAGAGCCAGAATTAATGATCTCGTCATGCCACGAGTGCCCCGCGTGGTCTGTGCTAAGTCGTCAAACACACACACACACACACACGCACACACACACATACGCTTATACATGCCCCTGTGCTGGGGTGCATGGCTGCTAACGACTGCTCAATTAGGTGAAATTAAGGAGTCGCTGTGAGGTCCATGCTGAACTCATTAAGATGGCGAAAGCGGAAGCTGAACAGTGTCGCGCAGTATTAATCCCTCCAAAACGAGACGGGGCTCCATGCAGCCAGCCTGGCCCTGGCTCTAATGAGGCTCAACACACTCTCCTAATACACTGCCACACTGAGATACAGGCAAAGATGTTCTGCTTCGCGATCCCATGTGGCTTTGCTGCGTCAGGAGGAACGTGTAACATCCAGACTGAGCTGACAGGACATTCAATCTGAAGCCATTCACAAAAGTGTTTAATTTTCCTGATTAAATATTAATTCTTTAATTTTAAAAAAAAATTCCAGCTATGTTCATTATTCAGCAATAAATTACTTTAAATTGAAAAACTGTCTGAGACGTTCTTATAAGAACAAATTTCATACATTCATTCTTATAAGAACAAAATTCATACTTCGGTGGTTCTACAATGGAATTAATTCGACAGACTTTTGCGAATTATCATGTCCGCTCTTTTAATACCATTATGTATGGATTATATTTTGCCTGATTTATGTAAAAGCATGAACTAATCTTAATTTAGGTTTCCTCCAGGTTCTCTGTTTTCTTCCTACCTCCCAAAAACATGCCGGTAGATTGACTGGCTGCGCTAAATGTGAACGTGTGTGCATGGTGCTCTGTGATGGACTGGGATCCCATCCAGGAAGTATTCCCACTTCACGCCCAGCATTCCCAGGATACACTCTGGATCCTCTGTGACACTCTTTAGTTTGCCCAGTATGTTACACATACGTGGTGTTTGCACAAATGTAAGACATGTAACATACTAAACAGACCAGACAAGTGCACAGACTATTAACAATATCCAAGAAAAACTTAAAAATAGAATAATGGAGTAAAAGATTAGATAAGAAAGAAACAACTGTGAAAATAACCAAAGATGAAGAAGTGAAAGTATATACATGTAGGGTCTGAGGAAACAAATAAAATAACTATGGCTTATTGACTGAATGAAATTGAAACATATATGAATCACTCACTATTTGCTTTATAGTTTCAAGTATCTGTGATGCCATGTTTTTATTTATTTATTTATTTTTTAAAAAGAAACGGTAACGCCTGCTTCCTGCTAACACACGGTGTCATCACTTATGTCATCGCTTAATGACTAACACCTGATATTTACTTAATTACCACAATCCTCTACTGCTGTCAGTAATTAAAAGCACATATTTTTTTTGTCTCATGAAAAACGAATGATGTAGTCACATAATTTATGATAACAGTTCACAAAATGTCACTATTTCATATATTCGTTAAATAAAAACAAATCTAGGTGGTTGACTTTTATAACTTTAGATTATGGATTGCTGTGTACTCTATATATGGAATCCAATTAATATTAAAAACAATAAAACAAAACAAAACAAAACAAAAAAGATTTTTTTTATTGCCAACTTATTATATGCACAAAGTGTGCATTTTTGGTTACATAAAATGCACGCTGAGCTCGCCTTAAAGCAACACCAAATGAAAATACCACTTAAATTAATATACAAGCCACAATACTCGATATATTGCATGCCTTTTATTTGAAGATTAACTACTAATGAAATCTATACAGCTCTATTAATAACTGTTATAAAGCATGCCCCAGCCATGCATAAAGCATGCATCACTAATTAGTATAAAATTTAAAATGCACGCTGTAAAGCCATACTGAGTGTCTCGCACAAGACTAAGGTGCCAAGCCATCGCTGTACTAATTAGTTTGCAATTATGTTTATTAATTTCTCTGGAAGCCGGTCTTCACTCCAAAGCAATATACAATGATGTTGCTACACTCGCCACAAATGGAGACATCAGTTCTGGGGGTGGGGGAGGGGAGCAAAACACGTTTGACAGCATTTGGTTTACAACTCAGCTGCCTTAAAGTGAAGGAGGAGGTTTAGAGGACTTCAAGGAACAAAATTCAATTGGGCTGTAGAGCCTATGCTAGTGTTACAATCTAAGAACTAAGTGCATGCAGCTATTTTCATAACATAGCTGAAGTGTGCTTAGTGTCCATTTGCTAGACTGCATCATATGCCAGCCTGAGAAACCCCTCTACAAATCTCTACAGGAATGATTGGTGTAATTTGTTATTATTTTGTTTAAAGATCTTATTTTTTTTCATTTAATACCGCAAAAGCTCAATAAGATATTTCCCAGAAGATGAACACTGATCATCCTGTTCTAAAGTTTACATCCCCCTGGCTCTTACTGTAGCCTTCTTGAGCATCAGTGAATGTTTGCACCTTTTGTAATAGTTGTGTATGAATCCCTCAATTGTCCTCAGTGTGAAAAGATGGATCTCAACATCATATAGTGACTGTTGGAAATATGCAGAAGATGCTGGAAAACCAAAGAATATGCAGGACCTGGATGATTTTTATGAAGAACAGCGGTCAGTTTAACTGCTCAGGACAAACAAGGGACTCGTGAACAACTATCACAAAAAATAAACACAGTCGTTGGTCATCCAGGTAACAACACACAGTATTAGGAATCAAGTGTATGTAAAATTTTGAACTGGTTCATTTGTGTAAATTCAGCTATGTGAAATAACTTATTCAGGGCAGTACTCTTATTTATTTATTTATTTATTTATTTAAATGATTAATATTTTGCAGATCCTGCAAGGGGTATGTAAATTGATGAGCACAACTGTACCTCAAAAAGTGAAAAGCAATAACATTGTATTTAAACACTCCATTCCAACCCCACTAAGACACCCCACACACTGTTGTTTATTTATTTCATTTGCTTAAGATGACCATCCTTGACCACAAGGATCATCCACATCAGTCTCTGTAGTCTCATCACTTGAGGTAAATTTTAGTCACATTGATAAACACAAGCCTTATCATTGTCTTTTAACTCCCCTGATCACTGTTTACTTTTACACTGGTGCTGAAATAATCGCTGACTAATTCAATGAGTTTTTCTATTAGCATTCAGAAATGATAACTTTGTAACTTTGACGGTGCATGTGCAGCGCGGACGATTTGACAGCTGGTATTTGTATACCACTTACAAACTGAATTTATTAGGCTTATGTCCATTTTGCTATGGCACATAGCCAATGACTAATGGCACGTAGCCAAGGACATAGCCAAAGCATAAAGTTCACTGCGTTAGGAAAGCTAGCAAGTTAGCAATTAAAACTGACTGCTTTTACAGCAGTTTACGTTTGGTAAACTGCCTCCTTATTACTTAACGTGATCTCTCTCTCTATATATTTTGTTTTTTTATAGAAGTGTCACAGTATGTTATAGGCAGAAAATTGCAATTTTGGAAACCCGATTTTTTTGTCTTGTTTGGCTGTTGGCCACAGCGTCATCTGACAGGCTTTTCTGGACTGCTACACAAATAATTTGCCAAACTCTAATACTAGTAGAGCACACCCATATTTCCTCTAATACTGGAAATGTATAAAAAGCATTTGAATAGCTGTCTGCATTTTAGGACAGGAGGCCTTGCAAAGACAGGTGAAGTGTCCTCTCCTCAGCTGACTCCATTTCCATCCATCGATTTTCTGTATTGCTTATCCTACACAAGGTCACTGGGGAGCCTGGAGCCTATCCCAGGGAACTTGGGGCACGGGGCGGGGGACACCCTGGACGGGGTACCAACCCATTGCGGGGGGCAATCAGACACACATTCACACACTATGAACAAATTAGAGATGCCAATCAGCGTACAACGCATGTCTTTGGACTGGGGGAGGAAACTGGAGTACCTGGAGGGCACTTAGGGCGGAGGCAAGAATCAAACCCCTAACCCTGGAGGTGTGAGGCAAACGTGCTAACCACTAAGCCACCATGCCCCCCACACTGTGACTTATCTTACAATTTTATTATTTTATTTTATTTTATTTCTTCAAAGAATGTGGCTGCATCTGCTATAAAAATGACAAAACGTGTGGCAGTCTGGGCAAACCCATTGTATGTCTCTCTAGCTGAATTCTGGCAAACAGCCAAAAAAAGATGAAAAATTGTATTTATTTATTTCTTTATTTTGCCGTTAACATTTGAAACCTCAACTTTAAGAAAACATAACATTCCCGAAAATATTTGTAATACCTTTTTAAAATCCTGTTGGGTAAATAAGGAGCCAGTTTAACAAACACAGCTGTGAAAATGTCTGTAGGCTATGAATAAAGATGTACATAGTTCTCATGGTCATATTTATTATTATTTTTAAATTTTATTTATTACATGTTAAAATAAATACAAATTAAATCCATATATAGCAGTTAATGTTAGACAATCAGTGTATTGGTGTCTCTTAATGGAGTCTGAATAAATCTTTAGACACAATTTTTTTACTTTTTCAATGTTTTTAACTTTTTACCTTTTGCTAGAAACTTTACTTGCGATTGAGATCAAGAGAAACATAATTCAGTTTGGGAACATAGTTTTCAAAACTACTGTATATAGTAGAAAATGTCAGAATTTCACTATGTGAATGGTTTTCCCAGAACACCACCCAAATGCTTATGTGAAAATGACAACGTTGTTTATTTGCATTTAGTTAGTCTCAAAAATTCACCTATGTTTACCCAGTAGTAAAGCCAGGAAGTGACTGATGCTATTTTAAAGTGTGACTGACGTAACGGACTGCTCAAATAACTGTCTTGAACTGTAAAGAAAAACTCAAAAGCAACTTGAACCCCAGGAGGAAGGGGGATAAAAGACAAGGATTCTGGGGGAATTTGCATCCACAGGAAGAAGGAGAGAAAACATATTAATTGGTTAAATTGTCACCAACTGCCACAGCAATCACCCCCAGAGTGAGAGGCAGTGAGAAGACATATGCTCGCTCTGTATGTCCGCTCCCACGTTCTGTGCCTGGGGCCCGAGGAGAACCGAGCTGAGCAGAGCTGAGCTGATCGTGCCCCGGTGACGGCCTTTGGATGCCAGCCCACTGCCTCAGCTCTAATAAGGGTAATCAGGGACCCCATGCCAGGTACCAGGCTCTCCTCACAGCGGAGACGTGGCAAAAGACCCGCAGCAGGCCTGGCAGTGTTTACCCAAAACACACAACACGCACGCACACACCCGCTCGCTTGCCTACACAAACACACAGAATTCACAATAAACACAGCTAGAGCTCGAACAAATGTCCCTCGCGCACATGCGCTGAAAAGCATAACAATGAAACATTGTCGATAGCGTAAAATTGATCACGGCTGCACTCCACCAGTGGGATATTGATTATGCTCCCTTTTAAAAGTGGCCTTTTAAATAGAGCTGAGTGGCCTGAGCGCACAATTAGCAAATCTAACGGCTCGTTTTCGGAGCTGCTGGCTCCATTAATCCCCACACCGCTGTCAGTAATTTAAGCGCATTCAAAGGAAATTGAGATTGGGCAATATTACAGAAAGCAGCGTAATTTTTCATTATGCCTATTATTAGAATGAATTCACACCACATGGAGGTCTAAGAACAAGCACTTCGACTTTTTTCTCCCCTGTCCATAGGTTAAACTATTTTTACAAACTTGTTTTTTTTGCTGTCAAACCTGAAAGAACGTGGACAAAATGAGAATTTGCAGCATGTACGCTACTGTTAAAGTGTAGCACTGACAGTAGTCTTTCTTTAAAATATGTCAGTGAGGTGAGACACACACACACACACACACTTGTGTGAGTCTCCACAGTGTGGTTGTGCCAGACCACCACTTCCTGTGGTCCAATGAAAGCACACTCCCTAATCTGATGCTGCCGGCTGGCGTGGAAATGGACAGGGGGGTCCAAGGCAGTCCCAGGCCCTGTGAGGACACACTGTGCTTCATACACTGAAGCCAGTGTGTGAGTGTGTGTGTCTCTGTGTGAGTGTAAGTGTGTGTGAGATAGGTTCTGCTCAGAGCTGCCGCGTATGTGTGTGATTTCATGCTCGAAGGCAGACTCAGTGAGCCTAGGCACCTTCGCTGTACAAATAGCACCACAAGTTTTAAATAGCTGTGTGGTGTCACTTTGAAACCTGCTTCACCACCTACCAAGGGACCTGGAGACTCTTTTTCTCTCTTTTTTTCTCGCTCGTTCTTTCTCTCTCTCTCTGACCTCCCAGCACTCGAAAGAGACACACATCAAGACATCCCGTCCATCGTAGTAAACGATGGGGGGCGGATCAATCAAAGATGTCTGACGATGCCATCATTTCCAGCCCTTGTTCCCTTAACCACGCAAGGAGGAGATGAAGAAAGCAATCCTGGCTCATGCAGATTGGGTGTCAGTCAAACGCTGCGTCCGCGCGCACACACAAACACATTAACGAGCTGTTCACATCACCATAATCACAGTGGCTAGTGACAAGAGGCAAAATAATGCCCTGGCCCACTTTTTGACAGTCCAGGAAATCAGTCAAGAGATTCCAGGGTGGGCAAGGTAGTGATTTGCAGAGGTGAAATGGTTATGACACACAGAGAGGAGGCCAATTTCTAGCCCATCAAGTCAGTTTTTAATTTTCGCCCCTCGTCTGGAGGCCGGCGAGGCTGGGCAAGCACGTCTACAATGCTCTGGAGGCCTGTAATTGAGGTTAACATCTCGATTGATTGAGGAATGTTGCATAATGGCACCTTTTGCTATACAGGTTCCTGATGCATTTGCCCTACAGTCTGTTTGCATGAGATATGGGAGCGCAATTTGTAGATGTACAGCCAAAAGTACAATAGCAGTTACATCTGACCTGACAGTGTTTTAGATTCCTAGTACAGTATGGTCCAAATGTCCAAGCCTTTATTTAATCTGTTACCAAAAAGCACTATTTTTTTTGTCGCATTTTGTCACCCTAACACCATTTTTCACTGCTTTAGGTGACATGATCTTATGTTTGTACAGTCAGGTCCATAAGTATTTGGACATTGACACAATTTTTGTAATTTTGCCTCTATGCAACACCACAATGGATTCTGCTGGTCAATTCATAAAACTGATTACTGTCTGTCTCCTTGGGAGATCCGTTCAATACATCATATAGCGGCTGAGCTATTCGGGCATAATCTTCAATCCATGGGCGACAGTAGTTACACATGCCCGGGTATGAACGAAATAAAACATGAGGAAAAACATAGGAGAAAAACATGAGTCAAAAGACAAAACACCTTTGACAAAAACATAATGAAGGACAGAAACCCCAAAACATCATGAGACCATGAGTAAGCAAAAATCACACTGAACTGATCTTAAATGATTGAAACATAATCATGGAATATAAAAGAAAAATTGAAGTGTAGACTTTCAGCTTTAATTCAAGGGGCTTAACAAAATACTGCATTAACCATTTAGGAATTTTAGCCATTTTTTGCAGAGTCCCTCCATTTTCACAGGCTCAAAAGTAATTAGACAAACTAACATAATCAAAAATATTAGGATTATTTTTAATACTTGGATGCAAATCATTTTCAATCAATGACTGCCTGAAGTCTGGAACCAATGGACATCACCAAATGCTGAAGGCTGCTTTCACGATATGTTTTGGGTCATTATCCATCTGTACTGTGAATCGCCGTCATCAACCGCCATCAGTTTTGCATCATTTGATTGAATCTGAGCAGAAAGTAAAGCTCTATACACTTCAGAATTCATCCTGATACTTATATCAGAAGTCACATCATCAATAAACACCAGTCACCCAGTTCCATTGGCAGCCATACCTGCTTCTGCCATAACACTTCCTCCACATGTTTGACAGATGATGTGGTATGCTTTGGATCATGAGCCCTTCCTTTCCATCTCCATACTCTTCTCTTCCCATCATTCTGGTACAAGTTAATCTTGCATCAGAACTGGACATGCTTTTTAAAATTTTTAAAATTTTTTTTTTTATTTTTAGAGTTTTTAATCTGGCCTTTCAATGCTTGGAATCAACCCCAGACCTTTTATGTGCTTGATTTGTCATGAAATAATGAGGAAACGGTCCACACCTGCCCATGAAACTCCTTATCAGTCAACTGTCTGGAAAATGGAGGGACTCTGTAAAAAATGGCTGTGATTCCTAAATGATTAATGCAATATTTTTGTTAACCTCTTGAATTAAAGCTGACAGTCTACACTTCCAATCACATCTTGATTGCTTCATTTCAAATCCATTGTGGTGGTATACAGAGGCAAAATTATGAAAATTGTGTCACTGTCCAAATACTTATGGACCTGACTGTAAGTTTATAACCTGTTCACTGTGAAACAAGCTAGTTCCTGTTACAACTTACATTATAGCAGCTATAAACAGTCATGTACTCACCAACCTCTGTGAAACCACAAAAGCCTCCATTTTGACTTTCCTGAACTTTAAAATAACTTAAATAGCTTTAAATCTGACTGTGACAAAGCGCTGACAGTGGAGACTCCTTCCATAAATGCTAAATAAGCATCTCCTCATGGAACATTTCACCATATCAATGATTAACGTTTTAATATCCCTTTATCTAGAGCATCAGTGTGAAATAACAGTTATTATACAAACAATAACATAGTAGAATGAGATCTTTAATATAAACCTTGCAGCCGGAGCTACTATATTTTTTTTTCTTCAAAGTACAAGAATAACAAGTATCAGCTGAGTAAAATTGGTTTGTTTTTGATAAATGTTCATCACAGTAGACTCTCACACTTTTTGACCCTCTTGTGCGTATAAATTCTGCACAGCATACTCGAATGAATACACTGTAATATCTAGCAGTGTTTGTGCAACACCTGACAGCACTGCATACGTCAAATGTTTATGGTAATAGCATTAAATTGCATTACTGGTTATTGCATAAAGATATTCCTACACTCAGTGACACAGTGAGAAATCTGAGAGAGAAGGAAGGCTGATAGATATGATGTTGTGTGTGTGTAGTTTGGGATGAACTACCTGCACGTCTTGTCCTTCTTGCATTGAGAAAGGATGGACCTGTGTGTGAATGTTCTGTTTATACTATGCCAAACTAAGCACTTGGCACCAATAACCATGCTAGTTCTACCTGAATGGGTCTTCTGGCTTGTGCCCCTGCTTTAAGGCCAAGCTCCCACTGCCTTACAACAAAGGTTAAGGTGAGTGAGACCCCATGCATACACATGCATAGAGAATTTTAAATCATCTCAGGTCTGTTGAAGTAAGCTAATGTGTAGTAAACAGGTATGTGCAGATGAAAGGGGTTCTGGCCCTTTTTAACTAATTGGTCAGAAGTGGCCTTTAAATATGAATGAATAATATTATTTTAGGCAATTATGAAATAAAATGACAATATATGCAAAGCAGTATGAGAAACAAGGCAATAGAAAACTGAACAATTTCTGCACCTTGTCTTATGCTCCAAGTTTGTGTGTGCTTAGGCAAAGCACAATATCGCAGAGGGAGATACAGAATACAGCATAACTATTAATCGATCAGACAAATACGTAACCATGTGCATGTAATATCAATATAGCAAAGTAATTATATCAGTTAGGTCACAAGCACATTATTCCTAGTTGGGGTTTGAAGTTAACTGATGTTTACCTTTCAGCTAGTTGTCTAAAGTTACTATTGATATCTGTAGAATGACTGTAGATTTCAGTATGCTAGTTACTATAGATTTCGGTTAGCTAATTAGTGTAGATTTTAGTTAGCTAGTTACTGTAGATTTCAGGTAGCTTAGTGTAGTAGATTTCAGTAAGCTAGTTAATGTATATTTCAGTAAGCTAGTTAATGTATATTTCAGTAAACTAATTAATGAAGATTTCAGTAAGCTAGTTTCTATAGAGTTAGCTAGTTAATGTTTTTCAGTTAGCTAGATAGTTATTGTAGATTTCAGTAAGATAGTCACTATAGATTTCAATTAGCTAGTTACTGTAGCGTTCAGTAAGATAGTTAGTTTAGATTTCAGTTAGCTAGTTACTGTAGATTTAAGTAAGATAGTTAGTTTAGATTTCAGTTAGCTAGTTACTGTAGCTTTCAGTAAGATAGCTACTGTATATTTCAGTTAACCAGCTAGTTATCTACTGCTATTAGCAACAAAGCTGCCTAATTTTACTGTAAATTTCCATAGAATTATTATAGATTTTAGTAAGCTTGTTACCATAGATTTCAGTTAACCAGCTAGCTTTTATGTTGCTACTAATAGCAACAAAGCTACCAAATGTTACTAAGGATTTGTCTAGAATTACTGTAGATTTCAGTTTGCAAGCACTCACTGCACCATTCTCTCAGTTTGCAAGCACTCATTGCACCATTCACTGATGGTGTAAAATTATTTTAATTGCTTCCAAGTTTGATCATTTGAACCATCCATTTCTTTTCTATTGTATTCACATAAATAATATAATGTAGCTGCAACATTTGCAATTTAACTAGAAGAAGTTGTGATCAATATCTTAATAACACTGCAGCAAGTCTTTATAACAACAGGAATGTTATTTTTGGAAATCTCTGTTGGAACCTGTTGAATACTTACTGAATGTTCTAATAACGTCCTCTGTTAGCTGCATTCCTGTCAATAACCGTAATTACTGCCCATCAACTTGGAAATTATTTTTTCATGTCAGCCTAGGTGAATATGAAATAAAAATTCTTAGGAGTTTTCTGAGTGCTCTGATTTCATCACTCATTCATGACTACATAAACGTGCTGAGCATCCAAATAAATATAGTCGGAAAAAATATGGAACCACCTGCTTCACATCTGTTAAAGATTAGGAAAAGCTGTGTTACTGTTTAACGGATTTACAACCTCGAAGTTGATTATTTTCAAATAACAGCACGTCCTGGAGTGTTTTATTCCTCTTATACCACAGCATATACCAATGATTACATGTTAGAATTAATTAAAGTACCACATGTCATACTTTTTATCTGTTTATAGTTATATTTAATGTTGTGGAATGTGCATGAAACAAGTTAGTTCCTTGTTATCAGTTATGTATAGCTGCTTTAAAGTCATTCTCTCACCGGGCACTCTTTTTTCTGTTTTTTAAAAGTTAACAAGACAAAAAGTCTAATTTATAGGTTCGCAACACCATACAGTACATTACACCACTGCTTATTTTCTTATCTTATTGCCCATGAAGACCCCACTCCATGTCCCTGGTACAGTTCTAATGTGCAGCCACCATAATGTCAGGTTTTCGGAATGACCTAGTTGTGTGTAGTGAGCAGGTAGACAGCTTAGACTATTCTTCGTTTTATAATATCTTATATTTTCTCGACCTAATCAAGGCATTATGAGAAAAACTATGATCCTATTTCAGACGATGGGAAACAATGGAATATAAAGCTATACATGGGTACTGTAGAGAAGACTGATCTCTCTCTCTCTCTCTCTCTCTCTCTCTCTCACACACACACACACACACACACACACACACAAATACACACTTGCACAGTCGCTCGCATAAACCCGGAATACTAATAGCCTTCCGCCCCTTCCCAACCCCCCCTGACACACACACACACACACACAGACACACACACACACACACACACACACACACACACACACACACACACATCCACTGGATCAGCAGGAGTCCAAATCAAGCTGATTTTCCTCTTTGATTCAGATGAAGAGCACAGCTCAGATTGCATTTCAGAGAGAAGGGGATGAGGGGGCACAGAGTGAGAGAGCAAGCAAGAGAGAGGAAGAGAGAGAGAGAGAGAGAGAGAGAGAGAGAGAGAGAGAGAGAGAGAGAGAGAGAGAGAGAGAAGATGATGAAGAAGAAGAAGGAAAGGGGGTGCGACAGGCATGTTTTGCATATTATAATGTGAAAATAGGAAACAGTGGAGACGAGTCAGCGCAATAGGCCTGTATCTGACTCTGTGTCTATCCAACTCATCACAGACACACACACACACACACACACACACACACAAATGAAAACATATCCATATCCAAATGAGCACAACCTCGAACCTAGATTAATTTCTTTATATATTTCTTCTTTATAGCTTTACATATATATATATATATATATATATATATATATATATATATATATATATATATATATATATATATATATATATATATATATATATATATATATATATATTATACAAAGATGTGTATGTGTGTGTGTGTGTGTGTGTGTGCTGTACAGCAGTATGTGCATGCTGATTGGTAACAGCAAGGCAGCTCATGCTCTGAGTGAATCTAATGCAACTGCATCTAATGTAACTCGCTAAATTACACACACCTGACAGAAACACCCCCAGTGAATGTTCAGTCGGCTGACCCAGCGTGTTTGTGCGAGTGTGTCTATGTGTATATTGTGCGAATGTGTGCCCGTGTGTTGTGTATCGGTGTGTTCTTCACATTGCTGTGCGATTATGATTGTGTGTCTATGCATGTGCGTGTGTTCCTAATGCACCACACCTGCTGTCCCCACGCTGTCGTTACTACTA
This sequence comes from Cranoglanis bouderius, assembly GCA_023630585.1. Taxonomy (NCBI): domain Eukaryota; kingdom Metazoa; phylum Chordata; class Actinopteri; order Siluriformes; family Cranoglanididae; genus Cranoglanis; species Cranoglanis bouderius. The sequence continues at coordinate 8,515,730 of CM042560.1, read as the reverse complement.
GGGTCACGGCTCAAACACAATCCTCAGTCCTGATCGAAACTAATACACACACACACACGCAGATGAGTGGGCTGGATATATCATGCCATGATGCATGCTGGCAAAAGAACATTAAAATAAATCTCTCAGGGTGGTTGGTATCGCCGACCACATTAACAGTCACAGTGAAATCATCCAAACGTGCCCGAACTGGCAGAGCGCATTAACACAATGATGGTTTTGTTGTTTTGGCAACACACTAACACACCATGCCTATGAGGTGAATTTAATTCAAGAGTATTTGGTGAACCATATAGAAATGCTTTTTTATACAAATATAACATAAGTAATTCAATAACTGTCTGTTCTGGTGTCTTAGGGCAGCTGTGTATCGTCAAATCATTAGTTCATACACAAGAGTCCTATAAAAAATCTATATTTTTGATGAAACATTTGCATCTTGGGTTGCTATTAAAGTCTGAAATGGATTTAATTGGGATTATACATCAAAAATCTATACAAAATAGTCAATAATATTGAAATGGGAGGGGAAAAAATCAATGTAGTTTGCAAAATTCTTGACAAATAAAAACAGATGTGTGAGTGTGATTGCATAGGTATTCCCTCCTGTTGGTGTAAAACCCCTAGATTAGTTCTGGTGCAACCAGTTGCCATCGGAATTCATATGTATAATTAGTTAAAGTCCACCCTTGTCACATTATCTCAACATAAGCACACCTGTTCCTGGAAAGCCCCAGAGATTGTTAGAGAAGATGCCTAAACAAGCAGCACCATGAAAGTTGTGGAGCTATCAAAACAAGTCCAGGACAAAATTCTTACAAAAGTATCAATCAGCCTTAAACTGCAGTCTAGTGTGTGTGTGTGTGTGTGTGTGTGTGTGTGTGTGTGTGTGTGTGTATGTGTGTGTGTGTGTGTGTGTGTGAGAGAGAGAGAGAGAGAGAGAGAGAGAGAGAGAGAGAGAGAGAGAGAGAATCATTGACCAACATGATGCTACCACCAGCATGCTTCACTGTAGAGATGGTGTTCTCAGGATGATGAACAGTGTTAGGTTTTCGCCAACATTACACTTTGTGCCAAGGTGAAACTTTTCCAAATGTTTACTCAGTCTCTAACATGCCTTTTCGGCAAACTCCAAACAGGATTTCACACGGCTTTCCTTTACCATAAAGCAGAGCTTTACGAGGGGAAATAAGAATGAAATATACTTAATTGTCGGAAACATTTTTTTCTCATGCAATTAGCTAAAGCTACACTATAAGTTGCATAGTACAATTAACACACAGTAAATTATACAGATATTTTTATTTCACTAAATTAAAATAATAAAATATATTCTCTATTAGCGCTAGTCCTTTAAAAATATGATTGAACTACATACACGTTACATGATTTAAAAAAACGCAATGCTAACATCTCACTAGTAGTTAGCGATGTAACATATTCACTAGCACTGCCCCAGTGTGTTCACAGGTAGCTATGCTAAGCTAAAACACTCAGACACAATCGACTTTGTAAAAAACAAATTTTGCTACACTGGATTGCAAGAAATGGAACAAGCCTTATAAGATATTCATGTTGTATCTGCACTAAAAGGCAGACCTCATTGGTAAATGTAAATGTAAACACAGCTTTGTCCTAAAATGGGTTCTAAAATACCACAGTGCTGGCACACCTCGAATGTCACACCCCCTGTTGTGCCGCTCTTTCCAACGTCAACACAGATGGGTGTATTTCTGACCGCAAAAATAGCAACTGAGTGCCAATGGGAAAAATTTTGGCATCCACTCAACCAAATTAACAAAACATCAGAATTATACCACCAAGTTACGCTTGCACCTGCATGAAAATAGAGCTCCAAGGTGTATCAAAATAATCTCTTTGGTACACTGGCATGAAGCAAGAACTAGCCAGTGAGCAATAGCAAACAAGACAACAGACTACAGATTGGTTTTATCGTACACTATTGTATATAACTAGATTGCTGAAAACTGGGACAGAAACAGCAAGTTATAGTTTTTGTGAAAAATGTCCAAAAGGAAATTTTGGGACAAGTCTAGAACAACAGGAGATAATGAGATTCCATCACTGTGGTAGAGGTTAAAAAGGAAAGTAAGGAGCTGCTGAAGTTTGATCCAAATCATCTTAGCTCATCATGTTTTCTGAACCTGGTGGCATGGGAATGTATGACACAGTGGAGGTGCCTACATTTTTTAAAATCAAATGCAAGAACATAAATTTAATGTCACTATCGAAATATCTGGATATCTGAATATCTAAACATCTGCCCAGTATATCAATAAATCAAGAAAAGTGTCAAATCTAGGGATGAAATTTGTTCCGATACCATGTGATACTATGATCCATATGATCCAAGCCTAGTCTATGTATGTTGTTGCGCTAATGAACAGATGACACAAAATCATAGCAATCTGGACAAATTTCCTGAATAATCTTAGCAATACTCAAAGCAAAGCAGGAACTACTTAAAATATAAGTAACCCGATAAAAAGTCAGCACGAGAAGTTCATTGCTAGCAACGCTGCAGAGAATTCTGGCAATGCTAGGTGAGTGAAAATAACAGCGCAACATACCCAGTATGTTGTTCAGATAGTGAAACATACTTTACTTACAGCTGCACAGAAGCACTTTTCCGAAACTGAAACAAAACCTAATCTTTTCCAGTGCAGTCCTACTCGATCCAAGGTGACTACTGAAACTAGCTAATACTAGCTAAAATCTTGTCAAACTAACTAGCTAACATTATAAAGAAGTCCTGTAGCCTTCATGGTGATTTTCATGGGCACTGTTTAAACCAGGGAAGCATAAAAATAACTAAATAAAATGTTCTGTGATGTAACTGATTGGTTAATACTAAGTAGGATACTCATTTCAGTATTGGTATTAATGAATACTGAAAAACATGTACTCAAATAGTATTGAAAGTAGTATTTACTAGTATTCCTAGTAAAACCTAGGACAATGAACACTGAAAGAGTTCACCCAAAAATGAAAATTCTGTCATCAATTACTCACCCTCGTGTCCTTCCAAACCCATAAGACTTTCGTTCATCTTCAGAACACAAATGAAAATATTTTAATGAAACCTGGGAGATTTCTGTCCCTCCATTTATAGTCCATGTAACCAAAACGTTCAAGCTCCAAAAAGTTCATTAAGGCATTGTAAAAGTAAGCCATGTGACTCCAGTGGTTTAATCCCTTTTATGAAACGATACGAATGCTTTGTGTGCACAAAAAAAACTCAAATTAAGTCTTTATTCACAAAATACCTTCACTTCCTCATAGATCTCATTCACGAGAGAACCACGAAGCATGCGTGTTGTGTTGATGTGAGAGTGGACAAAAAAATGCAAGTCCTCCTCTGTGATGAAATCTGGAGACATCTTTGTTACAAAGAGTGTTCTGTGTGACTCAGTTTGTGTACAGCATACTGCTGTAAAGAGTGGAGCGCTTCTGGGTCCGTTCGTATCCCATTTTTTTGTCCGCTCTCACGTCAACACAACATAAGATCTATGCGGAAGTGAAGATATTTTGTGAATAAAGACTTAATTTGTATTGCTTCATAAAAGGGATTAAACCACTGGAGTCACATGGATTACTTTTACGATGCCTTTATGAACTTTTTGGAGCTTGAAAGTTTTGGTTACATGGACTATAAATGGAGGGACAGAAATCTCCCAGGTTTCATTAAAATATTTTCATTTGTGTTCCGAAGATGAAAGAAAGTCTTATGGGTTTGGAAGGACACGAGGGTGAGTAATTGATGACAGAATTTTAATTTTTGGTTGAACTATCCCTTTAATTCAACACTCTACTGTAGGTGTGAATTCAACACTGGGGATTTTGCTGTGCAGGTCTGATGGAACAGTACCAGGGAAGATCGTCAGGAAGTACTTATCGTCTGTTGATGTCTTTAAACCAGACAGACTGCACAGCTATGTTAGCTACCTAGTGATGTTATGGGATAACTTTGAAGTTAACAGCAAGTATTGCTAATTAGCTGATATTGACTTACCCTCCTTATAATGACTGAGTTTTGTGAAATTAAGTTCTTTCCTGGTTAAACGCCCTGGGATTCTTCACCCACCTGGATGTGAAGAGTCGGTATGAGATAAATATATATGGGAAAAAAAAACACAAAATTGAGTTTAAATGGGTCAGCAGGTTGCCAGAAAGTACATAAGGATAATAGGCTATTTCATCGAGGGACCGTTTATTCTTTTTCCAAAGTAATGTGAGTAATTTCAGCCATCTTTCACCTCTAGTTACAGTCAATTCAGAAATTCGGTCCCACTAAAGAAAAAACATATGACCGAAACACAAGGATATATACTGTAGATAACAACACTGAATTAAAGCTGACATACTGCACTTCACTATTTATTTTAACCCTTTACTGCATGGTCTTGCCTATGGAAACAATTAATTTACCTCCAATTTTTTGATAAGCAATAATACAAAACTACTATTTTCCCAAGTAATTGGAAAAAAGATGCTTTAACTTTGACATAACAAAAAATGCCAAGTCACATGACCAGGATGTTTGCACTTCCTTTTCTGCAATCACATAGCATGGTGAAGGTCATCATCGGAGGGTTCTCTAAATTTGATCAATTTTTCAATAAGTAGGCAAAACTACTTAAAGGAAAAAACTGAAACACTATCTGAGCTGATATTTTGAGTATTCTGTTAAATGGTAAAATGTAATTAGTGCCATATGGCAACAACATGTGATATTGGAACTGTGCTATGTGCATTCATGGGCTACATAGCAAAAAAAAAAAAAAAAAAAGATACTAGGCTTCTCTAATAGTATATTTAAATGTTTTCACATTCAAAGTAAGAAAAATTTTGTAGTTTGTAATTTCGTAATTGAACCCTATTTTCAAATTTTATGTTTCAAGAGAAAGAAAGAAGAATTCAAGAGAATTAATTAAAAAGATATTTCACCCAAAACATGTTTGGATCAAATTTGTATATGCAGTTTGACTGAGTTAATCCATCCACAAACTCTTTACAACTGTAATTCCTTTCTAGAAGATATAACTTTTACATGCTTAATAGATATAAATTCTGCAATTTATAGTCTGGAAAATGCAGTAGTTGGAATTATAATCCCATAAGTTTTGTGTTGTTTTTGACTATATGAAACTTTGTTCCCATACAGCAACATTTTTTTAAATACATTTTTAATGAACTTATTCAACTAATAAAAATCCATAAAAACATTTTTTATGTAACTGTAATAATTCATGCAGTAGAGGGTTAAAAGAACTAAGCTGAAGTACAGAGGCAACACACATAAAACAGTGTTACGTCCTAATTGCCGATGATCTGCAGATAATGTAAAAGTCAGCGCTGATAGCTGAATCCTCAAGTGTTGTTTCAGCTTAGACACACATTTGTGTCAAGTTATCTGTAAACATTTTGCCATATTTTTGTGCAAAAGATGTTCACACACACACACACACACACACACACACACACACACACACACACACACACACACACCCATGTGAAGAGTCCCAGCATACCTGCCCAGTGGTAATTAATCGCTCTGGTATTTAGGCCCAGCAGAGTAGACAAATATGACAGAGACAGGGACAATTAGGAGCCCTGTTCAAGCTACATTAACTCCCCACGCTATAACAACTGCGGCTGCCTTGTCTCGGCTTGTAAAAAGCAGCGTGGGGGTCGTTCCTCACGGGCTGCCGAGATATTAATGAAAGAAAAAGAAGATTGTGTTTATTGTACTCCCATAATAGCAAATAAATTTCAATTATCTGCTGCGTCACCCCTTTAACTGCGAGTGGCGACGACTGCAGACATGATCGTTTGAGCGCTTGTCCTTCAGGCTGTAGAGTGTAGAGCGTTAAAATGTATTTACCTTCAAAGTAGGGTGTTAAAGGTCACCGATGTGACTTTTTTCCTCATAGATTTTTTTCATATGCATCCCCATTAAGTGATTATGCAGCCTGCGTACTTTGTAGTGGAATGAAGATGCTTTGTATGCGCTGTTGTCTGTAGAGAGAGGTGGCAATAAGAGAGAAAATGGAACAACAGAAAATGAATTTTCAGAGAAACACGAACGCCAGGAAAAGTATTTAGTATTCCTCTTTCATCTGGCAACCGAGAGAGCTGCCCTTTTTTCCTCTCCTCTGGCTTCGGAGGAGACAATATTTAAGCAATCACTGGATGGGCCAGCTAGAAACACTGGACAGAACGTCCTTTGATTTCTTACAAAGTCACTCCAAGCCAAGTCCAACTTTATAATAACAAAGTACCAATGCACACAGGAACACACCCATTGAAAGACAGAGTGTATCATGCCGTATCTTCTTATTAGCGAGCATGATAAACAGAAAATCTGTGCTTGCTATTAGCTAGCTCTTTCATTCAACACACCGTTTGTCCCTTTGTGTGGTTTATTCTTTGATTACACAAGGTTTGTTTAGTCTATTTATACTTCACTGCTAATGATATGTTATGGATGTGTCAGCAAAGCAGTCTTAAATAAACTAGCCCCAATCCACACAAAATCTATGGGGAGTTTCACCAAGTGTAATCATTTGACAAGACTGTCCACAATAAGCCGCTTGAGTCTACAGTCTGGGCTAGAAAGAAATCAGCCCCAGCCTCTGCTTCATACCATTCTGTGTATTTTTACTTGGTGCTATTGTTCTTGGTGCTTTATTTATTTATTTATTTATTTTTTATTGATGTATTTCTGTGATCCTGCTGAGTCTGTCAGTATATCATTCATTTGTTCGTTCGTTTGTTCGTTTGTTCATTCATTCATCTTCAGTAATGGCTTGATCTTGGATCCAAAAAGGAGGAGAATTCACCTCAGATAGGACACAAGTCCTTCCCATGGCGTATCTCTTAGTTATAATTTTTGAGGTGTGCTTACTTACTCCTCATTAAAAAAATAAAGAAATAAAAACTGAAAAAGCACTCCAGTATCACACTCCAGTGACATGTTGATTTGTTGGCTGTTCACCCAACAGGAACCATCGGAAAGTCCTTAAAAGTTTGGTTTGGTGTTGCCCCACTTCACACAGCAACCAGTAATTGCTCTTATGCGCACATTAACACTCCGCTCATGCAGGGGCACGCAGGCTCTCATGGGAATGGAAAACAAGTGGGTGTGAGACGAGTGGACGCACGGACAGAGGAACATGGCCGCTGGCATCAGAGAGAGCGACTGGTCAGCATCCAGCTGTCAACAACAGCTACAGGGCCACCGTTTTATTTCCTTGTTCGATTTCACTTCCACAGAAACAGAAGTGACATGCAACTTGCAAGGTAAAGTGTATTATTCACACAACTCACCTGAGTGGCAGAATTAGAATCGGCTTGATGGGAATTTTATTTGCCATTTATTCGCATTGACACAGGCACTGTATAAAGCCAACATAAAATAACAATAGGGGAAAAAAGTTAAATAAATGGACAAATAATACATTAACAATGCAAGTAATAATAATAAAAAAAAAACTCAGACATATCATGAGAAATTCATACATATTCTAATGGATATATTAATTATATAACACTAGCCCCTAACCCTAAAGTCTAGTTTGTTGTGTTTATGGTGCTGTGCTTTATCCAGGCTTCAGGTGAATGCTGATTGGTTGAAGCAGGGAGGTGTGTCCTCATGCGTACCCATAGACTTTGTGGCAACACATTCTTCTGTGTGTTTTATTAAAGTTTTGAACTAATATTGCTGATATAATTGTTAATCTGACTACAAATCTGGCCATGTTTACTATATATTCTGTTTTATTATGTAATATAAATACTCGTAATATACACGCTTTTGCAGTGTATATTACAAATGTGAAAAATCTTGACCTGTTCCCTGTCTATTCGAGTTTAATACCTAACAGCATGACATGGGCGAACCTGGAAGTAAATCGTATTGATCCGCTTCTTCTTCTCCATTCATTCTGTAGTCAAACACAAGACTTTCATTTAAATTTTAAATTTTCTGCCCCCTAGTGTACACGTTCACGTTAAGAAAAAAGCAGACACCAACGCAGTGTGTTGTCACGTGTTTACAAATACACAAATAGCAGCTCTAACCTGAATCCCTTATTGTACATGAACACGCAAATTTTGTAGCTGAATGTGGGTTTTGATGATTATGGTTATTGCGAATCACAAGGCTTCCTTTTCGTGAAGGCCACGCCTGATTGGCTAAACCAGCAGGGCAGCTATTGCATATAGTATACTCAGTTAAATAGTGTCATGTAAGGTAGGTGGAAGTGGATGCAATTGCAGTAAGAGTTTATTGTGGGAACAGGCAAACAAATCCAGTTCGTAAGGCAGATTAGTGATAAAAACAAACAAACAAACAAACAAAAAAAAACAGCCAATAATCAGGCGAGCAAACCACACAAACAGGGCAAATCCAAAATCCAAAAACCAGGTAGGAAGCAAGATCAGAAAACCAGAGTAACAATGCACAATAAATGGTTCGGTAAGGTCAGGTAATCACACACTGAGCATTACTTCGCAACTGGCTGAATGTTCATGGACTGTTTACTGTATATAGATGCAGGTGTAATAGTGAACAGGTGTGCATGGTTAAAAGTCCGGTGACTGTGAATGTGTCAGTGTTTCCCTGTGTCCCATTTGGCATACTTATACTATGTACTAAAAGTATGTATTCTTTTTGTGAAGAAAAAGTACATATTTTTGAGTGTGTAGTAAAAGAGTATGCAAGTACTGGGACAAACTAACATAGAACATTGTTGGCCGGAAGATAACTCCTCATTGCATTTCAGTTTTCATTATTCCTTATATAATTCATACTATATAGTTTAACTGACCATTCCCTTGATTTATTTTTCCACATTTCATTTACACCTCTGTACAATGCATTCTTTAATTCAGCAAAGCAAACCGTCACAAGGCTCCTCCTCCACCATGCAAGGAGTAGTGGGTAATATTATCTGAAAAAGTGTCCACGGATCCACACTTCGAAAATCCACTAGAAATAGTAGACCATCCGGGTACCTTTGGGATACTCATTTCAAAACATACTATGATTTGGGACACACTAATTCTCATCTCGGATACTATTTAGTACGGCTAGTATGCCAATTGGGACGCAGGATTTGTGTGTTTTGGGAAGTGTAGTCCGGGGCGGCCATGTAGGCCGCGGTTTGTTCTGGGAAACGTAATTCTCGGCGGATGCGGGAGTTGACCTGATATATGGAGTCAGATTTTCCCACACCACAATCTTCATGTGCGACACTCTACTGAAATGAATAGCGAACAGTGCAGCTAGCTTATTATTACATATTTCTTTTTACATATATTACGTGTATTATTATGTAATTACTATGAATTATTCAGTAACTACACTGAAACTAATAGGTAAGGCAGGTAGATATGAGAGCAGTCTAGACCTGCCGACTGGTTTTGAGAGTTTAAGTGTCTAACCTTCATGTGAATTTTATTCCAGTGAATTTGCGAGTATGAAGCCAGAATGGTGCAGTATATACAGACTGAACAGTACAGTACGAATTGCATATATATGCGCATATATCTAGCCAGTAACATTCGGAGCCATCACCTTCCACCTCTCTGGCTCTCACCAAAAGTTTTAAGCACTTTTTACTAAAAAGCTATTTCACACAACACCAGCTTCAGAAAAAAATGTGGCCTGGGTTTTTAAACCCAGGTGCATTTTGCATACCAAAGGTAATTCTGAGCTTTAAAAAAATTGCTGAAATATATGCCGTTTACTATATATAACCTTATAGCTTTCAGGCATTTTGAGTTTGTGCTGCATTGTGCTGTTTTGCTGTATCACATTTATGACTCACATAGTCTGTTAAATATTTATGCTAATCGTATTAACTTATGTTCACAATATGTCATTAAGTGACAATAAGAAAAGCTTAAGAACAAAAGAAATAATTTGCTCGCTTTAATAGACATATACTTATCTAAATAATTGCGACAATGTTTTTGTGTGTTTGTGTGTGTGTAATCAAAGAAGAAAATCTGCTTTGAGAAATAATCTTGCCAGACGGATCTCTTACAGCAAATTTTCGAAAACAGCAGGAAAGTTGCGATTGAAAATAAGCTTTCCAGAAAGCATGTCCTCCCTGATAATTATTATTGTTATTACTATTATTGTCCTCGTTCCCACCGCTCCTCCAGTAAAGATGATAACCTGTGTAGGCTTGCATGAATTCAAATTATCCCATTTGATAGAGAGTCTGGCACAAAGTGCCCAATAAGAATGGCTTTTATTTATATATTTCTGATCCCAGGCAGTGGCTGGAGCTCTCTATGCGCCTTTTGCCTCTGATTACAATCAGCTAATGACGGCGATTCTGCCCTGAGGTGGGGGATTGTAGGAGATGGCATACGGTGGCCTTCACGTCAGCCTGAGAGGGGCCTCGAGGACCCTCTGAAGCAAATCCCCAGAGGATAAAATACAGGAGCTGCTCTGAAAGAAAAGAGAGCAAGCGAAAAGAGAGGGGAGGAGTGGAAGAGTGCAGGCGTTTCTAAGCAGGCTTTAAGATGGCAGATAAGGGTGTAAGAAAGAGACTGATCTGGTGGCAGGTCAGGAGGGATCCAGAGTCTCCATATCGCACTAAAGCCCCATGCCCCAGAGCTTGGAGAGAGAAAGAGAGAGAGAAAGAGAGAGAGGGATTTTACAAAGAAGGAGAGGACTAGCTGGAGTGGGGAGGGGAAAAAAAAGGAAATCGTTGGAGTGAATAGGCGCACATTGTAAGCGCCCTGCCGAGGCAACCTGCACCCGCCGAGACGGGCGTGACGCGCCAGTGACAGCGGAAGAATGGCAGAGGGTTTCTCCTTGCTGCCTCTAATGCACTCGCTTATGACAGCTAAAGGGGAGAAAGCAGGAAATTGGTTAGGAGGAATTACTGGTGTTATACAGCTTGCCATCTTACAAATGAATACCGTTTAGCTTTGGCATATAAATGAGTGGATTTCTCTGCAAGAGTGTGGGAGAGCGAAAGAAAGAGAGAGAGATGGTGACAGAGGGAGAGAAGTGGCAGTAGGAGCAATCAGTTGTGGGGAAAATTTTCTGCGCCTTCTAAATGAGTGGGTGCGTGCGCACGGGCATCTGTGTGTGTGTGTGTGTGTGTGTGTGTGTGTGTGTGTGTGTGTGTGTGTGTGTGTGTGTGGCAGTCGAAATTATGCAAGCAAGTAACAATGAGCAAATTGAACCTCGAGCAAACGCAGTGCAAGGTCAGGCAGAGAGACAAGGCAAGTGGGTGGGAGCGAAGAACAGATCATGATAAATTGGCTCACATTTTCCAAAACGCTGGCCCTAATGCCCCGCTCCAAGCCAAGCCTGCTAGCCTGGAACTTTCCGCTCGCTAATACCTCCACGCAGCCATTTGTGATGTATGAAAACCAGGCTGTGGCACTAATTGCACAATTACAAAGCGGAAGCTGTGCACTGCCGAGGAGAGGGAGGAGGGGAGTCACGCCCAAACATGTAGGCATTCTGCCCTCCTTTTCCCCTCTCCCTCTCTCTCTCTCTCTCTCTCTCTTTCTCTCATACCTCAACATTTCTTCATCTGTGGGGAAGTAACAGAGTGTGCATGTGAGGGGGAGGAAGGAGTGCAAAATAAAAATTTGACTCCTGCATGGAGGAAAGGAAAATTTATTACTCACTGCTGAGGGAGACTGTATTTTGCTCCTGTGCTTTACGGACTCTGTTGACTATCAGAATGAGGAATGGGCATGCATTTGCTCACTGCCAAAATATCTGCTGCCACCAGTGCATACACGCCACGCATCCTCTGCAAGTCCAGATACTGCCTGGGTCAATAATTCACCCACTCAGCTTGATGTACAACTAATGAGGGTTCTGTGCTCCCTTTTTATTTTCAAAGAGTCCTGTTTTCACACTTGTGCTTTCTTATGGACCGGGGCTGTTCACCCTGAGATTTCGGTACGCTTGGTTCTCTGGACTGATCCCTGGTCCTCTTGAAAACATTCGGTGCCGTACGCATCATGTGTGGAAGCTATCTGCTCTCAGAGTACCATGATAAGTTCAACCTACTTCCAGTGTTACTTCCTGTTTCAAGTTTCAGGATGGGGGGGGGGAGCTCAAATGGGACACAATGATGGCGCCGCTGTTTCTCTATGAATGTGAGGAGATCCTTTAGCTTTGGCCTTCGTTTATCATTTTCTTGTATGCTGCAGGCAACGGATCTTCATTTGTCACGTAATTTAAAAGGCAATTTAGACACAACGATCTTCATGTTTGCTGCGATTTCCAGATCTTCACCATAACCAACTTCCTGCATTGTATTGAAGCAGCTTCTCAAGAAAAGTGCATAAGATCTCAGAGCAGGACCATCTTCTGTTTTTATAGTTGCCTTCATGGATTTCCAGCAGTTTTCTTTTCCGAAAATTGGACAATTTTTGATCATATGAAAAATGTCCGCCATGGCAAGAGGGTTTTGTTATTGATGCAGGCTTAAGAATTTTCACCTTTACATCAGCTGCGGCCAGTTCAACATTCAAAGCAAGCTTTTCTTTCTTCACCTTTAAACGGGTCTCTTACATATCAAGAACATGTTTTTGTTCGAGAGCTTTTGCTTTTACTTTCAGAGCTTGTTTTAGGAATTCTTCTATTATCTGCTGGACTTTGAATAGGACTGTAGCTGTAATTAGTTCATCTTTGTGGTGCGAGCACTTGCACAGAAAACAGTATGAAAAATGCCTGTCTTGTGTTGGCCTGTACAACTAAAAATCTTCCGATATGAAAATGGCTCTTGTTTGCAGGTATTGCTGCACAATGATATGCCATGCATCCTAAAAGCAAATACTACTACTACTACTACTACTACTACTACTACTACTACTAATAATAATAATAATAATAATAAAACTTGCATGTGCAAAAGGGACATATGGAATTGCTAAATTAATCCACAGTTTAGAAGGAATTCTTCAACGTAAAAGCAGACATGAAATTATGAGCCCCTCCCCCAAACAAGCCCAGAATCGGCTCTAGGTATCCGGGCCAAGTGTGAAAAACATCTAATAATCGTAAATGCAAAATATCTTCATTTGTTGTCCATATGCTGTACGAGCAAAACCATCACTCTACTGTATCCCTGTCCTCATTCATTCTTAAAGAACAAGGATCTATTAGAGTTCACCCAGCATCCGTAAACACCCTGACTTCTGAGATCTGAGAGAGTCTTGCAGTGAAACAGTAGCGAAAAGGCTCAAAGGTTAAGCCTGTAATTGTTTTCCCTCTTAGAGTCATTAAAGAGCTTCCCTGCAAAAACAGATGGTCACAAAAAAAAAAGCGTCTTTTTTCCCCCTTTTTTTCCCTCTAGGATGATCCCCTGAGTAACAGTTAACATCTCAGTGCATATCAGGTGGATTCTGTGAAGCGACATTCCTATTTATCTCACGTCTCGTTCGGAGATAGCTACCTACAACTGCCGGTGTGACCTCTGGTGCGAGCGCATTAATTTAGCCTCAGTATTTCTATGGCATCAATTAATAAAAAGTGACGAGGTCTCTGGCAAATGAACACCCACTGATAAATGAGGGCCTGGACTTAATTGCTCAGTAAATTAAGAGCTCACAATAGTGACGGTGTGCACTGGTTTTAATATTTAAAAAGTCATTAGACGCTGGAACGTCTAGCTTAGTTAAGTACGTAGTGATGTGCGAGTCGCCCTAAAGAACACAGCAATGAAATGACTTGAAAACAGAAATTGAAGGCAACCCTAGCATGTTAAATTCATCATTATATATATATGTATATAACTAACCATGTAAGGATTCAAGGGCCAAGCACACACGCACACAAAAACACGTACACACACACAAGCATATGTGCACCCACTCCCTCCCACACACACTGAGGTACCAGAGATGAACACCACCCAACATTCCTATTATCCACTAAAGGATAAGACATAAGCCTCCAAATGTATTTAATAATGTTATGGATTTGTTGCTGCACAATTTGGATGACAACAGGCAGCTTGCATGCCAGCAATAACTGCTGCGATATGATCTTGATTACTATGGAGCCATAACAGCGCGCTATGGTGCGGGAAAATGGAGCATGTTAATCCCTTCGAAAACCGAGGACACCAAGCGTTTATAATGATGGATCACTTTCAGTAATTTCTCTTTATTATGATTGGGCAAGATCAATATTTTAGCAGTCCGGTTATGGTCTTTAGTACAGTGCTTAATATGTATTATTCATAACCTTTGTCAGCACGGGAGGGCCAGCATTTCTCAGGCTGAGAAAGAGAGAGAGAGAGAGAGAGAGAGAGAGAGAGAGAGAGAGAGAGAGAGAGAGAGAGAGAGAGAGAGAGAGAGAAGAGGTGGCTGCTGTAAGGGGTTCTGGCCATTTATTTGTGGATTCAAATCTTATTCTACAACTAATCACAATACACATTCACCAGAAGTTTAATAGGAACACCAGTGCACCTGCTCATTCATGCAATTATCTATAGTAACCACTCTGTACAACCATGGCAAGCAGAAAAGCACCTCAGAAGACAACCCATCAAATCTTCAGCTACAGCAGTCAATCCTGTCAGCCAAGAACAGGAATCTGAGGCTACCGAGGGCACGGGTTCATCAAATCAGGACAGTTGAAGATTGGAAAAATGCCACCTTGGCTTTATGAATTTCGATTTCTGCTGCTGGTCGTGTCAGAATTTGGCAGGAACAGCGTGAATCCATGGACCCAACCTGCCTTGTGTCAACAGCTCAGGCTGGTGATGATTGTGTAATGGTGTGGGGAATGTTTTCTTGGGCCCCTTAATATGCAGTTGAGCATCGTTTGAATGGCAGCCTATCGGAGTATCGTTGCTGACCACATGAACATGCATCCCTTTATGGCCACAATTTATCCATTCTATATAGGCATGAAAATACACCATGTCACGAAGCACGTCATCTCAAACTGGTTCCATGAACATGACAATAAGTTCAGTGTGCTGCAGTAGCCTCACCAGTCACCAGAACTGACTCCGGTAGATCATTTTTGGGATGTTGTAGAATGGGAAATTCTGGGAATGTGGGAGAAAGACCACATTTATTAATATGAACTTAGACATTTTGCAGTAATGTGTTTACAATGTTCATTCATTCATTCATCCAGAACTAACTAAATTACTTAGCAAATGTAACAAACAAAAATAACAACTGCATGAGTGGTATTAAAAAACAACTGTCCCGCACACATCTCAATAAAACAAAACAACAACAAAAAACCCTTCCTGTTTAAGCCTTTGGGTTTAAATTCAGATATAGATACAAATACAGATACAGACAGATGCATTGTGTCACACCCCTATACCGTTGTAACCTACATTTACCAGGTACACAGCCTACACTGGCATCTTTTCCAGAGCCATATGTCGCCATCCTTTGCCTTGTAATACCCTGACACTGGATAGCAGCGCACGGTTCCCTGACACACTTTGCCAGAGCTTGGAGTAAAAACCACTGGGATTAGACACTCTGACACACTTCTATCTGGTCACACACTCCGGCGCTGTGCGGGAAGGTCTGTCACAATCAAAGCCTCGCCTACAATCTCCTCCCAGCAAAAAAGGGCAGCAAAGAGGATTTCTTAGTGAGCTTCTAACCATCTCAAAAAAAAAAAAAAAGGGAAGAAAATCCTCCACACCCCCCTCCCCAAACTCCTGACCTGGCCTCACCTCCACCGTATTTAAAGTCCCTGGATGGATAGGAAGAAGAGAGTGTGGGCCTGGAAAGTTTGCGCAGGCCCTGATTAGATCGGTGGTGGTAATAGGCTCCTCTACGAACCCGGGCAGTCGCTGCGACTGGAATTAATCAGCTCTTCTGGGAGCTTCTTCCAGCCCCGCTCCGCAGGCAAGCCACTTTGGAGTCGTTTACCAGCCAATCCGACTGTCAGGCTTCTGTCATTTAGGCCTTTTCATTACACACCAACTCTAGCTCTTTTTCTCACAAAAAAGAAAGAGTGAGTGAGAGGGAAAGAGAGAGAGGGAAAAATTGAAATGGGTGACAGATTAGCCTAATGCACAGGGTACTTTTTTTATTTATTTTTTTTATAGATGACTATTATTATTACTCCCCTTTTGTTGCAAACATAGAGAGTGCAGTAATGCAAAAAAGGGGCAGAAAGCAAGGGATGAGAGGAGGTGAAGGGAAAGAGAGAGAGATATAGAGAAAGAGAAGTGCAAGAGTGAAGGGCATCAGGCTGTTCGGGTGACCATTTTTTGGGAGTAATTAGGATATCGAGGAGCTAACGAAAACCTCTTCGCCCGCCATCATTGGCACTAGCGAGTGATACTGGCAGCACTGCTGTCCTAAATGTGACAATAGGTGGGCAAGCTTTGTTCCTCGTTTATGGAGCCCTCGGAGCCATAACTAGCAATTACTGCCATTCGGTGTCTCCTGGGCCTGAGGCCGGCTCGCTCTGCCATGCTAAGCCCTGCTTAGGCAACCTATTTTAGGCACTCAGGCAGGCTAGAGAACACCTCAAAGGTTAGATTAGCCTATGATGAAATACAGGGCCTTCCTGCTGCAAAAAAGTGCCCAGGGAGAGTGAGGAGAAGAGAGGAGATTGTGGGCACAGCTGTCCTTACCTCCAACCACAGTCAGGGAATGAGTCACACAAATATTCATGAGTAAACAAAGGAAGTGATTTGAAAAATCGCCAGAGGAAAGAACAGATTATTATTTAAAAAAAGGTGGGGGGGGGGGGGGCATGAATAGTGTATTATGAACCTGATGTGGAGGTTGGAGGGAGAGATAGTGTCAGGGCTTCATTAGGATCACAGATTGGCTTCAAAAACCATGAAACCCACACCCGAGAATGTCAAAAGACTTCAAAATAGAGGACAGTAAACCTCTGTTTTAAGTATAATGATTTTACATTTACATTTACAGTACTTGGCAGACAGCAAATAGGCCAGAGTCTAAGAAAACTATCAAGTGAGTTAGATTAAGAAAAACACATAAGTCAACGGTTGTTTAATTAGTGCCCATTTAATTATGTGCTCACATATTTTCACATTTCACATTATTGAAGACATATGTTTGATGCAATTACAGTGTAGGTTGTAATCCTTGCTGTAGTCAAATCCTGATCCAGACCAAACGAAGTCCACAAACTCACTGTATACAAACATATTACAGTAGGCAGCTGGATTGTGTCCTGGATTCAGGATGCTGACACGAGCAAGGGAGGAACCAATCTGCTTTCATGATTGATTCAGGACCCACATAACGGCAAAATAAATGGCCCTCACTGCTAATTTCCTGCTCATTGTATCTGATGAAATATGCCTGCTCGTTTTGGCTGGCTGACATGAAATATTGGTGTGTGGTGGCTCGGACGGACAAGAAGCAGAGCTCTCACGGCCACTGTACCTCGCCGCGCAGACAATCCACAGAGAGTGGGCCAATTAAGATAAGACTCCTTGCACAGGAAGAGGATGTTTGACATGCTGTCATGCTAATAGAGACAACCGCAATTACGCCAAAGGTACGACACGGACATTGGTACCTGCAGAATGTTGCCCTAATTGGTGGACTGTTCCTCTCAAAAGTCTGGAGGCTGTTGAAGAGCCTCTGTTTGGTCTGGGGTTCCTCTTAGCCGTCTCGTTATGAACGGTACTGCTTCTGCCAGGGGCCATTTCTCACGGTCAGCGTCAGCTCAGCAGTGAAGGCTTGCAGGGACAAATTGCAGCTCGGTTGATGTAGTGTCACATTTAGGAAGCCTGGACTCTTTACAGTGTTTAGAGAGCACGACCAGTTCTGCTCGAGTGCTGTAAAGTGATCTGCTTTGCAAGTCCACTTGAAAATTCCAAATAAGACCTGAAATACATGACAGTCATGTTTCCAACACTGGATTATAATGGGATCGCCTGAGGGGTAGCCTGAGAGTCAGAGTTTTATGCCTGCATGGCACACAGCCTGAAGGAGTTGGAGAATTTTTCTGTTAGTGAAATATGATATGTTTCACATCAAGCTGCTAATTAGAAAGCCTGTTCATTACGTCTGGTTTTAAGGAAGCAGCTAGCTAATTTATTGCAATTTGTTTCCATTAGTTCCCATGAGATCAGAAAAAACCTGATCTCATGTAAAATTTGGTAGAACTTGAATGAGCAATGGCAACATGGTGGGAATTTCATGAAAAAGATATGGGATAAATAGTCTATTGTTTTTTTTCTCCTAATAATTGACTCGTATGATTCCTATCCATTTCACATTGAGAAGAAAACTACATAGAACTGCATCATGTTTGGGCCATGTTCTCTCTGAACTCCTCGACTGATCCAGATTCACATGCACATTTTTTTCCCTTGATAAAGGTTCCTTTTGAATCTTTTGGTTCTATTTGGCGGATTCTCATTAAGCAATCCCTCAATTTCAATAAATGACTAATAAATAGTTTAACTCAGCATTGAACAACATTGTAAGACCAATAAGATTTACATTACGATCGTATGTTCTTTTAAGTTTTATTTTCTGAATATATTTTCTAGCTGAGCTTCAGTCACTGGAATACACTGGAAGGTTTAGTTTTCAAGTATACTGCATGTAACTACCAAATGTGGGTAATTTTTAATGCCAATATTACCTGACATTACCTACAAAATTAGCTTTCTGTTGTACTAAAGACTTTTTAATGTGCCAGAACATTTATACATTGTAAGACCAGTAAGTACTATAGACCAATCCTGTTCTGTACACTTACTTTTTTATTACTCTTATAAAGCATATGCAAACCATTTGCAGATAAAATCTTTCTTTTCTAACGTGCCACAGTAGGGCTTTGAGTCAGCTGTCTTCTGTCATGTAAGTATGTGACTATAAGCTATGTATATATGTGTCTATAGGCTATGTCTATGTGTCTATAAAAAAGTTGATCTGTAAGTTTGGAAAGTTGTTTTTTTTTTTTTTTTTTTTAAATGTTACCCCAAACACTTTGCTAAATAAAATAAAGCAACCCCAGTGATTAGATCTATGTGGTAAATGAAATTTTGACTAAAAGGCTAGACCTTTTGTGCTGTTGAATGCTTGATTCTGATTGGTTTATATTAATGCACTCATTTTACTACATAGATATGGTGAGGTTTACTGTTAGGAGAAGTTTATTAAATTGTTATAATGTTATTATATATATATATATATATATATATATATATATATATATATATATATATATATATATATATATATATATATATATATATATATTTTTTTTTTTTTTTTACCAAGGTCTCCTATGTCAGTGCTTTGGTAAAACTGTTCCTTTAAGTTTTCCGATATGGGAAAGTCTTCAGGTCAGAGAGCTTTGTGGCTTATAAATGGTCTTATGTCCTTCAGTAAAGAGACAAAACCGAGTCTGGTGAGGGAGTGATATATAATAGCTGTTATAATGTAAGTGGCAACATGATGTTCCACTGCATTAAATGGATAAAAAATCATTAATTAAATTTTAAATCATGAAACAATATTTTTAATCATTTTTATTAATAAAAAAATATACATTTTTGGCAAACTGTTGTGGTACAAGAGGAACTTAGTACATAATACTGAATCCCTGAAATGGCAAATGCTCTTTATTGTATTGTTGACGAGTATTAATGTCAATAATGTCAAGAATTTTTAAAAACTAATTATATTAATAAAGTTCAAGTGCAATCAATCTCCTGTTTCCATAATCCTTTCTATCAATATTTATCTTGCCGTGCGTTTCTAGTGAACATGCTGTCCAGCTAGCTAAACACCAGTGAATAGACTGTTAGCTCATTGTGCCAATGAACTGTAGTTCCTCTGCCTGCTCGCCGCAGCCGTTGCTTTTGGCCTGCTCCAGCCTGGCACGAGTGGGAACCCTGGAAATCCCAAAACAGCCCATCGAGCATGTCACGGTGTAGCCAAGGTACACTGTGCAGGTGAGGGCGGCCCACCGCAGGACGTGTTTGTTTGGACTCGGCCCGGATTTGGAGCCTGCCAGGAAATGTGCTGCTTCTGGCAGCTCTCAGAGAGAACGGCAACAAGAGACAGAGAAGAGACAGAATGTGGGAAGGGGGGTGTTTTCAGTGGCAGTAGGGGGCAAAATATGACTGGCAGTAAGTGTGCACTGTTTGTCAGGAGCTATGAAACATATCATAGGACCAAGAACCAGGCGAGGCAGTCACAACTACTGTACCATGGCAGAATCTGCTTACTTATGTACAGTATGTAGCCTTATTATTCCAGTGAGGTTCGTCATTTCTCTTACCAGTCTGTCATTTCAGTCTGTTAATTTCATTAACTCACACTGCATGTCAGCAAACACACAACAATTTTGGTAAACATCCAAAGCTACAGTGTGATGAAGATGCAAGAGGCTTGTAACTCAGAATCTGTTCCTTCAATGCACTCTCTGTCGGCTTTGTGATAACTGTGACATCCTTTAACCTCAACACCCCCAATTAGGGGAGCAGGGTAGGAGAGGCAATGTGCAACGTATTGCTTTGACCCACACACATCACATAGAGCCACTTTTCAGAGAAGGAGATGGAGCAGGAAGGATATCACTGTGAGAAACACTCCGTAGAATGGCCAGAGGCACTCCCTGGCTCTCTATCAATGCAAACCAGACTACTACCTTGGGCTAGGAGGACATTTCACTTTTTATACCCCCACCCCACCCTACCCCACCACTTTTTTTAAAAGCTACATTTATTTTGAAAGCAGCACAAGAGGAAAGAAGGGGAGGGAAAAGACTTAAGGAGGAAGAAAAAGAAAAAAAAAAGAAAAGATGAAAAGCATCCTTAGCATGCCGGAAACATCTGGTTTCATATTCGAAGTCTGAAAAAAAGGAAATTGCAAGAAGACGAAACTCTTATGTTTTGATTTATTTTATTATTCGAAGGGCTGTAGCGTGCAGTGGTGCAGTTCAAATTTGTGGCAGTAAAACACGAGGAAGCAGAGACATTAGCCTCCTTACGTACCAGTCCTGACTGATAACGGCACAATAACATTCACTACTGCTGCGTTCTGTCCTAAATTACACTGAGGGACTGTTGTTAATTGGATGAATGTGTGTGTGTGTGTGTGTGTGTGTGTGTGTGTGTGTGTGTGTGTGTGTGTGTGTGTAAGAGAGAGAGAGAGAGAGAGAGAGAGAGAGAGAGAGAGAGAGAGAGAGATTGTGTGTGTGTGTGTGTGTGTGTGTGTGTGTGTGTGTGTGTGTGTTAAAGGAATCCTCCTCCATCTCTACAGCCTGGCCTCAGCTATTCTACCCTGGCTCATTCATTTCCTCTTGCTGACATGAAGGAGTGGATGGGGAGAGAGCTGTGTGCAGTGGACATTAAAGCAGAGACATGACATGAGCACCTTTGGATCTCTGTCTACCGTGTGTAACCTTACACAACCTATGCTGGAACTACCACCATCATGTGTCATAAAGTCTCTGGCATGAATAGTGATTCTTCAGCTTACTACAATGTTTTTTAAAAATCAAACACACAATTGAATATAATTTTTCATATCATTGTTGGTGTATAAATGTATATATACATATAATGCTCACTAGAAATTTACATTTAAACATCTCGCATATTATTTTTGTTATTTATTCTTGTCTTATTTTTGCTCTCAGCTCCTGTCACTAAAAGACTTCATTCAGTATTCTCCAAGATATTGGTAAAACCAAGAAATTGGTAATTAAAAATGAACATTTATTTAAATGGTTTCAGCAATGTTTAAAGTTGTGAATATTCCTATGATACTTGTATTAGAGTGCTGTGAAAAAGTATTTCTTCTGTTTTTGTGTGTATCTCATGCTATCTCAGATCTGCAAATGAAATACAACATAAAACAAAGGCAACCTGAGTAAACACACAATACAGTTCTTATTTATTTTTTTTTTATTGAAGCAAAAAGGTATCCAACACCTATCACCAATGTGAAAAACTAATTGCCCCCTTAAACTTCAAATCTGTTTGTGCCACCTTTTGCAGCAATAACTGCAACCAAATGCTTCCTATAACTGGAGATCAGTCTTTCACTTACTTCTAGGACTAGGACTTACTCATATGTTTTGGATCATTGTCTTGCTGCATAATCCAGTTACAATTGAGCTTCAACTTACGGACTGAAGACCAGACATTCTCCTTTAGAATTTTCTGGTAGAGAGCAGAATGAATGTTTTCTTCAATTATTGCAAGTTGCCCAGGCCCTGAAGCAGTAATGCATCCCCACACCATCACACTTCCACCACCATGCTTGACTGTAGGTATGATGTCCTTTTTGTGGAATTCTGTGTTTGGTTTACGCCAGATGTAACGGGACCCCGTCTTCTAAACAGTTCCACTTTTGACTCAGCAGTCCACAGAACATTCTGCTAAAAGGTTTGAGGACCAAGGTGTGTTTTGGAAAAATTCAGATGAGTCTTAATGTTCTTCTGGGTTAGTAGTGGTTTTCACCTCACCAGTCTTCCATGGATGCCATTTTGGCCAGTGTCTTTCTGATAGTGGAGTCATGAACAGTGACCTTTATTGATGCAAGAGAGGCCTGTAGTTCCTTTGATGTTGTCCTTGGCTCTTTTGTGACTTGCTGGATGAGTAGTTGCTGTGCTCTTGGAGGAATTTTGGAATGTCGGCCGCTTCTGGGAAGGTTCACTACTGTGCCGAGTTTTTCCATTTGGAGATAATGGCTCTCACTGTGGTTCTTTGGAGTCCCAGAGCCTTTGAAATTGCAACCCTTCCCAGACTGATGTATTTCAATCATCTTCTTCCTCATCATTTCTTGAATTTCTATCAACTTTGGCATAGTGTGTTACTGGGTAAGACCTTTTAACCAAATTCATGCTGTTGAAAAAGTTGTATTGAAGTGTTGATTTGATTGAACAGGGCTGGCAGTAATCAGGCCTTGTTGCGTGTAGTCCAGCTGAACTCCATTCTGAATGCAGTTTCATAGATTTGGGGAATTAATAACTATAGGGGCCAATATATTTTCACACAGGCTACTTTTGTTTGCTTCAAAAAATCATTTAAAAATTGTATTTTGTGTTTACTCAGGTTGCCTTTGTTTGATCTTAGATTTTGTTTTAATTTCTGAAACAATTTAGTATGAGATATACACACAAACAGAAGAAATCAGGTAAATACTTTTTCACAGTACTGTAAGTCCTTAATCACATTGGTTAGCTCAACATTAGAATAGTTGTAAAACAAATAGCAAATCCGTAAGCCCAATAAAATCAAAAACTCAACATTAAAAATAATAACCCCCCGATTCCATTTTGAAAGAATATGTATGTGTTTCTAAAATTGCTGTCATGTGTTTGGTTATTCTGTTGTGTTTTCTGATTTGTTGTGGTATTTTTGTTTTGCTGTTTTTTTTTTTTTTTTTTTTTTTCAAAACCATTATGTTAATATTTATTTCAAAAGGAAATTAGTCCTTTAACAGTATGTAATTTGTTACAAATGAATTCACAGGGTGCTTTGTAGGAATTTTAAAAAGCAAGAGTAATTTTTGTTTGATTTCATGCAAATGAAGTTGTAAGAAAAAGCAGTGACCAGTTCACTCCTATATTCACTCATATATTCTCCTAAAACATGGAACATGGAGGCTTTTTATCAGTTTGCAAATGTGAAAAAAAACAATGAAATTTCAGCATTTTGCTCAATACTTAAGAAATGCATTAGTGTCATGATGACCATTGTAGCCCTGATAAACTTGAGCCAGCAAAAACCTAGCCAGTGGTTTATTATTACTACAGTCACACTGTTCCCTGGGTCCCTGGGTCCCTGGTTCGAGTTTGGCTTACTGTCTGCATGGAAATTCACATGTTCTCCTTATGTCTCAAATTTGCTTCTAGGTGTGAATGAGTGTGTGAATGTATGTGTGTGTGTGTGTGTGTGTGTGTGTGTGTGTGTGTGTGTGTGTGTGTGTGCGCGTGTGCGCGTGGTACTCTGCGATGGACTGACATTCCATACAGGGTGCATTCCCACCTCACACCCAGTGGCTCCAGATTCACCACAACCCTTACAGTGCAAGCAGCCAATTACATATACATTAAGGATTTAACCGAATATGAATATATTATTCAGATACAAAATAGAGCTATGAAGCTAGGAGGAGCACTTTTTAATTTTTTTTTAAAGAAACATTGCCAGAAAGGTTCACAATTCCAAGGACCATGCTGACAGATCTGGCATCTCTACCTCTGGGTTTTTATTTCCAGTGTTTCCAGGGATATAATGATAAGTTTCATATTTTAAAAGAAATAAAAAATAAATAAATAAAAAGCTCCAGGTTTAAGCCACACCCATTTGGGGTTTAAATGCTAATACAGATAAGGATATTTGGAGCACTAACAGATACAGGTGCATATACTGGTAGTGGCATTGCAATATGCCCCTAGTTTACATCATGGATCAAAATACAGCATACGATCCTATAATGACTAAATATGATTCACTGATGATTTATTTATTTATATTTTTAATAATAACAATAATAAAAACAAAAATCAGAATTAAAATACTGACTTAACCAGTCACTTTTCACATGGGTTCACATGTGTGGCTTCTGATGAATTTAAAAATATTAAACCATGTTGAAATTTCATTATATCACCCAAGCCTGAAGAATATCTAGGAAAGGCATTAATGTCAGTGTGACCATGTTGTTGGCTTGATTAATATGAGTGAGCGAAGGCCTGGCAGGGTGCAGGAGACTCTGGAGAAAGAGACAGACTAAAGCAGTAAATTTTGCTCGACGGGCACAGGCCGCCTGCTCCTAACAGATGGGGGAAAGTTAGGCACTGTTTCCTTCTATATAAGCCTTGATGGACGACTGTCAGGATTTACTGGCAGAGCGGGTGGTGTAAAGGGGTGTGTGGGGCACGGTTGTGCTGGTGAACAGCTGAGCATGTGTGTCTGGTGTATATTTCACTGACAGCGGTTCATTTAAAGGGGGTTAATGTGCACAGCTCTATTCTGTCCACTAGCTATACTATTATAGCGGAACTATTCTGTTCCGCTAACCAACATTGTAAAACATTTATTATGTGTTTTATAGTAAAATATTGGCAGCATCGTTGTCAGTAAAATTCTGCAAATGTTAATGTATAAAGCTGTACAGTAATTTGCTATAAACATTATCATACAGTAGTTTACTGGCAAATGATACTAAAAATCTACTGTAATTTACTGTAAACTGTACATTCAGGTTTTTCAAAAACATTTATATTTTAATTTGGGATACCACCATGAAATTATTTTCCTATAACAGTATGGCCGGAATTGTTTTATTCCATTTATGCCACAGAAATTTTCTAGATTGCTATGTAATTTGCCATATACAGCTGCATACCCAAACATCAAGAGAAATAGATGGAGAATGATGCAAAATAGGTTGAGATGAAACTACTGATGTTTATTATTATTGATGTTTATTCCAAGTTTGATGTTCCAATGATGTTTGTGTACACAGCTGCATATGGCAAATTATATAAACAATTTGAAATTATGCACGTTTAATTCATATTCTTTCTTATAGAGCATGTTTGATTTAGTTTACCCCTACATGTTAAATAATACATTAACTAACAAACATGTACTAACGTACTTGAGGTGGTTATTCACACATGAATTCATAAGACTCACGCCATAGTTAAAGTTAGCTCTTCATTAGTTCGTGATTAGTACATGCATTAAATCATCATTAGTTCATATTTAAGTAAGTATTAATTCAGGGATTAGTGCATGATTATTCATGTACTGTAAAGTTTTTTTTTTCTTTTTTATTAATTGATCAATTAAAGGATGACGTCACACTTTTTATCCATTTATATTTACATTTAATATTATGGAGTGTCTGTGAAACAAGATAGTTCCTGTTATCACTTCTATCCATCCATTTTATGTAATGCTTATCCTACACAGGGTCGCAGGGGAGCCTGGAGACTATCCCAGGGAACTTAGGGCATGAGGTAGGGGGCACCCATCGGAGGAAACCGGAGTACCCAGAGGAAACCCACGAAGCACGGGGAGAACGGGCAGAGCAGAGGCGGGATTCGAAACCCCAACCCTGGATGCACGATACAAATGTGCTAAGCCACCGTGCCCCCCGTTATCCCTTTCTCACATATATTAATAATATATATATATATATATATATATTATATAACTTATATAAAATAAGTTATAAGTTATATATAAAATATATAATATATATATATATTTTATATAACTTATATAAAATAAGTTTTTTCATTTGTTTAAATCTGTTTATTATTAGTCTTAGATTATGTGGAGTGTATCCACAGATGTCGCTGTCAGTTAGCTGTTACTATAGAAATGATAATGTATTAGAACTACAATGCTTATCTAAAAGATAAGATTTAGAAGACAACATAGGATGAGGTGAAACACAAGAATTAGCTACAAATACAGTATTGGCAATTGTGAAAGTAACATGCTAATGGATAGGGAAATATCCATATCACCTCAAGCTCACTTTGAAGAATGTGAATCAGAACGTAGTAATTTTCTTCAATTGCGGATCTATTTTTAGAGGATCGTCATCATATAACCTAACATGGTGAACAAGTTATATTATAGAATTCGGCCAAGATTTTATTGGGATCATCTCATACAGTGTGACAAGCAATAATCTTGAAAGACTTTTGTAATGTCACAGTCTAAAACTAGATTTAAAGAGAAGAAAATCAGTATTAAACAGTAATAACCAGTTAACTTACCTCACCAGTCTACCTTCCCTGCAGTCCCTTATACAATAAAAACTTCTCTGAGCTTTCTTCTGGAAAAAAAAAACCCATACATGACACACAACCACATGGACACACACATCCTTACCATATAATGATGAAGCACACACATGGACCAATATGTGCACAACGTGAACATAATGGTTGTTGGTTCAGCTGTGCTAACTACAAGGTGCATCCAAACGATACTTGCTGGTGATACAAGATATAATCCTGACTTCCAGCACAAATCATGTCATCTGTCATAAGACTCCAGTGGCCCAAGGGAGAAGAAAGTGAGCTTGGATTCCATGCAAGCACAGTACGCATCCTGCAGATGTGAAGAATTTGATTTACCAAAATGTCCAAAGAACCATAGCATTCTTATCTCTTATCCTAAACCTAACAACATTTCTTGACCAGAATATGCGCATGGCCAGGGAAATTTAATAAAAGAAGATTTATAAGGATGCTAGAAAGGAAAAATGAAGACTATGCTGTATTTTCTTAAATGCATTCATTTTTTGTCAACCTAAATTATTTCTGAGGGGCAAATCATATAGCCAGAGACAAATTATCAGGTAATCAATAGGACAATAAACACTGCAATGTGAATTAAAACATCAATTCATTAATGAATGTATTTTTTTCTACTAGAATGCAGTGTAAACTTAGAATACAGACCAAACAGACTCAAATTAAACTCTTATTATTTCAGAAATTATGATGCCACAATCACACAAGGGAGAAAAATTGGCCATGATCTCTGGGTGGGAGGGATGGCATAACTTTTTCTCATCCCTGTCCATCCCTGTGAACAGAGCTGGAAACAGAACTGGAAACAAAGCTAGAAACTGAACTGGAAAGTGGACTTGAAACAAAACTAGAAACATGACTGAAAGCTAAACAAGAAACAGAACTGGAAATGAAATTTGGAGACAGGGCTGGAGACAAGGCTGGAGACAAGGCTGGAGACAGGGCTGGAGACAGGGCTGGAGACTAAGTTAGAAACTGGACTGGATCCAAAACTAGAAACTGAACTGTGACATAGACTGGAAACTGGATTGGAAACTGGACTGGAACCTGGATTGGAATCTAAACCAGAAACTGGACTAAACACAAAACTAGAAACCTGACTAGAAACAAAACAGGAAACTGGACTGGGTTCTGGGCTTGAAACTAGACTGGAAACTGGACTGGGTTCGGGGCTTGAAACTAGACTGGAAACTGCAATGGGTATTAAACTAGAAGCTGGACTGAATATGTAACTAGAAACCTGACTGGAATCTAAACTAGAAACAGAGCTGGAAACAGGACTGGGGACTGAACTGGGATCCGAACTGAGAACCGAACTGGGAACAAAGCTAGCTGCCTGGCTGAAAACTGGACTAGAAAAAAAAAAACAGAAACTGGACTGATAGTGAAACTAGAAGCCTGACTGGAAATGAAACTAGAAGCAGAATTGGAAACTGGACTGGAGACAGAGGTGGAGACAGAGGTGGTAGCAGGACTGGGAACCAAACTGGAAACTGGACTGGAGTTAGGACTGGATTCTGGACTGGGACCTAGACTTGGATATGGGTCAGGACAGAAACCTGGATCTGGCCTTGGACATAGACTTGGACTAGGACATGAATTAGGGCTAAGACATGGGCTAGGACTTGGACATGGACTAGGACTTGGAAAGGAGGTCATCCCATGGACCTCAGACCTGGACTTGCCTTCAGAGGAGGTCATCCCGTGGACCTCTGACATGGACTTGGCTTCGGAGGAGTTCATCCCGTGGACCTCTGACATGGACTTGGCTTCGGAGGAGGTCATCCCGTGGACCTCTGACATGGACTTGGCTTGGGAGGAGGTCATCCCATGGACCTCTGACATGAGCAGGACAGGAGTGGAGGTCTCCTCGTGGACCTCAGACATGAGTAGGACAGGAACGGAGGTCCATGAGGAGGGTGCTCCACTGGGGAAACCTCCTGCTGGGTCTCCGGTTGGAGCTCGGGGCTGGAGGTTGCCACGTTAACCTCCAGGGGCAGCTCCACTGAGGAGACCTCCTGCTGGGCCTCTGGCTGGAGCTTGGAGCTGGAGGTTGCCACGTTAACCTCCAGGGGCAGCTCTGCTGAGGAGACCTCCTGCTGGGTCTCCTGCTAGAGCTCGGGGCTGGAGGTTGCCACGTTAACCTCCAGAGGGCACTCCGCTGGGGAGACCTCCTGCTGGACCTCCTGCTGGAGCTCGGGGCTGGAGGTTGCCACGTTAACCTCGAGGAGCAGCTCCACTGAGGAGACCTCCCGCTGGGCCTCTGGCTGGAGCTCGGCGCTGGAGGTTGCCACGTTAACCTCCAGGTGGTGCTCCACTGGGGAGACCTTCTGCTGGGTTTCTGGAGCTCTGTGGGTGCCCGCCTATGGAGCAGCTTATGAACTCTCCAACTGTCCTTAAAGCAGGCCTGCAAGCAGAAGTAGTAGCTCCTTGTTCCCTGTTTCTCGACAGGTGGGGGACGGTAAGCTGGCCTGTCGGGTGCAGCCCTTGGTGGCGCATTCCTGGGTCGGGAACTGAGAGGTGCCGGCCACCACGTTCGCCAGCTTCCCCTCATAGTAGTCCAGGAACGACTGGCCAGGCTCACCTGGCATGTGAACTCGGTTCAGGAACGCGTTGAGGTCTGGCTCAAATTCCGGGCTCCCATATTCACGGATCAGGAGATCCATGAAACCCGAAACCGTGTACAGTTCCTGGTATCCGCTGGCGAGGTGGATCTCCGCCCACCAGCGGGCTGAGCCGACTAAACGCAATAGGAGCAACCGCGCCCATTGTTCCTCACTGGGTTTGGGGTCCTTTAAACTACAAAAATATCCCTGGGCCTGCCAAAGAAAATACTGGGGTTCGATAGAAAAACCATTGTAAGCAGAGGGGGGATGAATGCAGGCCCACTGGGAGAAGGAGACTGAGTCCAGGGGAGGAACAAAAAATGTGGCGCGGCATGTCCCAAATTTCCCCGCTGCATCCATTTTTTAGGTGGAGTATTCTGTTACGATACACGGAGGGAGGCAGGATGCATGCGCAGGGGAAAAGTCAGTTTATTAGGAACACAGGATTCTAAAGTAACGGAACACACAAAACAAAGGGAATAAACAGTAATCCACAAAAAGGCAAGCAATAATCCAGGGAATGTCCAGGTAATAATCCAAAAGAGTAAAGTAATAATCCACAAGGCAGTATTTCCAAAATGCACAGAACATGAGAACAAAACAAAACAAAACCGAAGCAAACGAACGAAACTAGGCTATGGTCTAGGAACTATGAACTATGAACTAAGAGCTATGCGCTATGAGCTAAGGGCGAGAGAAAGTGAGAAGGTAGCAGGTGTACAGCACATGCTAGGACAAACTCTAATACTCCGCGTTGAGGCGGAAACGGGAAGGGGTTTAAATAGACAGAATAACCAGACACAAACGAGACACACCTGAAACTCATAATTACACATTAAACGGTAAACTAATGAACATACGAGGGCGGGGACATGACATGGACAGAGAACCAATAAACATTCAGAGGCGGAGACATGACGTAAACCAAATCACAAGCACATGGCAAAGTAAACAAAACGTGAGTTCATGAATGCATAGTCCAGCGGGTTTTTGTGAATGAAGTGTGGAATGCGGAAGTGTTCGCGCAGCGAACGACTTCGCGTGCGAGGGTTCTCTAACAATTATTGTACACATTAAAATGAGCCAAATAGTAGGGTTATGTTCAGAAAGCTGTATTGAGGGTGTCATGGAATTAATTTTACATATAAATAGTTCCTTTGTAGTTTCAAATATTTGCAGTTTCATTAAACAAAAAAGGTAAAACTTGCATTTAATCAGGTACATGCCTATTTTAGCAAACCATTAAGGAGTCTCTGCAGTGAATGTTTGATCATAATTTGCACTCAAAATCACTCTTCTTCATGATGTCATATGTCAGTTTAATGAATCAGATGCAAATTTGTTCATATTTTGCTGTGTGCGCTCAGATTTGGTCTATAGAAATACATTGAAATCTTCCTATACACTGGCAAAGGTCAATTCACAGCAGATGCATTTCTGAAAAATATTTGTACAATACATACGATAGTATGTAGCCTAAAAATATTGCCATTATTAGACAGTCCATTTGATTCTGTGTCTAGGCATGGTTAGGGTAATCAAAACTGGTGTACCAGGAGTACCAACTGGTGTACCAATTGGTGTATCAGTACTGTTTATAGGTGAGTACTGGCTAACATCAAGCACTGCATCAGTTATTCTCAAACAATAATGAAATTACATGCCAGATGTGAGACTTGGCCTTAAGATGACAATCCATCCATCCATCCATCTTCCATACAGCTTATCCTACACAGGGTTGCAGGGGAGCCTGAATCCTATCCCAGGGAACTTGGGGCACAAGGTGGGAAACACCCTGGATGAGATGCCAATCCATCACAGGGCACAATCACATACACATTCACACACTATGGACAATTTGGAAAGCAAATCAGCCTACAATGCATGTCTTGGTACTGGGGGAGAAAACCCCCGAGGCACGGGGAGAACATGCAAGCTCCAAGGGAGGTGGGATTCAAACCCCAAACCCTGGAAGTGTGAGGCAAGCCTGCTAACCACTAAGCCACCATACCCCCTTAAGATGACAATTTTAAACTTAATTTATAGCTAACATAAATGAATGAGCATTTTCTAGGTTGGCACATTGGTGCATGCTGCAGCAGGTGCCTCACAGGTTCAGGGTTTGGTCATCTGTCTTTCATGCAGACCCTTGGAATACTCCAGTTTTCCTCTTAAATTGCCCCTAGGTGGGAATGTGTGAGTGCTGGTGTGTTATGTCCTGTGATGGACTGCCATCTCATCCAGAGTGTATTCCTGCATTCCTGGAATAGGCTCTGGATCCACTACAACCTTGACCAGGATAAAGTAGTTCCTGAAGATGAATAAATGAATGAATTTCTAGGACTCTTTACACCATGTCAAAGCTGCTTATGTGTTACATAAAGTAGGTATCTTTTACCTATAGTGCTAATCATAGGCAGTATACTAGCTGCTGGAGCACCAGGCAAAGACAGTAGTCCCTTTTTTTGTGCTAAAACTGACTCTCTGCCTAAGCTGCTGATTAATATTTACACAGAATTTGGCGATTTCCCATCAGACAACCCCCCTCTTTCACCTCCCAATGTAAGCTCAGAGTGCGCCAAGACACCTTGCCCTTGGAGGAGGCAAGAGCTCGATTTTCTGTTTGCTGCCATTTGTCATCAGCGTCTAAGAGAGATCAACAGTCGTCTGCACACAAATCAATATTCTCTTAACCCAGAACTAATCTAGAGAGAGTTTCCTGCAATTTCACCTTCTCTCCTCTGTTCCCCTTCCCCCTTTAGCCTTCAATACAATTCCTCCATCCAAACTAAGTTTTTTTCCCCTTAGTAGTCATTTTGGGCTGCCATTACCCAGAGCATGCGCGATCAAGAGAGGTGAAGAAGATGATCAGTGCTAATGGGGAGCATAAGAAGTTGAGAGTTTTTCAGTCGTCATTGACCTTTGTACAGAGGAAGAAAGACTGGCATCCTAATTGCTACACCGAGCGAATCCCATAACAGCTTCCGTACACATCCGCTTTCTCCATCATATCCCTATAATATCTTCTAAATCACAAAAAGGTCCATGTCATGAAGTTGCTTGGAATAGTTAAAAAGTTTCTTTATAATGGAAGCAATAAATGTGTCTTCAGCCTTTTCTTGTGGGCAACAACTGACTAGTGACATTCATAATTCATAAACTTCATTACCAGAATATTCAGATTTTACTTTCTGAAAAGGTTAGGCTGTAATACCCCTGCATCAAAACCATTTTCTTCAGACCGACATTTTTTGGTACTTGTCATTACTGATACCGATACCTAAATGAGTAACCTACTTAGTATTACTCAATCAGCAATGTCACAGGACAACTGATCTAGCTCTGTTTATGTTCCCCTGGTTTAAACCGTGGTCAACAGTGTACATGTTTGTGTTCTTTACAGCATTAGCTAGCTGATTTTAAATGAAGTGATTTAGCTAGCTATATTAGTTACCTTGGATTGAGTAGGGTTGCAGTGGGAAAGAGCAAGTCTCGTTTCACTTTGGAAAAGAAATTCTGTACAGATGTAAATGAAGTATATCTCTTTGAATCCTGTGTTGTCAAGGACCAATAGTGGCTAATTGTTAAGAACGATATACTGGGTAAGAGCTGTTAGTTTAACTTACCTATGCTTGGTACTTGGTGTGCTGTTAGCAATGACCTGAAAGGTTTGGGTTTATTTTTATGATGTTTTATCAGGTTACTTGTATTGCCGCAAGATGCTGTAGTAGCTTCTCCTGATGTTTTTGCAGAGCTCATTTTGCAGTCTGCTTTGCTTTGATTGCCATCATTAATCATGAAATAAGTAATAAATAATAAAATTTGTGTCATCTGTTCAGTACCATGACAACATACAGTATAGACTTATGTCACATAGTATCGTGGATACTGATACTGGATATTGATATGAATATGAGTAAATGATCACACCAATTCCCGATACCAGTATTGGTTTTAATGCATCCCTACTTGAAACAAATCTCATGAATTTGTGCTATGGAACATGGA
Organism: Cranoglanis bouderius; assembly: GCA_023630585.1. Classification (NCBI taxonomy): domain Eukaryota; kingdom Metazoa; phylum Chordata; class Actinopteri; order Siluriformes; family Cranoglanididae; genus Cranoglanis; species Cranoglanis bouderius. The sequence continues at coordinate 8,482,316 of CM042560.1, read as the reverse complement.
AAGATGAACACACAACATGTTCAGTGTTCAAGTGGTTAAAGCCATGAGAATGGTATTGCTAGGAAATTGGGAAATATGGACACCAAGCATAAAGTAGCTATGCAATTAATGATTTAGCTGTTATGTCTTGGCAATGTAACGGCACAATGGAAACTGTTATGACACCAGAGTAAGGCTGGATACAGTTGCGGTATGAAAATCCGTCACTTTATTAAGAACACACACAAAACAGGAAATCAGGACAACGGCAAGCTTTAAGCAGAGCCGAAAAACAGGCAGGGTTCAAAAATACCGGCAGACAGTTATATCAGGGGCTTAGGCAAAATACAAAAAAACAGGAAACCAGCGGAAGTTCAAAAATACCAAAAAGACATTCGTTGTAGGGCTTAGGCAAAAATCGTAATCAAAAGGTACTTAGCTTAGTTCGAAAACCAGAAATTCAGTCCAGAAGAGAGTGCTCGGTACAGTTGAATATTATGTAGACAAACTAATACTTCGCGACGTGCGCGACAAACTAAAGAACTTAAATCGTGAGGATGTGTGCAACCTAGAAAATTATGGACAGGTGTGTAATCAGAAGGTGGGAACTGGAGTCGCGCTTATGGCGCGACCTAACAGAGCCCCCCCCCAAAGGGCTCACTCCGGGAGCACTCTATTGTTTGGGTCAACCTCTGGGTCGAGGCCCTGGGTACTCGGGATGCTGCCAGTGGAAATCATTGACCATATCGGGGTCTAGAATATCCTGGGCTGTGACCCAGCTCTGTTCCTCGGGACCGTACCCCTCCCACTCAATGAGGTACTGGAGCCGCCCTTGACGTCGACGGGACTTAAGAATCTGGTGAACTTGGTAGGCCGGTTGTCCCCCGACCTCCAGTGGAGGAGGTGGGATGTCAGACGGGTGTTGATTGGTGAGGATGCCTGTATGGAAGGGTTTGAGAAGGGAGACGTGAAAGGACGGAGCTATACGCCAGTGCGGGGGGATGGCTAATTTGTATGTTACATCATTGATGGGTTTTATGATCTTAAATGGTCCGATGTAATGAGGACAGAGCTTCTTGCAGGGGTGTTTTAGTTTCAGGTCTCGGGTTGAGAGCCACACTCGTTCCCCTGGTTGGTACTTTGGCGGTACTTGTCGACGGCGATCGGCCTGGGCTTTTGCTTGGGTGGCCGCTTGCCTTAGTCGTTGATGTGTGTCAGCCCAAACCTGCTCGTTGCGTTCAAACCATTCGTTCACTGCTGGGGCGTACGTGACCGTGGCGTTCCATGGAAACAGTGGTGGTTGATAACCCAGAACACACTGGAATGGTGTCAGGATGGTGGCTGAGTGGTGGAGAGAGTTTTGGGCGTATTCTGCCCAAGGTAGGAAGCGTGACCAGTCGGAGGGGTTTTGGCTGCAGAATGAATGGAGCATTCTCCCTACTTCCTGATTTACACATACTACCTGCCCATTAGATTTGGGATGATAACCAGAGGTGAGACTGATATTCACACCTAGCTTCTCCATGAACCCTGACCACACCCGTGAGGTGAATTGCAGCCCTCGGTCGCTTACGATGTCCTCTGGAATACCAAAATAATGGAAAACGTGATTAAAGATTAATTCTGCGGTGTAGAATGAGGAAGGGAGACTGGGAATGGGGATTAAACGAAGAGATTTAGAAAAATGGTCGAGGATAACAAAAATCGTGGTGTTACCGAGAGAATTGGGAAGATCTGTGAGGAAGTCGATGGTTAAATGTGACCATTGACGCTGGGGTGTGGATAATGGCATGAGCTGGCTTGCCGGGAGTCCTCTGGGTACCTTAGTTTGTGCACAAACGCTACAAGATTTTACAGCCTGTTGTATGTCCCGGGACATGCGGGGCTACCAATACTTGGGTGCCAATAGATGGTACGTACGTCGGAAACCGGGGTGACCCGTGCCTGGGACCGTATGGGCCCACTTGATTAATTGGTCCCGGTGCGCCCGAGGGACAAACAACTTAGCAGGTGGACAGGCCGAGGGTATGTGTTTATGCGGGATTCTGGCTAGAATGTGGTCCAGTTCCCACTGTACGTTGCCTACCAGGCAGGAAGGAGGCAGAATGTGATCTGGGTGAGAAGGTTGGGGATCTTTACTGTGAATTCGGGAAAGGGCGTCAGCTTTATGATTCTTGGATCCGGGACGGTAAGATAGGGTAAACTGAAAACATGCAAAAAATAAAGACCAACGGGCTTGACAGGGATTTAGGCGTTTCGCGGTGTGCAGATATTCTAGGTTCTTATGATCGGTGTAAATCATAAAGGGGTGCTCTGCCCCTTCCAGCCAATGACGCCACTCTTCTAAAGCTAATTTAATATCTAGGAGCTCTCGATCCCCCACATCGTAGTTTCTTTCTGCTTGTGACAATTTTCTTGAGAAGAAGGCCACTGGGTGAAGTTTGGGTTTTTCCCCTAGGTGTTGAGAAAGAATGGCCCCTACTCCGGCCTCAGAGGCATCTACCTCCACTATGAAAGGATGAGAGGGGGGGTGCTTGAGTATGGGCGCGGCGGTGAAGACAGTTTTGAGCTGGGAGAAAGCTCTTTTGGCCTCCGGGTTCCATACAGGACGGTGGGGTCCACTGCACAGCAGGGCTGTGAGAGGCAGGGCGATGGAACTAAAGCCCCGAATAAAACGCCGGTAAAAATTTGCAAACCCCAGGAAACTTTACAATTCCTTGATTGTTGTGGGATTGGGCCACTGTGTCACAGCTGTGACCTTACTTTGGTCCATGGCAACCCCCTCGGGGCTGATAACATACCCTAAGAAGGTTGTGGTGTTCTTGTGGAAGTCACATTTTTCTGCTTTGACGTACAATTGATTTTTCAGGAGGCGAGAGAGGACCTGGCGCACATGGGCCACATGAGTTTCATAGGTGGGGGAGTAAATTAAAATATCGTCAATATAGGCGATGACGAATTTGCCTAACATGTCCCTCAGTACATCATTAATTAGGCACTGGAATACCAAAGGCGCGCTAGTGAGCCCATACGGCATAACGAGGTACTCATAGTGACCTGTGGCTGTACTGAAGGCGGTTTTCCACTCGTCCCCCTCTCGTATACGAACGAGGTTGTAAGCACTACGCAGGTCTAATTTCGTGAAGTAGTGGGCCTCTCGTAGTTGTTCTAGGGCTGAGGGGACGAGTGGAAGAGGATACGGGTACTTGACTAAGGCCCGGTTAAGACCTCGGTAATCAATGCATGGCCGAAGGCCCCCTCCTTTCTTAGCCACGAAGAAGAAACTTGCTGCTGCCGGGGAAGTGCAGTGGCGGATATATCCCTGTTGGAGTGCCTCCTGAATATACTCAGACATGGCTTTCTGTTCTGCCTGTGATAGTGGGTAAATATGGCCGCGAGGCAGCATCATACCAGGTAGGAGGTCAATAGCGCAGTCATATGGACGATGGGGCATCAGACCGCTCGCCTTAGTTTTGCTGAACACTTCCCCGAGGTCTTGATATTAGGTGGTTATATCTACCTTAGAAGTAGTCTCGGGGCTTTCTATGGTAGTTGTAGCTACCGTTAGCGTGATCGTGTTGAGGCAGTGCTGCCGGCAGAAAGGTGACCAGCTTGTGATTTGACGGTCTGCCCAGGAAATTTGAGGGTTATGTCGCTCCATCCAGGGTAATCCTAAGATGATAGGGTAACGGACGGAATTGGTGACCCAGAAAGTCATATCCTCGCGGTGAAGGGCACTGACTCAAAGTCCCAGGGGGTGAGTGTGGTGAGTGATGTCGCCGATGGGCTTGCCGTCGATAGCTTGGACACAGCTTGGATAGAGTGGCTTGGATAACGGACAGATGGGTAGGCCAAGCTGACGCATGATCCCCTCGTCTATGAAGCTGCCCACCACCCCGGAGTCGAGCATGGCTGTAAATAGAGTACAAGTGCCTGAATGTTCAAGAATGACAGGTAACATGAAAGCATGAGAAACAGCATCAGGAACTTTACTCACCGGGGCTGAGCGGGTGCGTGGTCCGACCCTTGCCGGGGTCACATTCGAGGGGCTGATCGGGCAGGAGTGGAGGAGGTGGTCAGCTTGGCCACAATAGAGGCATAGGTTTTCCCGGCGTCTCCTCTCCTTCTCACTGCGGTCGAGCTTGGCGTGCTCGATTTGCATGGGCTCCGTGGTCGCGAGAGGTCTGGTCGACTCAGTGCGATGGGGCTGAAAACCACGGCTGTGCAGCAGCTGGTCGAGCCGTATGGCGAGGTCGATCAATGCGTCGAGATTTAGGGGTTCATCGCGACTCGCCATTTCAGTTAAGATGTCAGGGTTGAGGCCCTGACGGAAGACAGCTTTCAACGTCACATCGTTCCAGCCGCTGCCTGCGGCGATTGTGCAAAATTCCAAGGCGAATTCCGCCACGCGAGGTGAGCCTTGTCGTTGTGTGAGCAACCGCTCCCCGACATCCTGGTGGTCGGGAGCATGATCAAACACCCGTCGAAGCATGGCAATGAACGTCTCATATGAGGTGACAGCTTCCCCGCCTCGCTCATGTACAGCCGCGGCCCACCTGAGTGCTTTGCCCATTAATAATGCAATGAGACAAGATATCTTTTCATTGTCTGACATTTCCCCACAGCAGTCAAAATACAAGGAGCATTGTAAGATAATTCCCTTACACAGTCCCGGATCACCGGCGTATTTCTCCGGTATGGGCATAGGCATGTGAGGCGCATGCACGGGAGCCGGCGCGACGTGCTGTGTCGCCGTGACTGCCGCTTGCGAGAGGCGCTTCAGGCTCTGGTCCATCTCGCCCAAACGCTGCTGTTGGACGCTGAGTAGCTGGCCATGAGCCGTGATCGCCTGGCGGATTTCCTCCGCTGCATCCATGATAGGCGATGTATTCTGTTACGACACCAGAGTAAGGCTGGATACACTTGCGGTATGAAAATCCGTCAGTTTATTAAGAACACACACAAAACAGGAAATCAGGACAACGGCAAGCTTTAAGCAGATCCAAAAAACAGGCAGGGTTCAAAAATACCGGCAGACAGTTATATCCGGGGCTTAGGCAAAATACAAAAAACCAGGAAACCAGCGGAAGTTCAAAAATACCAAAAAGACAATCGTTGTAGGGCTTAGGCAAAAATCGTAATCAAAAGGTACTTAGCTTAGTTTGAAAACCAGAAATTCAGTCCAGAAGAGAGTGCTCGGTACAGTTGAATATTATGTAGACAAACTAATACTTCGCGACGTGTGCGACAAACTAAAGAACTTAAATCGTGAGGATGTGTGCAACCTAGAAAATTATGGACAGGTGTGTAATCAGAAGGTGGGTGACTGTGAGCGTGGGAGTGAAGGAGTGTTCTGGATGATGTAGTCCCTGGAGGCCATATCTGTAGGCCGCTGAGCCTGCTGGGATGTGTAGTGCGGTGTGTGTGCGTGTGGATTGGCGGCAGCCATGTTCGTAGGCCGCTGAGAGTTCTGGGAACTGGAGTCACGCTTATGGCGCGACCTAATAGAAACGAGACAGAAGCATAGAGAATATGAACATTTTCCTCAAATGTCTTATTAAATAAATGTCTAATTTACTAAGAAAAGCCTGTAATTACCATACCATAAGAAACCCTGATGATGCTTCAGGCTAAGATTAATGCTCTACATTCTTGGTGTGGGCTTTCCATTTTGTCCTCATTGAGCTGAATTGAACCCACAGAATCCACAAAGATTTTTGTGAAAATTTTGGGATACTGTGCAACACTTGGATGTAAAACTCTATGACAGGTTTTATGCAGGAGTTAAAGTAGACTGGTAGATAGATAGATAGATAGATAGATAGATAGATAGATAGATAGATAGATGGTCAGGTGGGTTTACACTTTACTACTATTTAATAGTATTTAATACTCTTTAGCTTCTCTTTAACCTTACAAGGCATTCATGCCATGTTGGAATTACTGTAATTACTAGATGACAACCCGGATGTTCTACTCAGAGTGTCAGTTCATGTACTCGGACTTGGAATTATGTGTTTCTATATGCCAAAATGAATCCGTGTGAGATGATGTTGTTGACAGCTGCAAAATACATAATTGCAACATTAAATCACATTTTTATGCTATTGCTAAATATTGAAACCTAGAAAGTGAATAAGGTAACAATAACATCTTGTTTATTAATAACGCAGGCATTGGTAACATGTTGTTGTAAACCTAAACAACAACTCCAGCTCTGTGCTAGCTACATTAAACTGTATTGTGTGTCTTTCGTTTATTTTCAGATTAATCTTGCATTATTAAGACATTAATAATAGTCAATTCTACAAATTATTACAAATTATTACGAGATAACTACTAAATTTTACAGCTGAAGCCGCTGCCATTTTGAGTGTTTCCACATGACGATGCAGCGGTCAGGTGGTACAAGCCAATGCTCTCCAGTTTACAAGTTGTAATAAGAGTTCTACAAGGATGTGAATGCTTTTTACAAGTCAGAATCTCTGTAATTACGACATGGTGTGAAGTAACTGTTTAAAAAAAAAAAAAAAAAAAAAAAAAAAGATATATATATATATATATATATATATATATATATATATATATATATATATATATATATATATATATATATATATATATAGGAAAGAAGGCCATATAAGGTTTTGCCATGTTAGGTTTGTTCTACAAGTACTTTGGCCAAAATCTAGACAACACAAAAATATATATTTTTGACACATACAGTATAAACATCTTTGCGCTCACTTGTTTCTTGCTCTCCACACTGCTTCACTTTCTCTATTCCTCTAAATCTTTCTTTAGTCCTCAGCTGAAAGGATGGATTCCTTAACACTTTCTTGTGCTTTTTGAGCTGATGGGTGGAGGACAGATGATCTGCACAACTCTGACATCGACTCTGGACCAGTCGATGGATTTGAGCGTGAGCTCCTGCTGGAGGTGTTGATTGACGGGTGCGTCGGACACATGTGAGCTTTAGAAGAGTCCATGGGAGATCCACTGTTCCAGAAGCTTATAAAAATGATGGGCAAAGTTTTAGTGTGGACCGACTTTAATCTAATTGTGATACAGTGAGAGCTGTGGAAAAAAAATCATTCACACACACACACACACACACACACACACACACACACACACACACACACGCAAAGAAGGAGAAGAAGAAACAATGGCAATTAAAAAGAAAACATGAAATAGACTTTGGTACACTTTAGTCAGTAATGAACTCTGTGTGTGTGTGTGTGTGTGTGTGTGTGTGTGTGTGTGTGTGTGTGTGTGTGTGTGTGTGTGTGTGTGTGTGTGTGTGTGTGTGTGTGTGTGTGTGTGTGTGTCTCCAAAATAATCCAGGTCCACCTTTTCACACATCATTTATAGAGAACATGTGATTAAAAAGCCAGAAGCAGGTGATATTGTTTTAAAGCAATGCGCAAAGTCATTTTGATGGATTGTTGGAGGAGTGTTGCTTCTCTCAAGAGTTTCCAGGGAAAATGCTTCATAAAATATAGATATAAATCATGAAGAAACAGAAGGTGATTCACAGAGACAGACAGAGACAGAAGACACAGATAGAAAGAGAGAGAACAAGAGACAAGCATCTGCTAAGCATTTGAATGGAGCTCAGGAGCTTTGGGCTTGATTGCTTAAAAATTCATATGAAGCTACATCCACCCAGACTGTGTGCATGCCTGTTTACATGCAACACCAGCTGCTCATTCCAGTGTGTGTGTATGTGTGTGTATGTGTGTGTGTGTGTGTGTGTGTGTGTATGTATTTAGCCCTTTGTGAGGCTCTAACTAACAATAGGTTTTTGATAAATGTCCTCATAATCACTATGTCCGCACAAAGTATATTATTATTATTATTATTATTATTATTATTATTATTATTATTATTATTATTATCCATCCATCCATCTATTTTCTATACCGTTTATCCTACACAGGGTTGTGAGGAGCCTGGAGCCTATCCCAGGGAACTCAGGGCATGAAGCGGGGACACCCTGGACGGGGTGCCGACCCATTGCAGGGCACAATCACACACACACTCACACACCCATTCACACACTATGGACAATTTGGAAATGCCAATCAGCCTACAACACATGTCTTTGGACTGGGGGAGAAAACCGGAGTACCCAAAGTTTTACAAAAACATTTCAGCTTTTATTAAATAAAAAACAACTAAAAGTGTCAAAATGTTTCCTTTTAGTTACTTAGGCTAAGATTGTGGTTAGATTTACATGTAGAATAGCATTAATTAGCTCCATTAATAATTATGTCAATGGACCATCCTCTCAAGGATAGTAATATCTGACAGTTTTGACGTTGTGGGGACATTTGGGCTGCTCCCCCTGTCCTGAGCAGTTAAACCTGCCTCCTCTAGGTCCTGCACATTCTTTGTTTTTCCAGCATCTTCTGCATATTTGACCCCTTTCCAGCAGTCGCTATATGATGTTGAGATCCATCTTTTCACACTGAGGACAATTGAGGGATTCATACAAACTATTACAAAAGGTGCAAACATTCACTGATGCTCAAGAAGGCAACACGATACATTAAGAGCCAGGGGGATGTAAACGTTTGTACAGGATGATCTGTATAATTTGTTATCATTTTGTTTAAAGATCTTATATTTTTCATTTAGTACTGCCCTTCAGAAGCTACATAAGATATTTACGTTTCCCAGAAGACGAAATAATAACAATTTACACCGATCATCCTGTTCTAAAGTTTACATCCCCTTGGATCTTAATGTATCATGCTGCTTTCTTGAGCTTCAGTGAATGTTTGCGCCTTTTGTAATAGTTGTGTACGAGTCCCTCAATTGTCCTCAGTGTGAAAAGATGGATCTCAACATCATATAGAGACTGTTGGAAATATGCAGAAGATGCTGGAAAAGCAAAAAATGTGCAAGACCTGGAGGATTTTTCTGAAGAACAGTGGGCAGTTTAACTGCTCAGGACAAACAAAAGACTCATGAACAACTATCACAAAACATAAATACAGTCGTTAATCATCCAGGTAGCAACACACAGTATTAAGAATCAAGTGTATGTAAACTTTTGAACTGGTTCATTTGTGTAAATTCAGTTATTATTGTGTTTTGTGGACTATATGTAAACATCTGTTATGTGAAATAACTTATTCAGGGCAGCACTAAATAAACAACAAAATGCAATTTTAATGATCCCTCATTAATTTTTTTAAAATTATTAACATTTTGCATATTCTGCAAGGCCTATGTAAACTCATGAACTGTATAGTTTTACCACACTCAATTTCTCACGTTTCAATATTTCCACATGTTAATTTTTCCACATGTAGTACATGTGGAATGTGATGTGATTTTCTCACGTGATTATTTTTTTTTCAAGTTATCAAGAGTTGATTGATTTGAGTTCACGTTTGCAAGACATTTTGGCCATAACATGGTGAATGTTATACATAACTTTCTTCATATGTTTTTCCGTGTGATCACATATTATTCAAATAATCACGAGGGAAAAACTTATGACACGTGAACTATATGAGAATTTTCAGTAATGGGTAATGTATTAATACAGGTGAACTACAGCAATAATTGGAATATGAATGGAAGGGCCTCACAAGGATAGCAAAACTAATGTGTGTGTGTGTGTGTGTGAGTGTGTGTGAGTGTGTGTGTGTGGGTGTGTGTGTGTGTGTGTGTGTGTGTGTGTGTGTGTGTGTGTGTGTGTGTGCACGAGTGTGTGTGTGTGTGCACATGCGTTTAGTGCTTTGTGAGGACCAAAATTAACTCCTCATAATGACACACAGGTTAGTGTCAAAAGTCCATACTATCACCCGGATGTCACAAAATAAATCTAGTTTTTACAAATAAATAAATAAATAAAATAAATGAAATAAAAAATGAAGGCTTCATTTAAAAGCTAAAAGAACATTGTGTTTGGTTACTAATGGTTACTAAGGTTAAGGTTATGTTCAGGTGTAGGCATTAATTAGATACATTTATAATTGTATTAATAAATGTAATTAATTGTATCAATTATTTCAATTTCAATTGTAATTAATTAATTGTATTAATAAATGTAATTAAAGGTCCTCACAAGGATAGCAAAACTACAGTGTGTGTGTGTGTGTGTGTGTGTGTGTGTGTGTGTGTGTGTGTGTGTGTGTGTGTGAGTAAGCTTTCCTTTTTCTTCCTGAAACGCATCCAGCTCTTGGATTACACACACACACACACACACACACACACACACACACACACACACACACACACACACACACACACACACACACACACACACAAGAGGATGGTTAAGACAATGATACTGAACGTGCCAAATGAGTCTGATTAATACTAGAGAATGCCACCGTTGGCAGCCGTATCTCTCTTTCTTTAGTCTATAGATGCTCTCTCTCTCTCTCTCTCTCTCTCTCTCTCTAGTGGCGTTCTGCTTTACAGCTCGTGGGTGGTAATGAAGGGATGGTATGCAGGACCATAAACTGAGAGGCGTGATGTCAGTGTGCATAAAGGATGAGACTGGAGGATGGCGGAGGGGTCACGCAGTCAGCACAGAGCGAGAGAAAGCGAGAGCGAGCGGATCTTCACGGACGTGACTGTTTCCGTGGATGCTGGCTGCCTCTTCTTCTCCTCTAGCCGTGCGTTATTACAGGAAAGAAGTGTGTGAAGCGCCCCCTACAGACACAACACGGTCACGACCGAAGAGCCTTCTGAGACAACACATTAGTGAGATCATTAATTACAGTCGTGAGGGAGCTAACAGCCAGACACACACACACACACACACACACACATGCACACACACACACACACACACACACACACTCGCACACACAACAAAGGAATGCAGCAGCATTATGGTGATGTAAGGCACTTGCACCTAAATATCTATTTCTATACTGTAATCAAACATTGAGGATTTAAAGAACTCGTGTGTGAGTGTAAGCAGGTGTGTGTGTGTATGTGTGTGTGTGTGTGTGTGTGTGTGTGTGTATATGGCCAACATTCCTCTCTCCCAAACGGCCATGCTTGATGTGATTACCTGTCATGTTTCACGGTTGCTAACGTTGCTAGCTCTGTTGTGGGTGTGATACACTTTTCCCCAGTCCAGAGGCAGTGCGTGCACATGCAGGAAGTGTGTGCGTGTGTTTTGTCGGAACGTCAATATGTACAGCGAGTGTGTGAGGGGATTACTCACGCTTCAGTCTGGTGTATGGGGAAGCGTAGCACCAACACGGGTTTCTAATAGGATTTTGCAATCCTTTTCCTTGCTGGTTTGCTCTGACACACACATGAACATGCACACAGGTGAACATAAAAAAATAAAATAAATAAAATCTCTATCCAAAAGGCAAGCTGTGGAAGTGAGCACGGCGATATGACATGAAACCTGACAATCTTTTTTTCAGCCCTCGCCCACTTTAAAAATAGTGACATGTGCAGTGTCTATCCGAGCAGCTAACTTGAAGAAGTGTGAATCACTTCTGCACTATACTACGTCTCCGAACTCCGGTTTCCCGTGACCGCCAAACTGAAAATAGCTCCAAACCACATCCTTCTTCACAGCACCCAAAATACATAAACAATATAAACAAACAGCGAAGCAAAGGAAAGTCTATTCAACTCTTGGCGTTTCCTGAAACCAGCGAGGCATCTTTGGCTCGGGTTCACTCTGCGTTCTAGCATTTGGAAGCAGAGTGACAGAGGTGTCATGAAATCCTTGACTTATGACAGCAAACAACAGCAAGCGGATCCTTTCTCCAGAGCTGTACTGCACAGTGGATTGACAGCGAGATAAGATGCGTGTGCATGTGTGTGTGTGTGTGTGAAGGGTGTCTACAGACTGACATGGACCTCACTGTTGCCCTTGAACTTTTCGACACCATAGATGCTTTTCGATACACTCTCTTGGGAAAAAAAGAAAACTCACATGAAATTTATTTCAACTAGTCTGGAATACTAGTATGTAATAACACTGCTTAAATGATGTACATGTGCTTTCTGAGTCATAGAATGCTCTCGACTGGATGCATCAGTTTTATTCTATTTTATCCTCATTATACAGACAGTTGTAAAATATAACTAACATGCTATTTTGGCTATACAGTACAGCTGGAGCTGTATTGAGAAGGATAACGTTAAAGGAAAATGAAATAAAATGGTGGTCCAGTTTCACTTTGGTTAACTGTTTCCTACATTACCCACAATGCCTCTTGATAGTGGTGCCAGTGGGAATTATGGTGCGTAACAAACACATGAACGTAACAAAGTCGTAATTACGAGTGGGAAATTCTGGATTTTCTTTGAGCTCCAAGTTTCCGGGTTGGGGGCGTGTCAGTAAGAAAACATGATGGAATCAGTGGACGCAAAGTCTGTAGTTGACAGTAAATTTGTTGAAATTGAATGTTTATTTGTCTCAGAAGCTAGTTTCAGTTATGTGTTTGTTATCTGTCAGGCTTTTTTATTTACAATAAAACAAGCTAATTTCCTGCACAAAATACGATAGCATTGTACAATTACGATATAATATGTAACGATTACGTTTACAGTGACTTCATAAATTGATTAAAAACATAAAGCAAAACACACCTGATGCGCGTTCTTTGTTCTTTGTTTTCTAGAAGTAGAGTTAAAAAACCTTGCTGTATTTTTTTGTAGTTACTTAAGAGAAGGTACACTGAGACCTTGCTCCGACCAAAGTGCCTTGAACGCACCTGGCGTCGTAATCATGACTACGAATACAAACTTCCCAGGAGGACTTGAACACATAGTTAGCCATCGTTGCATATCTACCTAACGAGACTGTTGCAGAGTTGCTTTAGTCCTTTATCCTATCCAGCCCTAGCATAATCTCATCTGTACACTCGGCTCAAACGGATTAACTTCCAAAGCTTCAACTTTCATGCTAATATCACCATCAACGTAATAATGTTTGTCATCTCGTAGCTTGCTAACTAGCCGAGCCGAGTCTTTACAATACTGTAACTCCGCGTAACTGCGTCGTATGGTTGCATTGCATTCTGGAACTTTAAGTCCAGCATTTGTTGTCTCCACTATTTCTATGTTCGATTTCCCATTAATAAGACATTGAACATCGCTGGGAAATGCGGAGTGGATAAAGAAATTATCGCTGTTTTGTTTTTAGGAGCTCAATTTTTTTTCTCCTATTAAACTCCATTCTGACTGCACTAGTAATGTCCCCTTGTGACAGCAGATAACTGCCAACTTCTCATGGGAACAGTGCACCAAAATAAAAACGCATATTTCAATATAAACGTATAGAGGTTTCTTTTGACTACAAACACTAAATTCAAGAGGTTCAAGAGGTGCATTAGGTTCAATAGACTTGACATTGTGGTAGTCAGAAACAATACTACAGGATATCATTGAGGTTAAATGAATCCTCCAGCATTTTTCAGCTTAATATCTTTCCACCACATCTGTAGCAAATTAGTGATTAGCATGGGCCAGAATTTAAACACATTGACCTGTATTATAAAGAAAACCAGTTTACTCCACACTCACTTATAAAGAAAGCCAAAGACACTTGTTGAGCTCTATCACTATTTTTTATTTTTATTTTTTTAAATCAGAGTCTATATTACACACACTCACAACTACAACTGTTACATCGCAACATCATTCGTTTTAGGATTTATTGCTGTCATGAGCCACTCATATGTAGTATTACATTTATATTTAATAAACATAATAAGCTGTTCTTATGTAGTAATACATTTACATTTAATGAAAGTAATAAGCTGTTCTTATGCTGTTCGGTAACACTTTACAATAACAGTACATGAATAATCATGCACTAATACCTGAATTAATACTTACTTCATTATTGACCAATCATGAGTTAAGGTATGTACTAATGACGAACTAAAGAAGTGCGAACCTTAACTACGACGTGAGTCTCACAGTATGAATTCATGCGTGAATAATGACCACCTTAAGTACATGTTAGTACATGTTTGTTAGTTAATATATTAATTAACATGTAGGGGTAAACCAAATCAAACATGCTCTATAAGAAAGAATATGAATTAAATGTTCTCAATTTCGAATTGCTTATATAATTTGCCATATGCAGCTGCGTACACAAACTCTGGATCTCCCTGGATAATAAACACCAACAATTTCATCATTATTTTGTAATATTTATTCATTTAGAAGATTGGTGTTTATTATTAGAACATCTTTCCATGTTCGATAAGGAGGATCAATGTAAATTATGAAAGCAATCCAGCGACATCCAGTGATGTTTGTGTACGCAGCTACATATGGCAAATTACTGTATATAAACAATTTAAAATTATGCACGTTTAATTCATATTCTTTCTTATAAAGCATGTTTGATTTAGTTTACCCTTACATGTTAATTAATGCATAGTCAACAATCATGTACTAACAACAATAACTGGTCGTTATTCACGCATGAATTCCTAAGACACATCGTAGTTAAGGTTCGCTCTTCATTAGTTTGTGATCAGTACATGCCCTAACTCATCATTAGTTAATAATTAGGTAAGTATTAATTCAGGTATTAGTGAATGATTATTCATGTACTGTTATTGTAAAGTGTTACCTGTTGTTCTTATGTAGTAATACATTTACATTGAAATGTTATCTGAGGCAATCCCATTTCAGTGGGCCATGTTGGAATCCTGAAAATGTAGCTTCAACTCTGAAAGAAAGAATTATACTGTAGAGACTGAAAACACTGAAGTAATCATAAGCAGGATACAAATGCACAAAAGATTTAATGAATGAACATTAAAATACCGCAACACAAACGAGGAAACACTTGGGAAGTAACTAAAAGTCTGAGAAACATGAGACGAGGACCATGAAACAAGACATGAGGAACAAGAACTTACTGAACAGAAAGGATAGGATAAACTAGAAATGAGACACAGATGACATAGATAATGCACGAAACCAATCAACAAGAAAGGGAGGGGAAAACATGCTGAGAGGGGTATTTTTGTGACATATACAGATTTTAAAGCTTCATTTTAAAATATCTTTGAAGGCATAAAAGCATTTGTGTTCTGCCTCAATATAACATACTGTATATTGATGGAATTCAACAATGGTCCTTGGACTTTCATTGTAAATGAGGTTTGAGTAAACAGGTTTTCTGTTCTTTTGTCAAAACACTTCTCACGTATACCCTACAGATACAGTAGATATAGATTAGGTTTAAAAGTGACAGAGATTTCCTTTAAAGTACATTACAGATTATATTCACATTGCACATAAAGTGACAGGATTATCCATATGATATATAGAATTGGATATAAAGTTCCAGTGCAGTTGTGTAACAAAATTTCAGCGCAGTAATGATAAGTCAGCAAGTCATGCTTCACTGCTCGGATCACTTGTACAAACCTCCAGACTACAGTACATTAATAGTGTGAGGTTTCCAAACGGCTAATGTTCCCCCAAAGGCTAGATGTAGTTTGCAAAGGTTTTGAAAATCCTGATCCTGCTGTAGCAGGACATTATTTTTTGCCCTATCCTCACAGTATCATGCCAGTTTAATACCTTGTGAATTAATGTTTGAGATGTTTTATATGTTTCATGCCTAGTCCAAGGATAAGGTTCATTGGATAAGCTGCAGTTACATCTATTAGTATTTAAGGAATAAAACACAGCAGGGTGTGCTGTTGTACGAAAATAATCATAGACATGATGGTGTAATACAGCCCAATACTCAGCAGAGTTCATTAAGTTGATTATTTTCCAATAACAGCACATCCCGAAGTGTTTTGTTCATCATACACCTCGGTAATTTGCCATCACTAACATCCCATCCATCCATCCAACCATTTTCCACACCGCTTATCTTACACGGGATCACGGGGAGCCTGGAGCCTATCCCAGGGAACTCGTAGCACAAGGTGGGGGACACCCTGGACAGGGTGCCAACCCATTGCAGGGCACAATCACACACCCATTCACACACAATGGACAATTCGGAAATGACAATCATCATACAGCTCATGTCTTTGGACTAGGGGAGGAAACTGGAGTGCCTGGAAGAAACCCCCGAAGCACAGGGAGAACATGCAAACTCCATGCACACAGGGCAGAGGCAGGATTTGAATTCCCAACCCGCGAGGTGTGAGGCAAACATATTAACCACTAAGCCACCTTGCTCCCTGACACTGACATTCTTTTAATTTATTGATGTGGTACATTTAATTCTTTTATAGTTACATTTAATTCTGTGGAACGTCCACAAAACAAGTTAGTTCCTGTTATCGCTTATTCTGTAACAGCTATAAACAGTCATTCCCTCACCAGCCTTTCTTTTATCTCTCTCTGCAGCTTGTCATGTTACTGAGAAATAGTGAAGACCTTCATCCTGAAGACATTCTCATGGTGGAAAACTTAAAGCTTTACCTGCGACTTTTACACAGCTCTAACACTGGAGACTCCTTCCGAAAATGCTAAATAAATATCTCCTCACAAAAAAACTTCACAATATATAAAACAATAGCATATTAAAACAATCAAATGACTACAAACCCGTGATTTTCTTTGCAGGTGGAACTATTATCAGAGCTGCTGTTATAGAAAACGAATGAACACTTTCTGACCAATCAGATTTGAGCATTCAACAACACTGTGATGTTATATTTGGACAGCAATAGGTTCTGATTATTCATAGCTCTGATCAATGTACTTTAATATATATATGAACAGCTGTGATGGTTTCCAGAGATGCTCCTAATAAGTATAGTGTTCTTTGAGAAACAGTGTTTTGGCAAGCTCAAGTCATGTTCAGTGGTGGCAGAAGGTGAGAAATTACTGTACACAGGAAAAAAGTGGAAAAAAATAAACACCCAAACTCAGGGTTTACGGTCTCCTCTCCTCTACTTTCCTTCTCCCCTCTCTCTCCCTCTCTTCTCTTCAGCTCTCCCCCTTGATAAATCCATAACTCCAGCTATGGGAATGTTATTTCTTCGGGGTTTTTTTAAGGCAATGAAAAGCAAGCAGGGAAAGTCTCCGTGCCCAGTAGCTTGGAGGACAACTGTCCCCCTGTCCTTAAGTCTGACGCCAGCCAAATAAAACAGCCGCATTCCACGAAGGAAATGGCTAGCCAAACAGAGGAGGCCATGAAACTGAGCGCCATGAATGTAAGGATTTCTCCATGCGTTCCCTGAAGGCTCAGATGATTATAGAGGCCTTTTGTAGTTAAGGACATTTCCCAAATGGTTTTAGCAGTGCTTGGAATCAAATATTTAGTCAGAAGCCGAGAAGCCAAGAGCAGCCATCCGTACCTGCGATATGTGCAAGTAATTTCTTACGCGAACATCAGACAATTTTCAGGTATGTGGTGAGTATAGTGTCATACAGCAAATAAAGTGATCCAGATCAAAGTCATTTCCATTTCATGATTTATAACATGATCGTTCCTACCAAATTTATTTGATCATCCGATCATCATCAAATTCCAATAAGCAGGTTTCAGGTTTTGACTTTACAGATGCCTCAGTTAATTAATTGCTAAATTCTCGTGGAGCTTGGAAGCTGATAAAAGTATCTGAATATGAATTTCACATATTTTGATTATATTCCCAGGGAAAAGTTGACGATTTCAGAGGTCAAACATAGCATGGTCACTCTGGGCATTTAGCCAATCAGAGTTATCAGCCACACACATGGCCAAAAACTAAATAAAGGGGAGTAAAGTGGAGTCAAAAGGGAAGACACAATTTTTGTTCTACTGAAATAAAACCCTAATGCATAACTGAGCAAAAATAAACACCTACATACTATACATAATCCAAAGCAAATCTTCTTGTCGTTTTAATCAGAATTGCAGTTATTATTTAAAATGAGATGCAGTACAGTTTTGTTTTCTGTGTTGCTTATGCATGTACTGCACCAGTATGAGATATTCGTTAGATGACTCCAAACACAACAATACAACAAAGTGGCTGCAAGTTATTCCTTTTTACCACAAGTGAATGGAGAGGTGTGTTGCTGCATCACCACACCAGCATCCCTGGTTCAATCCTAAACTCAGGTTACTCTCTGTGTAGAGGTTTTCATGTTCCCCCTGTGTTTTTGTGTTGGTGTCCTCTGGGTCCTCTAGTTTCCTCCCAGTTCCAAAAAACATGCAGGTTAGAGGATTGGCAATGCTAAATTGCCCTTAGGTGTGAATGTGTGTGTGCACGATGTCCAATGATGGACTACCTTCGGGGTGAATGCATTCACCTTGCACCTGGTGTTCCAGGGATAGTCCTTGGATTCACCGCAACCCTGGATAAACGAAGTGGGCAGGACTAGGAGAAGTGATAATGTTTCATCCCACTGTAATAAGTTATTCATTCATTCATTCATCTTCAGTAATAACTTTATCCCAGTCAGGGCCACAGAGCCTGTCCAAGGAACACTGGGCATGAGGTGAATGGATTACTGGAAATACACCCTGAGGCTCCATTGACATTCACACATAGAGGCTATTTAGAGTAGCCAATCCAACCACTGCCATGTTTTCTGTAAGGTGTGAGGAAATCCACATGGACACGGGGGGGGGGGGGGGGGGGGGGGGGGAAAACAAGTAGAATATACGAAACTCCACACAGACTGTAGACCACGCTTAGGATTCAGCCTGGGGCCCTGGAGCTGTGATGTGGCAATACTACCCCCTGCATCATAATGAATAATTGCTAATTCATATTTTACAAGGTTTGTTCATGATAACTACAGTATGTGCACTCTACCTCCACTATATCACTAGTTACATTTTGCGTTAGTGTAAAACTCACAATCTTGCCAAAGTATTTAGCACAGGAATGTCACAGCGAACCAATAAAGTCTTTGCGAATTACTTATTTGAGGAGTTAAATCAGGTGTACTCAATGAGTTCCCCAGGACTGGAGTCTGAGTTAGAGCATTTATAGTTGCACACTAAATCAGAAGAGACACTTTTGGCTAGCTGTGTGTGTGTGTGTGTGTGTGTGTGTGTGTGTGTGTGTGTGTGTGTGTGTGTGTGTGTGTGTGTTTGCTGTGTGATACGAGGCCACAGCAGGAGCGGTGTAGAGTTTAGAACAGGGAGCGTCTGGCAGCATTAGTTAACTGTATTATCAGGATAACTCCGGCAGAAAGGTACAAGCGTGCAGTGGCGGGATTAGATAATGCTATTATCAGCCTAATTGTAGCATTAGAAAGAAGCATTAACACGGATCATTCCCACTATTCAGTGCTAAGAATTGCCATAAAATTGCTGCATTAGGCACAGAGATGGGCGCTGGATATAAAGCAGGCGAAGGACCCGGGAATGTAAAGCTCTGAATTAGCAGTCATTTTGTTCTTTTGGGTGCCCATTGCTGATTCGACAGCTATCACAGCACTTTACACACAAATAACATAAATCGGTGCAACATTAACAGTTGTATAGACTTTATATATATATATATATTTTTTTTTTCTTGCTGATGTTAGAGGTCAATGCTTGTAGTGGCCTACATATGTAATAGCATATGCGGATAAGCAGAATTTGTGCCTAGCTGTGGCTTGAGAGAAAATTCTTTAGAGACCAGCAGGGACATATTGAGATCTTCAAGTTAACGCGGTAATGGGTTATTGAGTCCCAGATTTAGGCATTTCCGACTCAATCCAGGCAAGTAGCCTTAATGTTTTAAACTATTTCCAGCAGGTCTATTCAGTAAACAGTCTGCAGGCTACATACAGTATGTGTCTGTCAAACTGCTGCCAATTGATATAAATAATAATAATCATCATTTTTAATAATAATAATAATAATAATAATAATAATAATAATAATAATAATAATAATAATAATATGAAATTCATGTAGCACAGATAATTGAGTTATTTATATCTCTGGAAGAAATTGTAGTTCTACTATCTGCTGTGAGTGAAACCCAAACCAACATTTACACTCTCATATTACAGTTAACATTTTGACCCTGATCTTGTGTTACTGTTTTTGAATAGATATGTTTATATTGCTTTTGGATAAGTTAAAAGTCTCTATTGATTGAGAAACTCTGCACTGTCTACTCTGTTTTTCAAGGCTACAGTTTATGGCTTGAGTACGATCATTTTTTTTACTAGGTTTAAAAAAAAAAAAGAAAAAAAAAAGAGAAAAACATCTTAATTTAGCCTTTTTAAAGCTCTTATGTAGATAGACTGTCTGACCCACCTGCTCCATGTGTTTTTAATATGACCCATCTGCTAACAAAGTTGAATAGGTCTGCTCTACAAAGCTGCCCGTACTGGTGTATTCCTCCTGAAGTCTACCGAACTCTTGTCAGTAGGAATTAGTGTTAGGAATTAATTGTAATCAATTGTGGTTAGGAATGGATCGCACAGCTTAATTCCCATCTGCTATAGCTTAGCTCAAGATAGGCCTGAACACTGAACTCTTCGGTAAGCAGTTTAATGTTGATGCAGAGTCACGCAGAATTCACACTGGACACATTTCTAAAGTTTTTATTTATTTATTTATTTTTTTAACAGCAGTGACAGACACGTCACACACAAAGCGGTCATGCTTCCATTTTAGCAAGTGTTTCAATCCACACCAGCTGAGTCAGAGTTGCATAAAAAAGTGCATTAAGATGCCTCTCATTTTCTTTTTCCATTTCCACACATAAGTGAAACATAAACGTCATATAAATTCACTGAAATCACACAATTTATAAACATGTCATGATTGCGCAGCCTGCAGTTTCCTATAAAAGTGTTTGCATAGTACTGATACTCATTGATAACCAGAAAAAAAGATGAATTAATTATTTATTTATGGTTGCACCTTCTCACATAATTTTTTAAATTTTTTTTTGGCTGTCATCATCTCCTATGTTTAATTTGTCATGTGTTCTGAGAGGATTGAATGGACAGTAACTACACACCAAGCATCTGGTCTGAATTCAGGGTCACTCAGCTCTCTTCCTCACAGTGTATATGTCTGTCTACTACCACTTTTCTATCAGACAGTGTAGTAAGGCATAGCAACAAACAGAAACAAATTTTTGTAGTTACTGATAATTAGGTAATAACTATGTACTTGAAATGAATTTGGTTACTTTTTTTGCCCAGGTACCATGTATGCAAAGCCGGTACATGCAGGTCCAGGACATACACCAATCAGCCATAACATTAAAACCACTGACAGCTGAAGTGAATAACATTGATTATCTAATTACAGTGGCCCCATATGCAGCAAGCTGTGATGCACTGTGTGTTCTGACATCTTTCTATCATAGTCAGCATTAACTTTATCAGCAATTTGTGCTACAGTATCAGACCAGACGGGCTTTTATTATTCATAGTTTGACTGACTGCTTTATGGCTAATAATTGTACTGTTAACTTTTCTACTTAACTGAAGTCACTTTATATGCCAAATGAATACATGGAGTTGTAAGTATAATGCTGACCCTTAGTCGCTTGATCATAGATAGTAAGTATACTTATGAAAATATTTTATAGAAAATATGAGCAACTAGTTTTTTTCTTTGCTTTTGTTGGACAATCCCTCACCACCATCATAAACAAACATTAACATACAATATAGTTTGTGTGAATCCACATTCATGCATAATTGACAATCATAATTATGAAAAGTATGTATTGTCTAGACACAACAGCTTAAACAAAAACACATCAGCTTTAACTCAAAACAGTAGGGGTAGGTCCTTATTGATCATCACATGCCTGTTGCTGATTGGACACAATGTATGATATGATAATATTGCAAGGAAAAAGAAAAGTGTGTTATCTAGTTAGCCTAGTTAGTGAAATGCCAGTGCAAAGTTTCAGCATTTGCATAATGCTATGCAAGGTTTACAGCATATCTGAAAGAGCATAATATGCAAGCACTTAATAAAAAAAAAACACAAATAAAAGTATTTATTTAGTGAAAACAGCATCCGTTTTCTAAGATCTGTTAAACTGATGCATGCGTACATTAGCAACAAGCATGTGACGTTCAAGTTCCATCCATCCATTTTCTATACTGCCAATCCTACACGGGGACACACAGAGCCTAGAGCCTAGGCCAGGGGACTCAGGGCCGGTGGTGGATGAAGGACCTGAAAGCCACACTTGAGTAAAAGTACAGATATCTTACCAGAAAATGACTTCAGTAGAAGTTAAAGTCACCTTTTAGAATATCACTTGAGTAAAAGTCTTAAAGTATCTGATATTTATTGTACTTCATACTTAAGTATGAAAAGTATTTTTTTTTTATGTTAAATGTACTTAAGTATTGAAAGTAAAGTACAAGTGAATGCTGTTAATACAAAAAGTTTATTCTTTTTTAGCATGTACACCACCTTAAAAATGGATCCTACAAAACAAAGTTTTCAAGCTGAAGCTCTCGAAAGGAACAAAGAGCTCAGTCTCTAGCAGCTTTGTCAGCAGCAACATGTCATTCAATTTGCCAAATTGCAAAACAACTCAACATATGGCTGACCCTCTGCCTTCTGCAGTATGGCAGAACTTTAATATTGTACTATACACAGTTTGAGCAACAAGTGTGTCACTCTCTCACCACGTCTGTCACTCGCTCTCTCGGTTTCTCCAGAGTCCGTCTACTAGGCCTATTAGAAATTACCATTGAACTCTCTCTTGCTCGCTCTAAAAAAATAAATAAATAAATTGCGGGCATCAGGGAGCCGCTAATAAAATGCAGGAGACTCACGGAACTTCTGGGAGAGTTGGGCTGTCTGCTAATAACTAACATTGTCACTATTGTCGAGAGGAACTCCTAGGCTTGAGTGGAAACTGAAACTTAACCGGACCACTGATTCATCAAATCTGCTTGCTTGCATCTTCTGATTTTATTTTGTAGTATCGAAGATGCTTTGGGAAATGTATTGGAGTAAAAGTACACATTTTATTTAGGAAATGTAGTGGAGTAAAAGTGAAAGTTGACAGAAATATAAAAAACTCAAGTAAAGTACTGATTCTCCCAAAAAATACTTAAGTACTGTAACAAAGTATTATTACTTTGTTACTTTACACCACTGCAAAGGGCACAAGGTAGGGGACACTCTGAATGGGGTGCCATCCCATCACAGGGCACAATCACACACCCACTCACATAATACAGACAATTTACACATGCCAGTCAGACTACAATGCATGTCTTTGGACTGGGGAGGAAACCAGAGAACCCAGAGGTAACCCTCAAGGCACAGAGCAAACATGCAAACTCCATGAACACATGGCAGAGGCAGGAATCAAACCACCAACCCTGGAAGTGCAAAGCAAATGTGCTAACCACTAAACAACTGTGGCCCTCTTGCGCAACTTCCACTTGGCTTTCTGTTTCTGATTTAGCTCTTTTTAGTTTTGTTTCGTTAATGAGTTTTGCAGTTACAGGCCACTGCATTATTGCTAATTTGATAAGACTTCAGCATCAAAATGCCTGCACGCAAATCAAATTCAGCCATTTTGGCTTAAGCTTAAATTAATTGTGATACAGAATCTATATTAGTATAAAGATTGTTTGCTGCTTTATTTAAAATGTACAATACTCATAATACTAACTCACTGAGACCAGAGTACAGTGTGTCCATAAGTGAACATAAAAGTGACCTTCTATAACAAGAAGATGAGTTTCATTTGTTGTTTGATTGAACCTAATTATTACTTTTCCCACAGAGACATTAAAAAGCAGTCGATTTGAATAATAAGGTGGTTGAATAACTGTACATGACAGCTGGGCATAAGTAATGTAAAGCTGTAAAACTGTTTAAATTAACAATGCGATTATCTGTGAGTACTAACTTATGTTTGATTTCCTCCCACCTCCATCCATAACCTGACTTTAACCTCATTAGAATAAATTATTCTGCTCTCTTGCTGTTCACACATGCTCGTCGCTGTCTGTACGAGTCCTCTTTTCCAATTCCGGAGCTACAGTTTCTTCTGCGCCGCTCCCTCTGTCTCTGCCTCGTGCTCTTGTCTTCTGAATGAGATAAAAATACATCGTGTCACTGCCGCCCAGGAACCCTGCTCCGCAAAAAATAGCACAAAGATTTCCGCATGTTATATTTAGCTTGTGGCTTAGATCTGAAATGCAAATGGATGGGGTGCAACGGCAGACTGTTTTTGTTGGGGCGGAATTAGTGTTGGGAAGCCTCTTTTCTTCTCAATTCTTCTCCTCTTTTTCTCTTTCCAGCCCAAATTACTGCCATTAAGGGAAGGACGGACACGAGCCAAATGCAGCGCTTCACTTAATGTGATTTCCTCTGAGAGAAGAAAGAAACAAAGGAAAGGGTGATTCACTGGAGAGAGAAAGAGACGATAAACCCCAGTCCAAAGATGTCCAGTTTTGAACCATGCTCAATACTTCATTTTTGTCTCTCTCTCTGTGTGTGTGTGTGTGTGTGTGTGTGTGTGTGTGTGTGTGTGTGTGTGTGTTTCTACAGTGTGTATGTATTGGCTCTGCGTGATTTAGCACCATAAGACTGTAAAACAAGGGCCCATTCACTGCGTAAAGAGGATTATATTACATAAGGATATTTTGTTGAAATTTGAACATTAGACTAGTGTGCATGTTGTTGTAATACATATCAAACAGTGAATATTTTTTTTACAGTAATAAAAGCATTGTGCTAAAACAGGCCAAGCCGTCCAGTCCAGTCTCAGCTATTGAAAGAACACCGAACGTGAGAGAGTGTGTGAGGCGGCGGTTTCTTTGCCTGAGACTCCTGTCATGGCAGCTTTCAGCAGCCGTATCTGCACAATTGAGTTTGACAGCCTTGTTGAGTGTCGATGATTGGCCCTGCTCCAGGGACATGGTACAGGAAAAGCTGTGTACAACACCAAAGGCAGAGGAAGGGAGAGGGAAGGAGAGAGAGAAAGGCAGAGGAGGGGAGAGAGAGAAAGACAGACAGAGAGAGAGGGAGAGAGAAGGAGAGAGAGAGAGACGCCTGGCCAGATTGGTCTTCCTCATGCTGACTAACAGCAGTGTTGAGAACAGCAGATAAGATGGGGAGGAGGCAAATGGCCGAAACAGAGGTGTGAGACCAGGCAGCCATCTGAGAAGGTGATGAAAGCGAGGGGTGCGAGTGTTGGTAACACACATGCACGCAAACACACACACACACACACACACATGCGCGCACATTCCCATAACGCGAAATAACGCACACATGTTCACACACAGCCAGTCTTAGGGACTTCGACAATAACAAGAGTTGCGAGAAAAACGACAGCAATGTATCAGTTACCGGCTGATGCTGTGTCCTGCTCAACTTTCTCAATGTCCACACATCTGATGTGTGTAAATAGATCTGACGACTGTCTTGGGTGCAAAAATAAAACATGTTTTCCACTGCACAAAGTAACACAACTTTTGGCAGAACTGTGGAACTGTGCACAGCTGTCTAATACTAAAGGTTTTAATCTGGGACTTATTTTTTAACCCTTGACTACAGCTTGCTGAATTCTGACCAGCTTGGATGGGGCACCAGACCATCACTGGACACCATGTATTCACATATTCACACCAAGGACAAATTATAGCTTATTATTATGTTTACTTGGGTGATGGGAGGAATCCCACATGGGAACTGAGAGAGCATGCACAGAGAGTAACCCGAGCTCAGGATCAAACCACTGGACTCTGGAACTGTGAGGCAGCAACACACCTCTTCATTCATTTGTGGTAAAATAAGAACAGCACCACTGTGCTGCCAAATATGAACATGAATACTTATAATATAAAAATAATTTGAATGGATGCGGGTGGGTATGGTGGCTTAGTGGTTAGTACGTTTTCCTTGCACCTCCGGGGTTGGGGGTTTGAATCCTGCCTCTGCCCTGTGTGCACAGAGTTTGCATGTTCTTCCCATGCTCCGGTTGTTTCCCTGGTACTCTGGTTTCCTCCCCAGTCCAAAGATATGCTTTGTAGGCTGATTGGCATTTCCAAATTGTCTGTAGTGTGTGTGTGTGTGTGTGTGTGTGTGATTGTGCCCTGCAATGGGTTGGCACACTGTCCAGAGTGAAATACATTAAACTAAAGTGTAGTTATTAGCTGAGTGGGCAATCTGACTGTTTCATGCTTAGAATGAAGGACACAAGGGAGGAAAGGTGCTGCCTCTCTCATAGATCAGTGTTTAATGGACCCGAGAACAGTGATGGCTAAAGACAAATGACAGTGTACAGAGTGGTGTCCCAGTGAGGTGTGGTCCTCCTAAGGCAGCATACTTGCCATAGCTGGGCTGGAGGTCCTGAGAACTCAAGCTGTGGTCTAATGGCTCCCTGGACTCCTGCTTCTGACCCCTCCAGCCCTGATCATTCATTAGAGCTGAGTGAGAGAGGATCAGCTGTCCACACCGCTTAAATGTCCTCCCTTTGTCTCTTCTCTTTATTCTGAGGCAGCGTTAGCACTCTGTACTATCATTGGCTTGCCAGGACGCCGGCCCCATGGGGCTGCCCATGGAGCCTGTGATGTCCACGCACACTCCATTATCTGAGCAGTGGGTGTGTGTATATGTGTGCGTCCAGCAGGATGCCACAGCCATTTATCCACACACACCTGCTGGGCTACGGCCCGAACAAGACATGTTTATCTAAGCGCTACATCAGATGCAGGGGGACATGGATTAACAGAGGAACGTAAGCTGAGCAAACAAGCAAATACACATGTACAAACTCACACTTTGTGGGTGTTAACATAAGTCCACTAAAGTCTACTAAAGATTCCCATATCAAGAAAGCACTGATATCATGGCTTTTTTTCTTTCTTGGATTATAAGGACTGTGTGTGTGTGTGTGTGTGTGTGTGTGTGTGTGTATCTTTGAGACACAATAAGCTCATGTGGTCCGCAATGGCATGTTCCCATTCATTGTGGGACCTTAATGCGACTAAAGACTGCAGCTCCATGAAAACGGCTTTTCGCCGGGGAACGAGCAAATCTTCCATCACATGTTTTCCTTTGTTGAGTTTTGTGAGACAACAACGAGACCTGCTTATCTCCCTTACAAACCCGCACCACAGAGAGCTTCCCTAAAGCCTCTCACGCCAGCTTACAGTTCGTCTGTGCCTCGCCTCAACCCCTCACATTCACACACGCAAAGAAAACCATGGAAATGCATAATATTAGCCATGAGCAGATCATTAGGCCAGCATCCACTATATCCAATAATCC
The DNA here is from genome assembly GCA_023630585.1 of Cranoglanis bouderius. Classification (NCBI taxonomy): domain Eukaryota; kingdom Metazoa; phylum Chordata; class Actinopteri; order Siluriformes; family Cranoglanididae; genus Cranoglanis; species Cranoglanis bouderius. Next base: position 8,455,180 of record CM042560.1, on the reverse strand, counting down.
AAGTCACAAATGGTTAAGCATTGGGTTAGTCAGGGGTGGCCAAATCATTAGCTAAGGCAGCCAGGACAAGCAGATTTCTGGGCTATTAGTTGTTTTTTATTGTAGTTGTAGTTGTGGGTAAAAAAAAAAAAAACAAAAAAAAAACTGCTAATTTACTGACTATATATTTGTATGAAAGCTACTGTATGTTTAAACTTACTCTTCACTATGGTGCAACAGATATAGACTGTAACTATACATTACAGCATTACATGCTCTGAATCTCACCACCTGCTGCACTACACACATCGGCTGAGTCAAGTGTTTTTTTTTAAGGTGGATTAATTAGCATGCATCAGTGACAGATGATCTTTCCAAAATCAGGAACATGCGGGTATGTGGAAATGCAAAGCTATCATACAACTCTCCTGCTAGCACAACATGCTCAATACATTACCTCATGGTTAAACAAATTGAAAGAAAATCAACTCGCTATCTAGGCTTATATCATTCACATTTGATCCAAGAGGAGAAAACTACTGACAATGACTTGATGACATCCCAGACATGGTGCTCCAGCGCACTGGAGCTTTTACTCGCTACTTGATAATGGATTTATGAAATCATGAAGACATCAAAAATCAAAATGTCTAGATATTTTTCTTCTTAAATTAGGTCCTTCAACAAACCAAAATCATGCAAAGACAAAAATGCATCGGTGACCCCAGGTAGTTATAAAAGCCAGTAATATTTTTGCTGGTTAAAACAGATGTCTGTGGAAAAGTTCCTCAGGGCTGTATGCTCAGTCCATGAGTCGCAGTGTGGCTCATTGTGGCTGCTCTGCTGGCTCCCTGATAACATCGCCCACTCTCTCTAACTGCCTCCACAGAACAGGAGAGGCCTCCAGCTCTTAACTGCCTGCTGTTGCTTTGCCTCTGTTTACTTTTCTGTTATTCTTCTAGCACTGATTATCACAATATGCAACCATATGTCTGACCTGCACGGTTTCGTCCATGCCAGTAGCAAGGACACTCCGTACTTCTATATTGTACTAGTCTATAATGACAAAGTCAAGTTCTTCCTCTCTATACTGATTCCTCAACACAGATTTTTCCAGATGCTGGAAAACTTGTATTTTACCTAACGTAGTGTTTCTCGGGGTCTGCGAAAAATATCAGTTCCTCAAACACTGAAATCTCACCAGGATTAATGCTGACTGCCAATACGTTAAGAATCCATCGACGTGTTGGGTCCAAGCACTTCACACTCTTACCTCTGCAAAGCTCATCAGCTCCCAGCCTCTGCTTAGTGTGAGGAAAGCACAGGCTGCAAATATATGAGTTGTATGAAACAAGCAAAAGTGTGTGCTGGCCTCATCAGTGCTAAAGCAGCCAGTGAAATTCTGCTTCCTCATTTTTCACTCCATTGGCAAAGAGCCACAAGTTTCTTCCAAGCGCTAATGAGTCCGGAGAAAATGCGGAGGAAAGTTGTGCAGTCACCAGCCTTGATATAAGCAAAGTGCTGTTTTTCGAAGAGCATTAAGAGATGTTGAGTTTCCTGATTAAAGCATCCAGAAATGCGAGAAAAATGAGCATCACAAACATGACACTGTTAAAATGGGATTCAGGTCATATGTCAACACTAACAGTGATGATTTTACATAGCTAAACAAATAACTAAACAAATGGTAAAACTTAAGCCCTATTCAGACTGGATTATTTTTACATGGGGAGGTGGGATAAAGTAATTATTACTGGAGGATCTCTCGGATTTTAGTTCCATCGGAACCTGTCATGTCAGTATTTTTTTAAAGACTGTGCGAGTATGTGTCTCAAAAATCACACTTTATTTTACTTTCTATAAAATGACCAGTAGAAATAAGCCCATGTAATATTTATATCCTGTTGGCAGAATCCCATTAAATTATGTACCAAGAGAGGTTTTGTGCTTTTGCTTCAGTATAAAGACACTCCAGGAAGTGATCCTTTCTATCATTTCCTGCCACAATCAAAACAAAACTAACTACTGGCCAAGTTTACAATGCAGAACACTAAAAAATAGAGGTGTATGTTGAACACATGGAATATGCAGCAATCACTTATCCTATGTGAATTGATCATAATTATTACATACATCCTCCAGGAACATTACTTAACAGACATACAGTTGGGTCCAAAAGTCAGAGACCAGTAGTGAAAATACTTCTATGTTGCATTCATCCATCCGTCCATTCATTTTCTGTACTGCTTATCCTACACAGGGTTGCGGAGAGCCTGGAGCCCATCCCAGGGGACTCGGAGCATGGGGCTGGGGACCCTGGACAAGGTGTCAACCCATCGCAGGGCACATTTACACACACTCACTTACACACTATAGACAATTTGGAAATGCCAGTCAGCCTACAGCACATGTCTTTGGACTGGGGGAGGAAAGCGGAGTACCCGGAGGAAACCCCTGAAGCATGGGAAGAACATGCAAACTCCACGCACACAGGGTGGAGGCGGGATTATGCTAACCACTAAGGCACTGTGCCCTAGTGTTGCATTCATTTCTAATTTAAAAATGAGAAAAAAAGGGAAAGTTCCATTACATAAGAAAAACAAATCCATTACAGTGACTTGAATGATAAATAGAATCTTAGAAATACAGTATATCTGTATCAGATGTACTATTTCAGAATTTCTTAGTATTTGGTATGCTTCCCTTTAATGATAGCATACACTTGAGCTGGCAAGTTTGTGTAAAACCTGATGATCCATGTTAGATCAAACATGTATGAGTCTCATCTGCTTCAGTGGAAGGGATAAACCTCAAGAAAAGTCTTTCGTACAAACATGGAGTTGACAATATCACAAATTTGCTTAAATTTAAATAGTGACCGAGAAATAGTGCAGAATCTTGAATCTGAAATATTTAAGATTAAGATATTGATTTGTTTGTTTTCAATTTGTCAAAATTCTAAAGCTTTCAGTTTATGTCCGGTTTTATATATATATATATATATATATATATATATATATATATATATATATATATATATATATATATATATATATATATATATATATATATATATATATATATATATATATATATATATATATATATATATATATATATATATATATATATATATATATATATATATATATATATATATATATATATATATATATATATATATATATATATATATATATATATATATAAAACCTCCTGGATAAGATGAAGGTTGAGTAGATGAAAACTGTCCAGTGTATTGTAATGCCAAGATCAATAAATAGGCCTGCCAAGACCAATTCTCAGATACCAGAACTAACAAAACCAAATATACATGACTTTTGTCCCTTCATATCTATTCAAGTCCTTTTTTACATAAAATGCAGGATGGGGGATCAGGGCCAGTAGAGCAATAGCAAATGATGGCAGGTTCTAGGACTGTTGTCTTTGACTCCTGAAGTTCTGGATTAAGCATTCAGCTCTGTTTCCTTGGTAATGACATGCCTGCCTGTGCTGTTTCTCACCCCGGCTTTATTTCAATAAGAAATCATCCATTATTTAGCTGCAAGTCCTTCTGCCCCCACTCTCCCCATTCCTACATCAGGGCACCCTGCTGCTCATCTCTTTAAGGACAAACATGGAGGAGAGGAAGAAGAAGCTGGCAGACGAGTTCTGTGAAGAAAGTGCAAAAAATCATGCAATGGGAAAAAATTCTCTTCTAGAAGAGGGGGAAAATAGTGTGACCCAAATATATATTGCTTTGTACTCCAGTTCAAAGTATCCTGTCCTTTAGCATGGAAGGGGAAAAAAATCCAGAGAAAAACAACAATGAATAAATCATACATCAACCAGAACCCAAGCCTTTTCTTGTTTAAATGCTTCTTTCCTCCACCACTTTTAAACCACACTCTGTATGTGATTTTACGGATAAAGATTTAGTCCAGTATTCCAACATTTTTTATGGACAAGCTTGTTTTTCTCCGTTTTGATGCTCCAAAATTTCCATATGATTTTGAGATGGGTGCCCAAAATCTGCAGAAAGTGCGCTCCTACTGCATATTTCACTACCATTTACTTGATTTAATTTATAATCTGGTAGCCTGGTAATGCTATCATTTGGTTCCAGCTTATCCAGATGCATTGAAACATCTTACTTTCAGCTCTGAGAGGTGAGGCGAGACTCAAGCTGCCATGAAGCCAGGTTGAACCTCCTCCAAACATCAGTCTGCTTTTGAAGTGCCTGCTTTGAATGACAGACGTTATATATAAAAAAACAACAACAACAACAACATAGAGCCAAATAAAGTCACAGCTTTGGCGCCAGAGAATGCACTAATGATGATATTCTTTGTTCCTCAAGTGCACAAGCATAGGGTCCGGTGAGACTGAGTGACAAAGCATTTACAGGCTGTGAGAGAATCATTTTCACTGAAACGTGGAGCTGGAAACTTCCGTCTTAATGATGGAATCTTTGATGTTTAAATTAGGATATCACAGGCATGGAGCTATCCTCACAGGGGCGCACCTCCTTATGACAAGATTAGCGGCAAAACAAAGACATTACACTGGTTTATTTCTGATAAAATTAGCTCATGGGGCTTGTCTTTGAGTGGATGAAAGATAGTTTGAAGGTACAGCAAAGTCAGTGGTTATTTGACAAGAATGTGGGTGATAACAGCTTCACAATGCTACAATGAAACTATTATACCATTATTTGTTACCATCTTATATTATGGAAGAATTAACATGAAGTAAGGTACTGGGCCAACATGAACCACAAAACTGCTTTAATGGGCCTTGAAATCTGCACAGGTGTATGTAGAATATACTGTATATCCAAAATTCATCCCTTTTCTGTAACACTTATCCTGCACAGGGTCACACGGGAGCCTGGAACCTATCCCAGGGGACTTGGGGCACAAGGCAGGGGAAACCCTGGATGGTGTATCAACCCATTGCAGGGCACAATCGCGTACACACACTCATTCACACACTATGGACAATTTAGAGATGCCAATCAGCATGCCAATCTTTGGACTGGAGGAGGAAACCCCTGAAGCACGGGGAGAACATGCAAACTCTGCACACACAGAACGGAGACAGGAATCGAACACCCAACCCCAGAGGTGCGAGGCAAGCGTGCTAACCACGAAGCCACTGTGCCCTTTCTGTTTTGAAATAGAGGGCATGTCTCATTTGGGAGAGTGGCGGCTCCATGGTTACTGATTGGAAAGCTGCGTGTTCAAGTACCACCACCCCCACTGCCGAGTCCCTGAGCAAGACCTGTAACCCTAATTTGCTTATGTTGAGGTCACAAATTGCAATTCCCAAAGTCCAACCAGGAAAAGCCAAAGAAAACACCCCCTCAACCTACTCGTCAACATGGGATAGTCTTCCCAATTACATGTTCTAAATCTTCCCAGTTTACAGAGTGATGTCAAATCAACATGGCTGCACACAGCATCAGAAGTAAACAAAGTAACACTTCTCACTTCTCAGGAAAACTACAAAAAAGCTCGTCACCATTTTACCAAAAGCACCTTTAATGGAAATGTACAAATCAATGTGAGCCAGCTAGCCAGCTAGTCGGCAGGCTATAAAGTGGGTGTGACTTCTTCGGAATCTATTTCTTCTAGTGGAGCATTTGGGCACATTGTGCTGAATTGCTGTTGGGATGTAATGTTATAGGAAAGTAATCAATGACAAGGTGGTGTGATGCTGGTACAACCCTAAAGTGTTTTATTTTTATTATTCCACCAAATATATCACACAGTTTGTTTAGCATTAGTCATAAGGACTCTTTGCCAAAGCATTACAATTGGCAATTACATTACTACTGGCGGCTACATCCAAATTTGAACGGCACTGTATGTTTACATTAAATTTTGTGGTTTGTACCCATTGGCAGACATAGGATTTATAGAACCTGTTTCTATCACTCTTTATCTCATCTTCCCATAGTGTTCATATTCCATTCAGGTTTCTTAACGTGAAGATTCAACATTTTCATAAAATAGTTGGACAACAATCTCTTTATTGGTGTTAGCTCTCTGTTGAACATAAACTGGTGACTTCTGTCTGTCTAAGGTGCTTTTGGAAATAGACAAGGTGCAAAGTGACAGCCATGGCATGAATGATAGCATTAATGCATAGCTGTTGAAAGCTTGAATAGAGAGTGGAGAGTTCAGGCTCAACTGTGCTTAAGAGCCTCTTCATCAGTAATACAACTCAATTCTTTCTTTCTCTCTCTTTTTCTAGCACCTGCATTAGAGTAGCAGACCAACAGATCAGCTCCCTTGAACTGCCTTTAAAGGCTCTCCGGAGTTCATTCCTATTCCCAGGTATCTTCCAGTACAGTTAAGTAGAGACTGGCTAGCATTCAGGTACTCTTTAAAACTGTGACTCTGGCTTTTAACCATCCGCACTGGGAGCTATTAGCCTCACTAATCCTTAGCCAGCTGTCAGTCGAGCCATGACTCTCTGCAGGTGGACGCAGCTGGGGAAGTCGAGGAGGTGGTGAGATCAAGCTGCCATTGGACCTTGGGTTCAGTGATGGATTTGCCACAGGAGCTGTTTTATAGGGATTTCTCCTAGTCAGGATTAGCAAACATGTTAGCCCTTTGAGCTTCGCTTTTAAAGCAGGCACTGTCTCTTCAGTGTCTTACCAAAGACAGACTGAGGTCTAAGTGTTTAATGTTTAAAGTTCTTAAATCTTTCATGACTTCCAGTAGAGACTTCTTCTTCACCACTGCCAAAAGGCCTGGAATACTTATAGATATGATGACTGACTTTACAGTTTCAGCTCTTTCAACCTTCTTTTATGACTTTTTGAAACTCTGTTTGTGTGATAATATCATGAAAAACTATTTCTTGTGAATATGAGAATATGAAGAAGTAGACAACAGATTACAACACAAATCTCTGGGCATGGTGGTATAGCAGGTACCGTTGGTTCCTCACAGCTTGTTGGTGAATGATTTGAGCCTGATCTTTGGTTAGAGTCTGTATGCAGTTCTGATTTCCTCCCATCTCAGGGACACTCAGCTCTACCTCCCTTTAAATCCCAATCCCATCCTTGCTCACTACTGCGTCTCAATGCGTACATTGATGATGTTAAAACCTGGGTGGCTATCAATTTTCTTCAATTAAACAAGAATAAATAAGATCTTATTCTCTTTGGCCTATCCAAATCTACTAATACTGTATTAAATTACTTAGGAGTAGGCTGCTGGCAGAGTATGCTAGACCACGGGTGAAGAATCTTGGTGTTTTATTTGATTGTGATCTTATATTTGATCAGCAAATCAACTCTGTGGTAAGTTTACTTTTTATCAACTTACAGTGATTTCTAAAATGAAGTTATTTCTCTCGTTTCAGGACTTAGAAAAACTTATTCTTATGCTATTGGCTGTTTCACAGTCTCAACTGAAGGCTATGCCCATTGGACATCAGGTGCACTTCTTCTATCATTGTTTGTAATTCAAGACTAAAATCAAAGTTTACAAGTTAGCATTTTAATCTGCGTGGTTGTGTCATGTATCTGTTTTTCATGTTCTGCATGTTTGTTTGTTTGTTTGTTTTTGCTTTACACTTCTGTTTTTTTTTTATTTTTTATTACGTTCTTAAAGTCCCCATGAAATCAAAATGGAAGTTTTGTGACTTTTAGTATGAATATGTTAGCCTTAAGGTTATCTATAAGCTATAGTGTGCTCCAAAACAATGACAAAATTCGCATTCAGAAGATATATGCATTCCAAATTTACAGTCTCTCTCTACCACTTATATGGATCAACAATTTTGATAACATCATTCTGCACTTCGGCTTCGCCTCAGATTTTCTGTCCAATCACATGCTGTCTGGAATCTGAAGTGTCCCGCCCCCAACAGTTGTAAGTTTCCTAGCTGTGAGGTAAGCTAAACGCTATTGGCTATTTAACAAGGGGGGAGGGGCAACTCGATATGTCCTGCCCTGACTTTCTGTTTACGTCAACACATCGAATAATGCCACATGTTTCAAAGCACTTCACGGGGACTTTAACTAAGGACAGCACTTTCATTGGTTTACATGTATAGATGAACTTTATGCCTCCTAAAAACATGCTGCTAGGTGGATTGGCTATGCAAAATATCCATTATAATACATGCATTACAAAACAAGGCACTCTATTACAACAAAAATTCTATTTACATGCATGTTACATTTTATCTTATTGAAAGTTACAAGCATGCAAGGAGCAGTGTTTAGTGTCCATGTTACCATAATGATGAGAAGAGTTGAGTACAGTCAGCAAATTATTATTCATCTATATAACATATTATTCAAAGGACTCATTTGATTGGATAATAATTTATTTTGGATTGGCCTAAATTGGTTTACATTAATGTTTTTTTTTTTTTTTTTTCTGTTCCTATTGAGCTATCAGTCAGATTATTGTCGGACTTTTAGGTTTTTAAGTTACATATAAACCAAGCTCACGAACCTGACCAGGATAAAGCTCTTGCTGGGTTTGTAATGAAACTTTGGTCACTGGAGCTGATTTTGAAATGTGGACAAAGCAAGGAAGGCATTTGAGCAGAATATATCAAAACAACCGTTATTATTATTATTTTTTAAAGCATCTCTGTTGGCTATTGCTGCTGCTTTTTGTGAGACTTATTTTTTATTTATTTTTTTTTGCTGCACCAGAGCTTTATCAAGGAATCACTGACAGCCTCCTCAACTCTATCTGCATCTGTCACTTTCTTTCCACTGCTCCTTCTTCATTTGTTTTCTCATACCATCATTCATGCTCTCCTTCATGACATAGACTTGTCTAGACATGATCTGAAACAGTAACACACCAGACACCAATGAATCTCACTCCTAGATTAAATTGCTCTCATCTTGCAGAGATCTGTAAATCAGTATTTTAACTCGCAAGCATTTACCCCAACTGCTTGAGTGTTTGTACTGTGTTCCTATGGTACGTATCCACTTTTGAATATTGTAAGATAGAGACAAAAGTATTATTCGGGCTGGATAAGTCACATGACCATAACGTGCAATCTGAAAAATGGCTGACTTGACAGATTTGGCTGGGACTAAAATCCCAGAGATACTCCGCTAATAATGACGTTACCCCATCTGCACATGCAAAACTAATCCAGCCCAAATAGGGCTTAATAAAATAAAAGAATGGTGATTCTAATTCAATCATTATTGAGGAGTTTGAGTTTGATCAAATCCTATATAGCTTTCATTTTTGGAAAAAGATTCACAAAAAGTCTACTAACAAAATAATTGATTTTGGGATGGGCAGTTTTGTTCACAAACTACCTAAGATCCATGGCAAAAACACAAGATGTTAGTAAGAAAAGAATCATGTGAGCATGTGTCATGGTATTATGTGCTGAAAATGATATCACATGACAAAACAACAAAAGAGGCATCATGAAAAAGAGGTCAAGCATTCTTCAAGCTTACAAATTGATTCACCTGATTCACTTAGGGGCCTTCAGAACAAATGGTTTGTTCGCAAATCATCTATCATTAACCTGGAAGAGCACAACAACCATGAAAACAAGAAAAACACTTTCCTCGATAGGAAAGGATTAAGCAATATCTTCAGTATCACAGTATTATCCTTGTGCCAGATTCTACCCCTCAGATTTGGCTCACCTCCCTTCCAGCATATATTTGCATGACTTCATGATTTCTGTGCCATGGTTACAAAAAAAGAAAAACCTCATTTGTACTACAATGACAGCTCTCTATGTTTCCCCTCCCTTCCAAAAAGTTTATCTCATTTCCATGATGTAACCAGCATAGATCAAATTGTAATAATAGCATAATCAAGCTGTCAATCACACATTATATGTGGTCAATCATCAGTGATGCTCGCCAAGGAAGAGATTTGGAAAGCTGAGCTGTGTGTTGTCTCTGGTGCGGGTGGTTCTGTTTGGGATAATTACTCATGTAATGCACAGGTGGGTGGCACAGTGGTGCAGTGGGTAGCATTGCCGCCTCACAGCTCTAGGGTCCCTGTTTCTATCCTGACCTCCGGTTACTGTCTGTGTGGAGTTCCGTATGTTCTCCTTGTGTCTATGTGGGTGTCCTGTGGGTTCTCTGGTTTCCTCTCATCTCCTAAAAAACATGCCATCGGTGGTAGGCTGCACTAAATTGCATGTGTGTAAGTGTGTGCATGGTGCCGTGTGATAGACTGGTGTCCCATCCAAGGTGTATTCCTGCCTCGCACCATTGTTTCTGGGATAGGCTCCAGATCCACCAGTTAATGAAGTTACTAAATGATTGATGAATTTACAGTCGACCACCCACAATTTTTTTTAGGCCTATGTCTGAGGTGTCAATCTTCCATACTGGATGGTCACAGCACTGCATTAAACACAAGTGATTCAATTGATTAGGGAATTACCAAGACAATAATGGACTGGATTTGGTGTGTTAGCTGTAGTCTTCCAGGACTTCAGTTGCAAGACTTGCCCTAATGATAGCATATCATAGCATTGAACAGTACCACATTAGAATATGCGATTCTGGGGAGGGATTTGGGGAGGCAGTGACCCTGTGCCAACAACCTTCTTGGCACCTCTTGCTTCCCCTATATCTGAAGTGAGTCGACTCAATAATTATTGCCTACAAAAGTGGCAAAGTGGCACTCCAAAAAAAAGATTCTAGTCGGATCCCTTAAGATGGTGTAGCGAGTCTCCCATGTGGATCAGAAGGTGTTTTTCCCACTTCGAGTTGAAAGTGGAAGAAGGTGCGACTGACACTAGAAAAATAATAAACAAGACAGTGATAGTGGCAAAGAAAAAATAGAGACGAGTCAAATGTCTGAAGACCATATTGTCTATCCCAGCATACCATTTAAGTTGTGTAATTCTAACACAGTCCTGTAGCGGCATTCAAAATATCATATTATTTGGAGAAAGAGGTGTAATGTAAATGGCTCCTCTAAAGCTGAATGCACACCACAGGACTTTCAAAATCTCAGATTGTCGGTGACCCTTTTACCCTAACTTTACTCACTTGTGATCACAGATGAGACAACCTACACCAAACTTTCTGCTGGGGTGATCCCCATTGAAGTTCACCTGATCCCCTATCATGTGACTGTCACTATTTTGTACAAGAACAAAAAAAATAGAGAAACAAGAGAGAATGTGATGGAAACATTGGTTGTGGAGATACAGACAGTGAGGATTGTCTGTTCTGCAAAGAGAACTGGAGGTATAGTGGTATAGAGGTTTTTGCTGTTCTTTACAACCATTGAGATACAACATGGCAAATAATTTCTTATAGAAGCATTATTATTGTGCTTTCATTTTGCGCTCACTGTTTCACGCAAGTAGATGGATGATAGAGATGGATTCAGGGATCTACTGCGCATTACAGCAGATGAATTTGATTTCCTTTCAGACTCTCATTGGCTGTTTCTCATCGCTGTACTTGCAGTTGGTTGCAGAGGGGTTCACAATACATGAATCTTTGCCAAGAAAATCAAACATGCTTGAAAATATCAGAGCTTCTGCAATAGCTGACAGACTAGTTGCTGAGTTTTCGATTGGAAAATCGGGGCTTAAATTGTGTAATGTTCACTAGGCTTAACATGGCCTAGGTTGAAATGGTCTACAATCACCACTGGGTATTACGTGAGAGTTTTAACTACTGTTGCGTCTTTGTGGTACCTTTTCCTGTGGTACCTTTTCCTTAAGACAGCAGGTCTTATGGCTCACCTGTTCCTTCATGTTCCTCAATCAGAGATACAAATTAAGCGCATAGTGCTGGTGTTTCACTCAAGCAAATACACACACACACACATTTCGAACAGTGTCTTACCTTATCTGAAAAAGTTTCACTCGCCCTGAAGTGATGTTTACTAATTTGCCTGGCGCGTTTCGGAAAGCGAACCGATGAAAGATTAGTTGAGAGGAGAGATAATGAAAGACAATGCTGATAAACGACAACAAACAAGGACGGCGGCCCGCTGGGACAGGCCGCTCGCATCCAAACTTGTGGCGGGGGGTGTCATCTGCTCTCTGTTAATAAAAATCTAATTAATCACACTTTCGAAGGAGAGTGGACTGTCCTCTACACTTCTTTATTAATTTAACCACCGAGCCGCCGAGCCGCTCTGATTTGAATAACAATGACAACAAACAAGTGTGTGTTTAGTTTGGGTTTGCTCGCTTCCTGCTATTGTCCTAGCAAACAGGTAAGGACAGTGTTCAGGGATTCACATCTGTATGTGTGTAAGTGTTTGTGTGTGTGTGTGTGTGTGTGTGTGTGTGTGTGTGTGTGTGTGTGGAGAGATGACAGCCAGGCTTCTCTTCCTTTAGAACCGGGCTTTAATCATGTCCAGCACCACCCCCTCATTAACACCAAATTACATGCAAATTTTGACAAATAAATGAGTTTTAAGTGCTTGACAACCTGTCAGCCTTGGAATATAGAGCCATCTTGACGGCTAGATAAACAATCAACAATAATCACTCTATGCAAATTTGATATTTCCTACACAATTATCAACCAAAAAAAACCCCTAAAAATAACTGGACAAAGGCAGCTGGCATTTGTTGAGCTTCTGAGCAGATAAGAATGCAAATGGAAATTTCTTTAGGATGTAATTGATTCAAACGCTGCTCGCCCTGCCATCTTTTTTTAGTGTTCCCCTTTTCCTTTTCACTCATTCTTTTTTTTTCCCACCACCACCTTCTCTCTCTCTCTCTCTCTTGCACTCTCTTCCTCTCTTTATCTCAACACCTTCAATACATTCAGATAATGGGCAGCACAGACGCGTGAATAAGTGAGCAAAGCGGAAAAAAGACGAAGAGACAAAACGAATGAGAGACTCTCTCGTTTTATCTTTTGGGCCGCCGAGCGAGAGGAGAGAAAACAATAAGCGTTTGTTAACTGAAGCTGTGAAGCGGACGGATCAGAGAAGCTGGTTGACATTGCTTGTGATCTCGTTGAACTCTTCAGAGCTCTGGTCAAACACATGAAAAGCACACCATCCTCATTTTTTTTTTTTTTTTTTTTGAAGATAGATCTGGCAACCAGAGCTGATTTGGAGAAAAAAGGAGGGAGTTTAGGGAGAATGACTTTTACACAACTGAATTTACCTATGAATTTGTGGCCCTGATTTCATAAAAAAAAAAGCCTGTGAATTTAAATGAGTGAGGGTAATTTGGTTGGATTTCAATCTGATTTCATTTGAATTAAATCGAGAAAAACAATGAATGCTAAACCCCGCTCCTAAGCTCAGTCTTGACCTTCTTCCTTTGAATTACTTTCTTTGAATTTCTTTGAGTTGCAAAAAAGTTGCCAGCACGATGCTTTGCAATTTGCAGTTGTTATTATAAGAATCATGGACAGCTTTCCCCATTTCATCAACATCTCTTTCCATCCATCACTCCTCCATTTGGCTCTGTCGTCATTCACATTTTCCTTCCCGTGTACCTGCCCAGACATGAGCTTAAACAATAGTTAGTAATCTCAAACTCTCAAGACACCAATGTATCACAGTATTACACTCCCAGGACCACAATTAGAGTTGAGTTACACACATATAGTGAGGATTTAATACAGAAATTAGGCACATCAGTGCGTAAACCTCAGACATAAATACAAATTGATCTTAAAAGAACGTTTTTTCTTTTTCTTTTTCTGCATGGAGCATATCAGACGAGATGGTTGGAAACAATATTGTTTTAACTAAACCAAATTTGCAGTGATTAATATGATAATTACAACTAGGACTATTCATGCAGCAGTATATTGGCAATATATTAGATTGTATAAATCTATTTCCATGCTTGCCATCTCCTATTCATATATCATCATTATGATATATATCATATATATGTTTTTTATTTTATTTTTAATTTTCACACCGTCTCTTGATTTTATGTTGTATTGTATTACCTTGCACAAAAATAAGGGAAAATTTCTAACCCTGAATTGTTTTTTTTCTTTTCTTTTTTTCTTTTTTGGTCAAAGGCAAGTGCTTTTGTGTAAAGGTGGTGGTCTAGACACTACAGAAAAACCTTGTTTCTGTCACCTCTATTCAAGAAAAATCTAGCAGCTGAGAGGGTGTGAACTACACTCAGGTAATTTGCATAATCTGAAGTCCAGAAAATCAAGCAGGTCTGTAACCTGTCTATACATATAAGTAATTTTCCTTGTGTAAATATTGATGTAACTGAATATGGCCCTCAGACCTTACCTCATACTAAGTGTTTGTATAATTAGCACTGAAAATACTATGGAAGAAGAAGAAGAAGAAGAAGAAGAAGGAGTGGCCTTTCCAAAAATTAATGATACATAAAAACGAATCATCACAAAAAAGTCATTCACAGAAGCAAATGTAACAAATGTAATACAGGACACAAAACCACTTCTAACAAAATGAGCACTGAGTGAAGTTTTAAGCTTCTTTGCTTCCTGCCTGCTGTTGTGCATCCACCCATGCACTCCCCATCTCTGCTTTTTATCCAATGCTCACAGCTCTCAGAGCTCTCTCCATCACACCACGCTGGGCTGGAAAGCCTTCTAAAGCGCAGGGGACTTAAAGAGCATTGCATGAGCAGCCTGGTGCACCTAAAGGCCCATGCATAAACATGCAAGACCTCGTAAACGGCTGAGAATTCAAAACAGGCCACTCAGGGTGAGCGCAGGTGAAGAGAGACAGGCTAAAGCATGGCAGATGAGGGGTATTATCAATCATGGGCCGCTCTATTAATTTCATCAAGGCCTAGACGCCTGCTGACATTCGGTGACATGCCACAAGCTGGCCGGTGTCCCTGAGCTTCGAGACGTCGCCGCTCGCTTTTGAAATGCAAATGGCTACGTAACCTTAAACAGAGCGTCGAATTATCTCTCCCGCCTTCAAGTCGAGTGTTCGCTTCTCTCCAGTGCTCTCCCCCTCCTTCTATCCTCTTCTCTGTCAGTCTCAGCCCTTAAGGAGAACACCTTAAGAAGAGAAAGATAAAGACGAGAGGAGATGGAAGCGGGGGAGTACGACAGGAGAGGAGGAGAGAGGAGGAGTGAAGTCTTCCCCTCAAGCAGTGCTGACTTCTCTGATGATGAGCTGATGAGTGTAAGTAAGTGTGTGTGTGTGTGTGTGTGTGTGTGTGTGTGTGTGTGTGTGTGTGTGTGATGACACCTGTAATAAAGATGTCTCAAGGACATGTCCACCCCCCACCCCCCCGCCCCCACACACACACATGCACAAGTGCAAAATATTGTAAAACATCCGCAAGTTCTGCTAAAGACAGATTTGAAAAATTCTACAGACAAAAGTGCAGCACTGCACATTTTCAGAAGGACAATAACTTTGTGTTGCAACTTAAATTGATACATTCTTTGACATACTCAAAAAAATAACAATGCTGTTGTCTTAGACATATTTTTCACTTCAACACTGTTCAGGTAGCCAGTAGTTGTGAAGTAGTTGTCAAACTTTCAATTTACTATGAGCACCGTCAAATTTCTCTTTATAAAATTTTCTTCAAATCCAGGGTGTATCTATTTTTTGTTATTAATCAAGTCATAATTATAAAATCTCAAGTCCAACCTGAAACACATTTAATATGTTTATAGTGGTGCTTGAAAGTTTGTGAACCCTTTAAAATGTTCTATATATCTACATAAATATGACTCAGATTTTCATAATCCTAAAAGTAGACAAAGAGAACCCAATTAAACAAATGAGACAAAAATATTATACAGCAAAAGTATGTGAACCTCAGTTAATTTGTAGCAGTTAGCAGAGCAGTTAATTTGAAGGTAAAATTAGAGTCAGATACAATTTTCAAGCAATGGGATGACAATCAGGTGTGAATGATCACCCTGTTTTATTTAAAGAACAGGGTTCTATGAGAGTCTGATCTTCACAACACATGTTTGTGGAAGTGTATCATGGTTTGAACAAAGGAGATTTCTGAGAACCTCAGAAGAAGAGTTCTTGATGCTCATCAGGCATGAAAAGATTAAAAAAAAAATCTCTAAAGAGTTTGGACTCCACCAATCCACAGTCAGACAGATTGTGTACAAATTGAGGAAATTCAAGACCATTGTTACTTATATCAGGAGTGGTCGACCAACAAAGATCACTCCAAGAGTGAGATGTGTTATAGTCCAAAGGAAACAAAGGAAACCAAAGTAACGTCTAAGCAACTATAGGCCTCTCTCACATTGGCTAATGTTAATGTTCATGAGTCCACCATCAGGAGAACACTGAACGATAATGGTGTGCATGGCAGGGTTGCAAGGAGAAAGACACTGCTCTCCAAAAAGAACATTGCTGCCCCTCTGCAGTTTGCTAAAGATCACATGAACCAGACAGAAGGCGATTGGAAAATGTTTTGTGGATGGATGAGACCAAAATAGAATTTTTGGTTTAAATGAGAGGGTTTATGTTTGGAGAAAGGAAAACACTGCATTCCAGCATAAGAACCTTATCCCATCTGTAAAACATGGTAGTGGTAGTATCATGGTTTGGGCCTGTTTTGCTGCATCTGGGCCAGGATGGCTTACCATCATTGATAGATTCAGAATGAATTCTGAATTATACCAGCAAATTCTAAAGGAAAATGTCACGATATCTGTCTTTGAACTGAATCTCAAAAGAAAGTGGGTCATGCAGCACGACAACAACTCTAAGCACACAAGTCATTCTACCAAAGAATGGTTAAAGAAGAAAGTTAATGTTATGGAATGGCCAAGTCAAAGTCCTGACCTTAATTCAAAAGAAATGTTGTGGAAGAACCTGAAGTAAGCAGTTCATCTGAGGAAACCCACCAACATCCCAGAGTTGGGGCTGTTCTGTACTGAGGAATGGGCTAAAATTCCACCAAGCCGATGTTCAGGACTGATCAACACTTACCTGAAACGTGTAGCTGCACAAGGGAGACACAACAGATACTGAAAGCAAAGGTTCACATACTTTTGCAACTCACAGACTTCTAACATTGGATAATTTTCCTCAATAAATAAATGACCAAGTATAATATTTTTTGTCTCATTTGTTTAATTGGGTTCTGTTTATCTACTTTTAGGAGTGAACATCTGATGATGTTTTAGGTCATATTTGCAGAAATGTAGAAAATTCTAAAGGGTTCACAAACCTTCAAGTACCATTATATACTGGAAAAATTCTCCAATCCTCCATATTACAGACCATTTCACTTTTCACTTTTCACAATTGTTTTCTGACCAACTTGGTGGTAGTCAAATCATTTCAGCAAGCAGATTCTGCCGGTTCTGGATGAAAAAAGTATTTTGACCACTGTTAGTTGCTGCATTTAGTCAGCAGCCATATTCATGTGAAACACTTCTTGAAGCACAGAATCAATGCTTGACCTCTCAGGCTGACTAATCAGGATATTAAAGTGATAGCTACAAAGGGGGGTTACTAAGCACTTTTGTTACCAAATTTTGCACATGCCACAATTATTTTTTTTCCCTATTTTTGAAGTTGATCAAATATAAAGTAACTGTACATTAATGTTTGCATAAATGCCTTAAAAAAAAAAAAAAAAAAATCTGCAGAGGTTTATTTTCACTTCAAAAATCAACAAAATATGTAACTTGGTCAAGGGTGCCCAAACTTTTGTATACATCTGTAGGCTTATATTCAATGTATGAAGTGCATAAATATACTTTATAGTAACCCCTTAAAGCAATATTTGATAATTTATTTTGACAATTTTATTTTCCTTACATCTGAGGTTTGAAAGCTGAAAATATGTATTGTTATGTGTACTGGGAAATATAGTGAATATGAGGAATATAAAATATGGCTATAGAATGCAATGAAAGGGAAAAATTCATTGTCTTGAAAGCATAGTGTATATACTATATGTGCACATGTGAAAGCAAAATACCTCCTATATTTGTTGATTGTTATTATGCTTTACTACCATCAACATTTAAGGTTTTTTCATATTCCCGTTCCTGAAATAAAGAGAAGCATCCTTTAAGTATAAGCTCTGTGCAGTGTCGGTGTGAATAGATCCATATGCCACAATAAGATTTTGCTCATACTTGAAGGTTATGAGTTGTGCCCTCAAATTGAATTTGAATTTTTTTTTCTCTCTAAGGAACCACTGTTATCGTATGACCAGGCTCATCCAAACATTTTTAAAATTTATTTATTGTTTCACTTCTCAATTTAGTCACCTACCAATTCTCACCCACCTGTCAGCTCACCCCATCACACAACAGCTACCAACCAGGGAGGGTGAAGGCACACACGCTTCCTCTGAGACACTTGAAAGCAGCCAACCTCGTCTTTTCAAACTGCTGCTCATGTAGCACCACAGGGCAGCATAACACACTTGGAGGAAATCTGCCCTCTTCCACATACATGAGTTCACAGATGCCCACTATTGGCTATTGTCATTGTGATTGACAGGGGAGAGAAAGTAATCCATCCATCCCCACCAGAGAGTAGCTGGTAGCGAATGCTTTAAAACCTGCTTTCTTCAAGCAATATGTTTGTTTTAGCAAAATTTGAATAATAGTGTTTTTGCTGTGGTATCAGGAGAAAGCAGGTTGACTGCTAGCCTGTTTGAAATTAGCCTCCCTTTTAATAGATTAATAACAACTTCTAGACTTGTTTGCTAATACTGCTTGGTAAATTCACCTTCACTTAACCCTCATTTCAGAATAAGGTTATGAATTGCTCCTTTGCCCTGGAACTTGCCTCATTCTCCTTATTTTCTGTACTTTTCTGACCTCCAGATTTAAGTTTTTTTTTTGTGCGTGTTTGTTTGTTTTTTCTTACATGACATTGTCCAATGCATGCCCTTGACCCAGACATCCCAGTTGCCCTAGTTTAGATACAGAACATAAAGCAGAGACCACCATTTTGGACTGAAAAGATGCAGGCAGGGATTGGAAAATTAAAACTTCTGCTGTAAATACATTTTGCATAATTTGTCAGTGTATTATTATTATTATTATTATTATTATTATTATTATTATTATTATTATTATTATTATTTCATTCTGAAGTAGTCCAATTGCAGGATGTATAGCATGGGTATTTAATTAAAAATGTGGAAAAGTCTGATTACATTAAATTCCTAATATTACAAAGGTCCAGATAAGCAACTAACATGACTGAATGGTGACAACGATTAGCTTTTAATGCTTAACCATTAATGATTAGTTCATGGTTGTAAATAATACACATTAATTTAAAGTGGTTATGTTTTGTTTCATACTAGCGCTGCCACTTCATGTTACAACTGTTAACTAGAGCTGCAGACTCTGAACAGATCATTTGAAAATTGAACTTGAAGGTTTTTTGCTTTGAAGCAGATAATTGAATGCATATTTCTCAGTCCAGTCCAGATTTTTCATACATTCATCAGTTCTGGTACAATATTTTTCAAGTACCTGGCTCTATCAGAGGGGGGGGGGGGGGCACAGTTGCTTAGTGGTTAGCACGTTTGCCTCGTGTGCGGGTTCGATTCCCACCTCCTCCCTGTGTGTGTGGAGCTTGCATGTTCTCCACGTGCTTCAGGGGTTTCCTCTAGGTACTCCGGTTTCCTCCCCCAGTCCAGACACATGTGTAGTCTGATTTGCATTTCCAAATTGTCCGTAGTGTGTGAATGTGTGTTTGATTGTGCCCTGCGATGGGTTGGCACCCTGTCCAGGTGTCCCCTGGGAAAGGCTCCAGACTCCCCATGACCCTATGTAGGATAAGCAGTACAGAAAATGGATGGATGGTTCTATCAGCGGATATATTGTCATGGGTCTACAGCAGTAAGAATCCAAGACCAGTTCCACCAGTTGTACAATGAATCAATGTATAGATCCTGCCAGATGTTTTGAAATGCCAAGAACTGTCACCACTATTTGTGATCAGAAATACTTTCATTATGGATTATTAGTTCATAATAATCTCAGCACTACCCCTACAAATCTACCTGTTTCCTGTGAAAGTAGAAACACAAGTAAATTTGTAGTGGCAGCAATCACTGTCGACATACAGTATTGATTGATTCTTAAACATCACTATTCATACTCTGTCCCTCTGATTACAAATCCTCCCCGAAGCCTTTAATTTACCCCTGCCTATCATATTCAGCCCTTAAATCTAAAAACACAGTTACAAAACAATCAGAGGAGCCTTCCCGAAGCTCCAAATCTATGTTGAGCGCGTTCATCTTCTACTCTCGCTCAAGTCCAAATCTCTGTTTTGATTGCCGCAAGTGACAACAAATACTTCTACTTAAGAGATCCCCGGCTCCTTTCGCTTTTCTCTCTTTTCTCTAGCCTCCCTTCTCTGTTTGCCACCACTCGGAGGAATGGCTGTTATTACCGTCATCAGGCGAAGATGCAAAGTCGTGTAGTGACAAGCAATCTGTCTCCCAAGCGGGCCCCCCTCCAACGAAGCCTACAGCGGCGCCCACTACAGGCATAATAGCATTTCAAGTGCTTCTCCGTCTCCAGCTGAAGCCGCTCGAAGAAGAACATCAACGTCAACAGCCGGCAGCTGTGCGACTGCGTGAAAGAAAAGCACGGCACGAGCATAGTGATGGTCTTGTCATTGCATGACTTAAGTGTTCGGTTTGGAGTTGGCTGCTGGCAAGATGGCCACGCTGAAGAGAAGCAAGGTAAAGGTGTGTTTAGGTTGCAACATGATTACAGGGGTGGGGGAGTTTTCAGGGTTTTTAAAAATTTTTTATTTTATTTTTATTTTTTTACCTCATTTAGGCCCTATTCTGCCTAGTCCTTGGACTGTTAAAAAAATTGGGGGGGGGGTGTGTGTGTGTGTATATGGTCAGTAATGTATGGTAAATAATAATAATAATAATAATAATAATAATAATAATAATAATAATAATAATAATAATAATTAAATACTTTTAAAATCATTATTATCATCATTATTATATAGTATATAGTATACACTTATTATATAATAAATAAAATTTTAAATATCCTCCATAGTCAGCAGTGTTATCACTCGTACACTAACTATACATCTCAGGCAAATAATGCTCTATTCATTTCAATTGTTCATGTGAAATGTTGGGAATTTTGTCCTTATAGTGAGCATAACACTGGAAAAACTGCAGCTAGCATTGTTCTCATCTCTGCAAAAGAAGGACTTTTTTGGAGGAAATCCCAGGCCTGAATAATTAGCTGTTGCGAGGGTTCTGCATGGCATGGAATCCAGCTCCTTTTGATCCGTGCCTCTTCTGCAGTATCTCCATAGCCCTTGTTAGGGCTTAGTGCTGCTAATCCTGCCCTGCAATCCTCTGCCATCCTGATCCTAGAGCCAGGATGAAAAATTTACACACTCTCACCGTGTGTTCTGAGCCTTCTGTTCTCCATCACCCTCTCTCCACAGCCTCTCTCTTTGTCTCTTCCTCTCTCTCTCTCTCTCTCTCTCTCTCTCTCTCTCTCTCTCTCTCTCTCTCTCTTCCTTGTGATGATTATTTTAAAGGTGCACTGACTGAGATGGTTTGTGTTTCCCTCTCCTGCTTAGCCAGAACAACGTGTCTGGAGAGCAGGAACAGAAGATCAGAGCACCACTTCAAAGTTCCCCTTCTGCAGCATAAGAACCTGCAGTGATGCTAGCATACCTTGTATACCATTAATGTCCGATTACAGCTGCTATTAACGTTTGGGTTTTTATTGTTACAACCTAAGAAAGTATCTGTCAGTGTCACAGCTAATATCAATACATAACTATACTACAAAGTAGTATAGTGCTGCTTCATGGCATGGTATCATGCAATCTGTCCATACTAGGTATTTACATATTAATAAACTATTTATGTAAAAAAATAAAACACAGTATGGTGTGCTGTTATGATATGGCCTGATGCAACATACATCCGGAAGTGTTTTAATCCTGTTGTACCACAGCAATTTGCCAACATTTACAATTATTGATTTATTAATGAACAACACATCATTGTTTTTAATCATTTATAGTTACATTTATTGTTGGAGAACATCCATGAAAAACATGACAGTTCCTCTTATAACTTAAC
This sequence comes from Cranoglanis bouderius, assembly GCA_023630585.1. Taxonomy (NCBI): domain Eukaryota; kingdom Metazoa; phylum Chordata; class Actinopteri; order Siluriformes; family Cranoglanididae; genus Cranoglanis; species Cranoglanis bouderius. Next base: position 8,433,187 of record CM042560.1, on the reverse strand, counting down.
TCTTGAAGTTAATAAGAGAAAAATATGCAGCTTATGTTACCAAGAAAGTCCTGCCATAATGGAAAAATCACTGACTGTTACAAAGCACTGACACTTGAGACTCCTTCCATAAACGATAAATAAATGTATCCTCAGAGAAAGCTTCACCATGTCAAGGATTATACAGTGTTCTTTGTTAAATAACACATTTAAATCCCTTCATTATTAGCCTTAGTGGACAGTATGTGGTGTGTCCACCATACAATCCCTGTGAATGAGTTGTTAAATTCGGTGATAATGTGTTAGAATGAGCGCATCAATCTAAACCTGTGATTTGAATTGAACAACCAGCACCACTGTCAGAGCTGCTGTTAGAGAAAATGAATCAACACCTCTTTACCAATCAGATTCAAGATTTCAACAGTGCTGTGGTATAAAATCATGTAATACACAGTAAGGATGTAATTAAAGATTGCTTCTAGATCTACAGTATGTTAATATTTCAATACATATTAGTGCACACATGAATTTAAAAACAAATATTTAAAAGGTCTGCAGGTATTCTCAAATGAATTGATCAGTAATATTTAATTTGGAAATTATGTATCACTTGCTTATAATTCATTTATTACCAAACCTTAAATTAAAGGGTTTCTGATATAACTAACACCAGGAACTATTACTAACCAACGTTGCTTACCTCCTGTTGACCTCCCATTGGCTTATGTCTACTGTGAATAGTTGCAAATGTAAATACTGTACAAAATATTATATCAAATAATAGCATATGTTATTGATGGTGTATTAGTACCCATACTACTACCCTTACTTGTATTATGTACCTTCATTAATACCTATAGTGGCATACTACAAGGTGTCCAAAAAATCTCCATACATAGGGGACTATGTTTGCCAGCACCATGTCGGTTGTGCCTTCATCAGTGGATGTTTGTGAATGTCCGTGAAACTTCCAGTCTTTCTGAATTTGTTAATAAGATTGGTCCAAAGTCCATCTCAACCTTGCGGCAGCTTACTGATGCAGCCATGAGAATGATTTCAATACGTTCTTATTTTGTCAAAAGCATTCTTAAAAGCTATCTGAAAAATTATCCTGTGTATATAATATAAACTAAGTATGAAAAATTTTGGAAGACATTTTGTTACAAAGTGTTAATTTCCCCCATGTATGGAGACTTTTGGGACACCCTGTATTTTGACATACTACTTACTGTGTGGTAGCCAAAAACTAGCCTAGTTAGCATGTTTATGCCACTGTGTGTTTCTTTTAAAAAGGTCCACTCAGACTAGTCGTTTTGATCTGCTTGGTCATTTGGGGTTAAATTGTAGATGGATACACCAGATAAACTAAATTAAAGAAATGCTGATTAGTGTGTCTTGGTGTACCCACTTTTGCTGTTTGCTTGCTTTGATTTGATTTGCTAAGCTGAGCATCCAATCAGAGAATTTCTTCTCACTCCAAGACTCAAAAGCTAATTCCATGTAGTCAATAAGTTTAAGGGGCGCTGATGAGGGCTGATTAGTAACAACGGTGTGGGAAACACTACACTGGGCAACAGTCAGCTGCAGACACTTGATGGCAATCAATGTGTGCATCAGGCTTGATGTGTCAGAGTTCTAAGACCTGCAGCTAGGTCTATGACTGCTGTTAGTTCTGTTAAAAGAAATTGTGTTTCTTTATAGTAATCTTCAAATACAGGTACAGATACAGATATTGAGATACAGATATAGATATGAGATATATGCACATACAGATATGAAATATACATACAGGTATGAGATATACAGCCACATGTTACATGAATATCCATGAATAAAGTTAATAGTTAAGTATTAATATCTCGTTAACCCATTCTGTTGATCAACATGCAGTATTAATAAAGATCATGTCTTTTTGTACACAAAACTTCAGGCTAGTAAAATAACTTGTGACAATGTGCAGTGTGAAGCCAACACCACTACCAACGTCGCAATATACAGGTTTGATGAAACAATGTGCATAAGAAACTAGACAGAAGAAAAGGTGACACACTGGACCAAATACAGAAAAACTGCAGATGAATGATGAGCGATAATCATTAGTAATTTTATAGTAATTAGGTTTACCTGGTAGCGGTGTGTCTGTGGAATTGATCTTTTCAACAGTGAGAAAATTAGAAGAACTGTGCTGAAGGTTAATTCTGACTGCCATGGTTGTAATTCCAGCTTTCCAGCTTTCAAAATGTACTTCTCTGTCCAGCTGCATGACAATACAGTCTGCTTACCTCACAAATCACCAAAAGCCATGCCGTACTACTGCAATCTGCAATTCAAAAATCTCACCCTTAGATAGCTTGACAAATTACCATAGATGTGTACTTGTGAGTCCATTACCTCTACACTCTCCGCCAGTCTCTCACACTTCATGTGATCTCTGATGCTGCATATTGTTCCATCATACACATACAGTACAGCAATACTAATATATGTATGAAATCATCACTATATGTTGCCTTCTTGTTGTCAGTGGGTAGAATAAAAACTTTTAAATTGTACTCTAACTGCCTTTTTAATTGCAATTGTCTTGATTACCCTTCCTGCTATCTTTAGTGTATTGTTAAGAAAAAAAAAATAGTCTGTTGCATAAGATCCTATTAAAATACTGGAAGCAGCAAGTGTGCAGTTTGTATCGCTGACATCAGAACTGGACGCTACAACATATTTGACATGAGCCATCACTATTATAGCCATCATTGTGTGCGCTTTACCAGTCATCTCAACAATTGTGCCTCCAGTGCTACCTTTCATCAGCTGAGTATCCACAGTGTCACTTTTCATGACAATGTTTTGTGAGTTTTACAGTCCCAAAGTGCAGATTATGTGTATGATTATTTGTGTAAGTCTGTTTGGGCAGGGGCTGTGTGTTAAGCTGCAGGCTTTATTGCTATGGAATTGTGAAATATGGTAGTTTTACATCCCTGTAATGCATACTGCGTAAAACTTTCCCTGTGTGCCTTCCCACCTGCTAGTACTCCCTTACTTATTAGGTATACTATAAAAGTATTATATATAGTATATTTTATAACAGTACAACTCGGACAGTAGTTGTTACACGGGGCTTGTACGGCAGACACTCCACATGAACCGATTAAGACCTGTGTAATCTGTGATATGGTGAAGTTTTCTGTGAGGAGATCATTTTTGGAAGGAGTCTCTAGTGTCCAACTATAAACTTAATGGGACAGAGGGCTTTGAGGTTTCTCTGTAACATGACAAACTGCATTTTTTGGTGTAGTCTAGTGACAGAACAAGCCTTTATAGCAGCTGTAACACAAGTGATAACAGTAAATAACTTGGTTCATGGACAATCCACAACATTAAACATAACTATAAATAAATCAAAAGTATTGTAGCATAGGTATGCAGTATACATAGTATACCTGTTGTTCTTTTAACAAATAAGGAATTGTAGGCATTTGGCAAATTAATTTGGTATAAGATTAATAAAATACTTTGTGACATGCTTTTGCTTCATGTTTGGATGCATCATACCACCATCTATTTGTTGATTACTTTCCTATAACAGCACCACCGGTGAGTGCTTTATTACTCACCACTCATATTATACAAAATTTTACTACTTCATACACTATCTAATATTAGTTCAAACTTGCTTTGGATTAAATTGGGACAAAAAGTATACTTGTCAGTAAAATTAATAATAAATCTTTCAAATTTAATCTGAAGAACATTTGGAGTTTCTATTAGTACACTTGCCTTTTACTTAATCATGACTGTTGTTGAAAGTAAACCACACAATGACTAGAAAGTATACATTAGTACTGAGAAAACAATTAAAGATATAGCTTTTTTTTTGCCCCTAATCACACTACCGAATTTGAACAAATAGGGTGCTTTCTCCACGATACATCTTTTAATAAACGAAACCTGTCTTTGCTGTGGTGTTGCCAGGAATAAAACTTTTGATGTTCCAACCTTGAGTAAAATGCTTTACTCTTGCCAAGTGGAGCAACAGAAAAGCATTCACCCTATCATCTGGAGATTGTGAGATTGAAACCTGACAATACCACAGCCTGGAGCCAAGGGAGCAAAATTGGCCATGCTGTTTGGACAGGTGGGGCGGCATACACTCTCTTCCCTGTCAGTCACAGATATCATGGGTATCTGTGAGCTTACAGTATGTATGGGGAAGAGGGTAGATAGCACTTTCCTCTGTGTGTTACACTGCCCTGTGATACAGCATGAGCAGGAGTTCCAAAAGATGTGCTTGGCTGTCTCTTGGTTGGTAGTTGTGGTATGATAGGGGAGAGCTGGCTGGTGGTAGGGAATAGGCAGGTGATCATATATATGGAGTGAAAAGTTCTATCTTTACTCTCATGGTTACTTTCATGAGTCTAGTCAAGTCACCTTTATTTATATAAGACAAGAAGTTATGGCTCCAGTTTTACTCTGTTAAATCAAGTTAACTTGAATTTGAGTAAAATCTTTAATTGATTAAAATCTCTTCTCCATATAGCCTACAATTTAAAAGCAAACTAATAGGACATCCGAATGTAAACTAGTAGATTATGTAGCACTTAGTGTTCTCTTCATGTCTATTTTAAGCCTGTAAGTCACACCAACTGTACTTCTCACCAGGTACAATTTAGTTTACTTGCAGTAAACTTGGATAAACTTAAAGTACTGTATACTTGAATTAATGCTAGTTAGAGAAAGAACCATCTAATGAGAGTGCTGAGTATGTATGTGGGTGCATGCTGAATCTTCTGTCCTCTTGAAAAAAAAAAAGCCATTTCAACCCACACCACCAACTTTTCAGTGGTAAACTTTTCACTGTGGCACAAACAATTCCTGACAAATCATTACTGTACGGAAGTGTTCACCCACACTCCAATGCCTGACCCATTCCTCTCATCTCCTGATATTCTAATCTACATTGAGGATGTGAAAGCTTATTAGTTTTTAAATGCTAATGAAGCATAATACATTAATGAACCATTCAGACTGCAAAACTGCCTTTGTTTCTGCAGGTTAACTACAATATATACAGTGTATTTGCCCCATCCTGATTTCTTCTGTTTTTGTGTATATCTCATACTAAATAGCTTTAGATCTTCAAACAAAATTCAGCATAAAACAAAGGTAACCTGAGTAAACACACGATACAGTTTTTATTTGTTTATTTTTTATTGAGGCAAAAAACGTTATTCAACACCTATCACCAATATGAAAAACTAATTGCCCCCTTCAACATAAAATCTGTTTCTGCCACCTTCAGCAGCAATAACTGCAACAAAACGCTTCCGATAACTGGAGCTCAGTCTTTCACTTACTTGTAGGACTAGGACTTATTCCTATGCTTTGGATCATTGTCTGGCTGCATAATCCAGTTGCGCTTAAGTTTCAACTCACGGACAGAAGACCGGACATTCTCCTTTAGGATTTTCTGGTAGAGAGCAGAATTCATGTTTCCCTCAATTATTGCAAGTTGCCCTGGCCCTGAAACTAATTGTGGAATTCTGTGTTTGGTTTATGCCAGATGTAACGGGACCCCTGTCTTCCAAACAGTTCCACTTTTGATTCATCAATCCACAGAACACTCTCCCGAATGGTTTGAGGATCATCAAGGTGTGTTTTGGCAAAATTTTTGGGCTGTGCTCTTCGAGGAGTTTTGGAAGGTTGTCCACTTCTGGAAAGGTTCAGTACTGGGCCGAGTTTTTCCATTTGGAGATAATGGCTCTGTTTGTGGTCCTTTGGAGTCCCAGAGCATTTAAAATAACTTTGTAACCCTTCCCAGACTGATGTATTTCAATCGCCTTCTTCCTCATCATTTCTGGAATTTCTTTCAACTTTGGCATAGTGTGTTACTGGGTAAGACCTTTTAACTAACTTCATACTGCTGAGAAGGTTCTATTTAAGTGTTTATTTGGTTGAACAGGGCTGGCAGTAATCAGGCCTGGTTGCATCTAGTCCAGTTAACCCCATTATGAATGCAGTTTCATATATTTGGTGAATTAGTAACTAGTAGTAGTAGTAGTAGTAGTAGTAGTAGTAGTACTAACTACGAAAATACATTTTCAAACAGGCCCAGATGGTATTCTAGTCAGGCTGAAGATCTTTGGTTGCCGTATATCTGCTAGGATCAACCTGAGAGTGGTGGTGTTGGGATTAGCAGTACCAGAAGCTACCTTCTGCTGCTCTGCTGTTTTGATGCTGCTGCTACATTCATGGCGTCAGGCCTTTTTACTGGCTGTTTGGGCTTCTCCTAATAGGAGAAAGGACAAGTATTTTCCTGTATCATTCTGCCTGAAAAATATTAATCCTAAATTGAAACTGCCATATTTGTAATTTGTTTTTTGGTTGTTTCAGGAGCATCACCCAGTCAGTGTCCTAGCCAACGTGAAGGGTTCCATTCTGCAGTGCCTGGGGTGACAGTATTGCATGATTTTGTGTGTTGTGGTCAGTACATGGTGTGATCAGTGGGAGTGGAATTTGGTATTGGTGTGCGTTTCACAAAATTGAGTAGGTATGAATAAGATTGCCCCCTAGTATGGTGGCGTTGGACCCCTCCACAGGTAGGCTGGGGCACAGTTGGAACTGCCTGAGCAGCTGATATTGTTACTATGACTGTGACTATACTGTAACTATAGTAAAGAGTTTTTAATTATTCTTAATGCTATTTCTTGGTTATATTGGATTTTAAATGTTCTTTTTAAATGATTTTCCCATGCAATAAAATATGAAAAAGACATTGTGATTTACATCTCTGCTTGTCGTCTTTCATTTAGTTGAACGGCTTGTGATTGGGGAGCAACACGACTATTAATTGTTTTAGTTGTATTAGGTCAACCCAATAGATTCCCTGGTTTTCTCAGGGTGGCATAGTCACTACAGTGAGTCTATTCCAATTTTCTTTTCGGCCATGACCGTTGTGGTCCTGCGCCCACACTTATATTGAAATCTTGAGCATATCAGCCAATATTGATTTAAATCAGATTTTGTTTTTCTTTAAAAACTACTAAGCTTTAAAATGTTTTTTAAACTGAAATACAGCAGGGGAAAATTACAGGGGAAAAAAAAAAAAAAACATGTAGATAAAAATACAGTTTACAGAAAACCACAGCTTTTTTATTCAGTTAAACCTTCTTCACACAAAAATCTTTGCAAAATAACAAATATAACACAGTATAAAGTATAAACCTAATAAAATGAATCCTAAAAAGTAATCAAGTAGCTTTGTATGTAAACATTTATAAATAGTTTTTAAAAAATCCAAATCCAATTCCAATAGTTTGCATATGTTATAGGATAAGAGTGAATGCAGTTTTTCCCCCTATGATATCTAATCCACCTTTTTTTTTTTTTTTTTTTTTTTTGCTGGTATTAGCTCAATACCAGTCTGGGTATTGGATCAGTGCCATCTCCAATATTACCCTATTTCAAATCATTGACTTAAAATGTTCTGAAAATAAATTTTAAAAAATCATAACAGTAAACTGTTCACTGGATCACCCCTGCTAAAATTGCATTCATAAACCTGCTCATTCTTGAAGAAAAACTGCAGCCAGAAAGTAATTTCTGAAAAATATTTTTTAAATACATTATTGATTTGTATTATCCTACTTGGTGTAAAATTGTTCTAAAAACACAGAATAGACATCACAGTATCTGCTATAATCCACTGGCACGATAAGAAACCAAAACAATACTGAACCTTACATTTATTACAGTGACAGGACCACATTCAGAGTTGAGTTAGACGCCCATAGTGAGGAATTCACACATTGGTGTGCACACCTCAGACATAACAGACATCTGGAGAGCACATCAAATTAACCACAACACTTTAAGGTATTATAAAATACATTATATGGCCAAACATTTGTGGACACCTGACCATCACACCCATTTGTGGGCCTTCCCCAAACTTTTGACACAAAGTTGGAAGTACACAGTTGTATAGAATGTATTTGCATGTTGTAGCATTGTGATTTCCTTCACTGGAACTAATAGAATTAGAGGCACAACTAATTTAACCCAAACATGTTCCATCATGAAAACCATGAAGGTCCATGGAGACATTGTTTCCCATGTTGGAGTGGAAGAACTCGAGTGGCCTGCACAGAGCCCTGACCTCAACCCCACTGAACACCTTTGGGATGAACTGGAATGCTGACTGTGCCCCAGGCCTCCTCACTTGACATCAGTGCCTGACCTCACTAATGTTCTTATGGCTGAATAGGCAAACCCCTACAACCATGCTCCAAAATCTAGTGGAAAGCCTTCCCACAAGAGTGGGGGTTATTAAAACAGCAAAGCAGAGACTAAATCTAGAATGGGATGTTCAACAAGCACATGTGGGTGTGATGGTCAGGTGTCCACAAATGTTTGGCAGTATAGTGTAGCTAAGATCCTGTGTGCACATTATGATTTCATGACCTCCATTTAGTATCTCATGGCTTGATTAAATTTTGTGCTCAATGTAAAAAAAATAAAATGCGAAAATAAGATTGTACTGCATCAAGTGTTATTTTATAAGCTATTGAATACTGAGATGTAATAATTACAGCCAGGACTATTGATGCAGCAATACTGGCATTATGTTAGACTCCTTTAAGGTACTTTTGATATTCTGAATGGGCTGCCAAGAAAATCAAATAAAGTACCAAAGTAAAAGTAAAGTACCTGACTCTGAATACAAGGAACTTTCCCCATGTAACTACTTATACAACTTTTGAACTTTATTTGCAAACTCTGAGTATGTCCCAGTGTGAACAACAGAAAGTATACCTCAAGAGGACAGACAGTTAAAGCGCTAATGTGTGGTGCTGGTATGCAGAGTGAGGATAGACTTCTGGGTATTTAGGTTTCATATTGCAAATGGAACAAAGCTCTTACTGTAACAGATTGTGTTGGCTGTGATAGTCCTGTACCTGCGACCTGATGGCAGTTCTGTGAAGTGACACTGAAGTGGGTGGCTGGGGTTGCTGGTAATGTAGCTGCCTTTACAGACGACAGATGTAGTGTGATGTTTCCAAATGCAGAGAGTGGGAAGTCTGATTGACTTTAAGACAGTCTGTGTGCCCCTACCCCAAAACACTGTGTGCTTTGAGTTTTGGTACTAGCAAAAGTCTTTGTTGGCAGCAGTGGTTCAACTTTCAACATGGTAGTGTTCTAAAGCATGCAATCAGTGCAACAGTACATGGGTGAACGTTCAATTCAATTCAATTCAGTTTTATTTGCATAGCCCTTTTAACAATGGACATTATCACAAAGCAACTTTACAGAAATATATACATTTTAAATTGATAACTTTATCCCTAATGAGCAAGCCAGAGGTGATGGTAGCAAGGAAAAAGACCCTGAGATGACATGAAGAAGAAACCTTGAGAGGAACCAAAGACTCAAAAGGGAACCCATCCACATCTGGGTGACACTGGATATAATTTCCCGTGCAATTGTGTAACCAGGAACATATGAGCAACTTATGAGTATGAGCATCAGAGTCATTTCTGAAGTCATTTTAGTATTATTTTGTTAAACTGTTCAATGATGGAGGCTTGAGTGCAAACCTGTTTGTGGCAAATGCATTCCTAAGGCTATCCAATGAAGAACATCCATAGAAAACTTTATGATTTCTATGTGGTACCATCCACAGTAATCTCTTTGATCTTTAGGCTGTCCATGTGGGGCCATGCTCAGCAGCAGTGGGTGGTTTTCAGGTAATGAGAACTCCAACCAGAAGGCAGGTCCGGAGAGAAGATTCGGTCAGGTCCGGTCAGGATTACTGGTATCTCAGGAGAGAGAGAGAGAGAGAGGGAGAGAGAGAGAGAGAGAGAGTGAGAGAGAGAGAGAGAGAGAGAGAGAGAGAGAGAATCACAGATTATTAGGTATGCTCATTGTCACGTTAAAGACAATGTACAGTGTGTGCAGAGTGCAAGCATGGACTCCAGCAATACTAACTATCACAGCATAACTGTCACTGAAAAACTTTGGAAGGCATGGATAGGCAAGTCCATCAACAGTCATAATGTCATATGACTGAACGTTACCAGTTCTGCAAGCAAGAGTAGCTAAATATAATATCCTCTATTTCTGAAATGTTGGTATACAAATAGATTCAAATCTGTAATTCAAACAAAAAAATAATCTACCAAGAAATAACTCATGTGTATGCTCTCTTAGTCAATGCATACATTCTTCTTTTTTATTGAGATACATATTTTTTGCACTGTAATTTGGCTTTCTTTTTCTCTTGAAAATTGCTAGGTCTCCTTTAATAAAGGGGGCAGTGACCTTCTATATCACATGTATATCTTTTGTACATCAAGATTTTCACTGTTGCTATGTTAAAGGAGTTATCAAAATGCACTTTAAGAGAAATGCTGTGTTTGAAAAAGTTCACCAAAATGAAGTTTCCAGAAACCGGATACTGTAAGTATATTAGATAAGTAATGTATATCTGCGATACTCCACTTTCTGTTTTGGTTGTAGTCTCCACCCTCATCCTGTCATTGGTGAATTTCCTTATTCAGTAAATATTTCCATATTTGCTTGTTCACTTGGCTCTTGTTTCTATTCACGAGTGTACAGTATATTTACCTGTTAACTCATCATGTACAGTTCCAACTGTAGTTTTGCTAGTAGTGTTTCAGTAGTTACTTGATTTCAGCTTTTATATAATTTCTTACTTTACTTTCTTACCTGTATTACACTGTTTATGAGTGTGGATTTCACTCTCCAAACAACATGCACACACACACACACACACACACACACACACACACACACACACACACACACACACACACACACACAAACACACACACACAAACACATTCCTAGTCATCCAATAATATAATATTGCAGTAGTTTTTCTTTAATTACAGCACTTAAAACAGTAAAAAGAAGCTTGTACCATCACAATTAGGGCTTGTTGGTATGTAAACAGAGCTGATCTTGCATATGCACTGTGCTCTCAGGGAAAAGCTCACTTCGGGTCATTAGCTGCTGGCCCGGGCCTTGGTGGGAAGCTGGGTCTCTTCCTCTCCAGTTTCCTTCATTGTCCTCACCCATCAGAGGAGCCTCTCCACATCACCAGCTGCCCCATCCCTGAACAGTCAGCAGTGAACACAGCAATCATTCTCCCATTAAACGATCTCCCCACACACAGACATCCAGCGCTGCAGATAGGGCCGATCCTAGCACCGACTAAATCAGAAGCCCCTTGAGGACTGCACTGTTGGCCTGTGGTAACGTTAGGAGCCTCTCGCTGCCTGGCATCTCGGAGGGAAAACAATGTCTACTTTGTTCTGGCAGCAGGCTCTCTGCAGGGAAAATGCTTAAAAGCTACTTAATTAGAGAGAGAGAGTGAGAGAGTAAGGCAATCCTCAGACGTGAATGCTGTGTGAGAGGAAGAAGAAACGAAAGCTAGGGTTAGACTGATCATTACCTGTTAAAGCTTTCCCGAGGCTTTTCTCTGTGCTTGTAGAGTTGTATACAAGTAGACATAAATGAACACCATAGGTGTTTTTCCTTTACTGTATATCACTGTAGTATGGTATATAAAGGGTTGAGTCCATGATTGTAGTGTAATTTATTGCTTGTCCTCATAAAAATGAAACCATTTCTTTTGAACCATTTTTAAACTTTGACTCTAAGAAAACATACCTTTCAACCAAAATGTTTTAACCCACCTCATGCAACAAATCTTTTTTTTTTTTTTTAACAAGATTTCTTTGATGACAGTGGCTGCATTTTCTCTTAAATGAACAACAGGGGCTGTGTCCGAATATCCCTACTACCCTACTACACAGTAGGTGAAAAGTAGTACGCGGAAAGAGTAGTATGTCTGAATTCTCAGTATTCATAAAACAGTAGACGAGAAATACCTGGACGGCTTACTGCTTCAGCCGAGATTCTACATTATGGAAACAATGGACACTGCGCCATCCTATAAGGCAACAGGGTGTGGAAGAGCTGTCAGAATCAAAAATGGTGGAAGGCAACGTGTTGGTTCTTTTTAAATTGTAGGTCACGTGACATTGCCAACATGGCAGATGTAGTATGTCCAGACTGTATTCATACTACATACATATACTGATCAGTATATACTGTATCAATGGCCAAGCAGTAGGCATCGTAGGTTTCGGATGCAGCCAAAGGTTTTTTTTTACAGTTTTTTATACAGTACTATGCAAAAGTTTTACGCACATGCAAAGAAATGCTGTAGAGCAAAGATACCTTCAAAATAATGAAATTAAGTGTTTCTACATTAAAAGAAATACCGTAAAGAGCAGTAAACAGTAGTAAATGAAACAAAGTCAATATTTGGTGTGACAAAAAAATCTAAATAAAAATAGTAGTCTCCGGTACAATTTGTGCAGTTTTATAAGGAAATGAGCTGGTAAGTTTTATTGAGCATCTTGCAGAACCAGCCACAGTTCTTCTGGAGACTTTGACTGTCGCACTTGCTTCTTATTTTTGCAGCAAAACCCAGCAGCCTTCATTGTGTTTTTTTGTCTGAAAAGTGTCTTTTAGGTAATATGCTGTTTTCTTTAATGACATACAAACATTTTTCTGTAACATTAAATTTTGTGCTAGAAAACTAATGTTTGGGAATCTAAAATAAAAAAATACTTCAGAAAAAAGTTTTTCTTTTTTTCTGAAGTATTTTTAGTGATTATAGTTATATTTCAACATAATTTCTACTCACAGTTGGGACAGACAGAATGTTGTTGTAATGTTTAATGTTAGTACACATTTTGTTATTGCAAATGTGCATATTAGGTGTTTTACCTTTATATATAGATGTGTAAATGTAATGCAGTACTTTAAAACTGAGAGATGAGATGAGAATGTTCCCTATGTCTCAACTACTGTATATAATGGCCATATGTATGTAACTACACAACAAATATGGCATTGATTTGAATAGAAAGGCTGTTGTGGGCCAAAAGGGTCATTGATTTTGTTCAGAAAGTTTGTGGTACGGTATTGCTAGTGTTTTTATAACAGAAGTGCTTTCTCGATTTCTCCCGTACACATACAGTACACATCGTCTCTTCTGTGGAAGGCACAGGGTTGAAGCACTGCGAAATGCATACATAAACACACCCCTGAGCTATGCATATCACAGCATTCTTTCTCTCTGTTACTGTTCCCAGGGAGAGAAAATGCCGTTTAGCCCAAACCTTGGTAGAAGGTATAAAATCCCCTCATGACAAACTCACCCTGCACCTCGCCATCTTCAGCACTGCTCAATTATTAATAGATGTACAGAGAGAATGTCGCGTCTGATGGATGATGGACTGTCAGCAGGCATTTTGCAGGCACGGATCTGGCAGGCCCTGAGAACACACACTAGAGCTGACAGTGTAAAGACAGAGCAACGGTTTAAGGTCAAATACGCTCAGCGCTTCTGGGGGGGGCTGGGGGGTTGGGTTGGTGATATGGAGAGAGGATGAGAGGGAAGGAGGAGAAAAGGAGAGAGAGAGAGAAGGAGATAGAGCTGGAGTGTATTAGTCATCCTCTGACAGAGCCGAATGTGTGTGTGTGTGTGGGTTGATTTGACTTTGGGGAAGCCTGCACTGGAGGCCTCTGGAGTCAGGAGATGCAGTTTGTTGTGAACGTTGCTGTAAGCTGTTTCACTGGGGACATATTTATGCGCCAGGTTCAATTTCAAGCATCTGGATGACTAAAAGAGAAAGCTGGTGGAGGAAACAAACGTGTTAAAGAACGAAACTCAGTGACCAAAATTGAAACTAAAGTCGCAATAATTTTAAAACTGTACTGTAAGGTCTGTTTAACACAATTTCATTACTTATCTATTTAAGGAATAACACACTTCAGACCTTGTGAAAATATACAAAAATAGTCCACGTCTGGGTGTGATGCAGGGCGACACAGAGTTTTGTCACTACCCCAAAGTGAATTCTTTTCATTCAACATGGTCTGGAGTGTGTAATTCCACTTATACCAGAGTGTTTTGCCAACGATTGCATGTTTAGTTTATTAATGAACAACACATCACACATTTTAACAGTTATAGTTAAGATTCGTGTTACAACTGGAACTAGACTCCGAGCCGTGTGGTTATGCAAAAATAATTCTGACCAACCAGATTCGAGAATTCAAACGTGCTGAGGTATAATATTTCATACAATTAATAATAATATTAATAATACTTATACTGTAAATAATTTAAATTAATGCATATACTGTATGGTTATTCCAAGCCTGAGCCCCTTATAATAATAATGTCTCAAGCAGGGACGTCACTAGAGATTTATGAATGGGGGGGCTAAGCCTCTTTTAGGGGGCTCTGGGCATACTCCCCCCAAAAATTTTTAAAGCCACCAAAACATCTTTCTAGTCGGGTATATTTTTGAATAACAATGGGTGTAAAATCTATAGAAACAAGGTTATTTTTGGTTAAGGTATACCTGTCTCATAATTTGTGTTAGAGACTGAACTAGTATAACTTACTTTAATTAAAATAAAGAAATTAAAGTCCACATTGTCCCCAATCATCCAACACCAACAAAAGGCAAAAATGGCTGCACTATGTAGCCAAATTACTTTATTTTATAAGATTTTATTTAGAGAGAGAGTGGGCAGTTATAATCGAGCTACTGTGTCGTCGAGCAACAGTCTTATTTGTCTGTCCGAGTATACATGACACGGTGCATAATCGAATGATTGATTCGGTTTGGTGCGATCCCTTGTGTTGCGCGTCACCTCTTGTAATGATCTATGGACTAAAGTGTTTACATGACATTTTAAAAAGGCAAATTATTGCTTTAGCTCGATTGGAATCAAACTTTTAACGTAAACGTGCTTACTGTCTGGAGGTCTGCTGACGGGAGTTACCCACGGTAAGCCGCTGAATGTGTGTGTGTCAACTGTAAAACGCGTGGACAAATAGGTGTGTAGCGTGTACAGCAGCCTCGCCCAGGTCCTAGTGCACACCCAGGAAAAGATTTAAGATGCGATGGAATCGAAAATATATTGGCTGATATATTGATTTGCTTGGGGGCGGGGGGGGGGGGGGGGGGGGTCTAATGAATTTAGTCCAGAATAGGCTTAGCGACATCCCTAGTCTCCAGGATTTTTTGTTTATCTCACTGGGGACAAATGTGACAGTTAGAAAAAACTTATTTTTAGTTTAACCCATTGTGTTTAGTTGCAGAAGGTGTTAATTAATTTTCTATGACATTTCTTTAAGATAATGATTAAATGAATTTAATATTTATAGAAGGAGTCTCCAGTTTCAGCACTTTGTAAGTCAGAGGAAGTTTTTTAAACATTGCTAACTTCAAAAGAAAGTTAGGTAATGACTGTTTATAGCTGCTATAACATAAGTAATAACAGGAACTATCTTGTTTCATGACCATTGCAAAATTATAAATGTAATTATAAACAGATATTAAGTGTGATGTGTTGTTCTTTAATACATAAATAATTGCTAGTACTGGCAAATCACTCTGGTATTAGAGGAATAAAATATTTTAGTACATACTCTTGTAGGTAAATAATTTATTATTATATTTAGATGAAAGGGCAGGGGGCCAAATTCTCCACACTTTCCTAGATATAAGGTTTGGTAAAAAAAAAAAATAATAAAAAAAAAATTAAAAAAAAACAATGCACAAATGTGCCAACATTGATGCTAATGAACAAGGATCCATCTCACATGATGAAATGAAAGTTACTAGGTTACTAACCTTTTCTCAAACCAGTCTTTGGACTAAACAAAAATTAAATACACAATAAATAGTTCTTTTTAAACAGCTCTGTTGTGTGGTTGTGCCTCGTCTCCTGACCTCGACTCTGTGTGAAGATCATGGGCACGAAAGCACAAAGCTTTCCTTGTATGCAATCAGAGTTTGACACATTCAGAACATTATTGTGATCATTTGTAAATCCCACCGACCAGCCATGAGGTCATGTCTCCCCCCCCCCACCCCCCCCACTCAAAAACACAGACATGCCTTTTTTTTCTTTGCGTTGACATTCAAATCTCACGTGTGCTTCACCCAACCCAAACAGAGAAAGGAAACAAGTGCTCGGTTGTAAGTCAGAATAGCACATGGCACATTGATGCTCACACAGACTGAACTACAGTCATCAAGTTGTTGCTGTTCATTCTAACCTAGCAGCACTCCATCATCTCTCGACTTCTTAAGTTGCTTGACTGTTTGTCAGCCGCGTCAGGAGTGACTGTATGACTCCGCCGCTAATTGCCACCAGAGCTAAATTTAGTGGAGGCGACATGGATTCCTGATCGCACACTGAAACTCTCTCTTTCTCTCACTCTCTCTCACTCCCTGTCACCTGGGGAATACATGAACTATTCCATATGTCAGAGTTGTCAGTCAGAGGGAATTGTAGGAAGTCTCTCTGTCTCTGCAGGACTCTTTACTCTTTGGCTCGGATAATCTCTCTCACTCTTTTTTTTTTTCTCTCTTTACGCGTGTTTATCTGTGTATCAGCATGGGTGCTATCCCAGTTCTAGCCTGCCCCAGACAACATACTAGTGCAGTTCTTGATTCCTTAAATGCTTTTGTGATTAAATAAATGATCAATTAATGCTCACATCTGGACTCAGAAAATGAACTCCAAAAAATGAGTTCATTAACAGTGAATTGTACTCGTTTTCGTGTTATTATTAGTGCGATTTCAAAGTTCTTGTCATTCTGTTTATAGCAGTGTTAATTACCAGGGAAGATACCGTTACACTTAATCAGATGACTACTATGGATCTGTTCTTTTTTGAAATAAGAGCAAGTGGAGGCTGTTTAAGTCATATGTAACCCAATCGCATACAAAAGTCACAGAGCAATTCCATTTAAGTAATACAACACAATTGTTTTGTGATGCCAAATTGTTGCGGCATGCTGTTATAGGAAAATTAGCAATGACAGGGTGATGTGATGCGTCCTGCCTTGAAGAATTACTGTTCAACCTAAAGTTCCTCAACAATTTGATATTGTGCCATTATTTATTTATTACATAATGAAACATAATATTTTTTATTCATTTATAGTTACATTTAATGTTGTGGAACATCCGCAAAACAAGTTAGCTCCTGTTATCACTTAGGGTATAGCATCTACAAACAGTCATTTTCTCACCAGCCTTTTTCTCTCTCTTTTGACATTAATTACACAAAAAAATGTATTATCAAATCTCCGGCTATGGAAAATTAATCAATGCCTTCTGACCAATCAGTATCAAGCATTCGACAGCACTGTGGTATAAAACTGCTTAACATAATTATGAGGTCATCATAGATACTAAACTTGTTAGGTGGTCTTATAAATTTGCAATCACACCTGTGTTAGGTCTCATTTATTTACATTTCAGGTATTTTCTTACAATTTCGGTGAACACACAGTGATTGTATGCATTTGTCATTGTTCAACTTGCTATCACAACAGCCCAGTGTGCTTGATAGTTTGAAATTTGTTTGTTAGTGTAGGTGTCATCCTCAGAAGGTTGTAGCAGGAGTAAAGGATGTAGTCATAGATGAATAATGCCTGATCGTTCCATAAATCCTCTGAATGGCTCTGTGGAATTTCACTTCAAGCAGGGTTATGGAAGGTCAGCGAACATCTTTCTCCACTCTGCAGCATCGCTCGTGTCTTATAAATCAACCTTTCTGATACGTTTAAATGACACAACATTAGACATGGGCTTTCATGGTAATTAATACATTTTTCATAATCTGTGTGAATGGCTAAATAAAAAGATTTGAAGGAAGATTGATCTTGTTTGCCAGAAGAACCGTAAAAGATACAATCACACTAAAAGCATTGGCTAAACACAAACAAAGGGAAGGCCAAGGTTGGATGGCAGCTCTACACACACATAATGGGACAATGTCATGTTGTTCAATACTTTAATGTTCAGTTAACAGAAAATATGATTTACTCAGTTGAAGCAAATGCTTTCAGCCTGTATGCTGAAGTCTTTTCAGACTTTCTTTCTTCTTGATTTTCATATAATTTTACTAGTTTTATCCCACTAAGCTTAAAAGTAAAATCTCTTTTAATGATTTATACCACAGTGGTGTTGATTAATTTTCTATAACAGCAGCCCTGACAATGATGGCAGCTCTGACATGGGTTTATACTAATGTGCTAGTTCTGATATATTATTGTTTCTATAGTAAGACCTATACTACACAAAGCCTAATCCTAATAAAAAGAATGAAAAACATGTTTTTAATATAATAATTATAATTATTGCTATGGTGAAGGCTGGAGATTTAACATTTATGTTAAGTGGCTTTTATATATATATATATATATGTATATGAACAGCCAGTTCTTGAAGTTGATGTGTTGAAAGCAGGAAAAATTGACAAGGGCCAAACTGTGATGGCTAGACAACTGGGTCATCTCCAAAATGGCAGGTCTTGTGGGGTGATCCCAGTATGCAGTGGTTAGTACCTACCAAAAGTGGTCCAAGGAAGGACAACCGGTGAACTGGTGACAGAGTCATGGAGGCCCAAGGCTCACTGATGCAAGAGGGGAACAAAGGCTTGCCCATCTGGTCCGATCCCACAGAAGAGCTACTGTTGCACAAATTGCTGAAAAAGTTAATGCTGGCTATGAAAGAAAGGTATCAGAACACACAGTGCATTACACAGGCCACTCAGAGTGCTTATGTTGTGGCAGTGGTGGCTCAACGGTTAAGGCTCTGGGCTACTGATCAGAAGGTCGGGGATTCACGCCCCAGCACCGCCAAGCTGCCACTGTTGGGCCCTTGAGCAAGGCCCTTAACCCTCTCTGCTCCAGGGGTGCCAGGGCTCTGACCCCAACTTCCTAACAAGCTGGGATATGCAAACAAAATAATTTCACCATGCTGTAATGTATATGTGACAAATAAAAACTTCTTCTGACCCCTGTGCACCGCTGAAAGCACCTACAATGGGCATTAGAACTGGACCATGGAGCAATGGAAGAAGGTCTCCTGGTCATGTTTTTTTTTTTTTTTTTTTACATCATGTGGACAGCCGGATCCATGTGCATGTCACTTTAACACGTACCACCTACCTAAACGTTGTTGCGAACAAGTGCACCCCTTCATGGCAACAGTATTCCCTTATGGTAGGAGCAGGATAATGCGCCCTGCCACACTGCAAAAATTGTTCAGGAATGGTCTGAGGAGCATGACAAAGAGTTCAAGGTGTTGACTTGGACTCCAAATTCCCCAGATCTCAATACGATTGAGCATCTGTGGGATGTGCTGGACAAACAAATCCGATCCATGGAGGCTCCACCTCATCATTAATGCTTTTACCAGAGTATAAATCAAATTTTAAAATGTCTCAAAATACGTAACAATTTATTCATTTTAAATACTCATGAAGAATAGTGTCAGTGACCATGTCTATGTGTAACAGCCATAATGCAGTGTCACTATTTGGCAGTTCATAAACTAAGTGGTAGTTATTTCACAAATCCAAGATCCAAATAATTATGAACTCCACTAAAGAAGCCTAAAGATGGCTGTGCTACCTGTAGCATTTATTTAGTGTCAGTGTGCCCTCTAGGCTTAGCAGGGGTTGTATGAACCCTGATTTATGTGTTATCTATCACCTTCACTGCTAATTACCTTATTAGCTAGTAGGTTATTTTACCATACAACAGTGCATAGTCTAGGCATAGTATTTTCTTGCACTTTGTGAGGCAATATCTATGTACACTGTCTCAAATGACATTGTTCAAAAAATGTTGACAACTGTTTGTAATACAGTATCAGTTTTCTATTTTATTTTATTCGTATTTTGTTTTAGGTATAATTCTAATGCCCAAACCTCTTGCGTTTATTTCTCAAGAGCAAAGGCCACTGAAAACTCACCATCTCACTTGTATGCTGTCGTATTCATTTATCTCTAGACAAGTGCAAAAAAAAAGGAAGGATAATAGAAAAAAAGACAGGGGGAAAAAAACCCATCAAAACCTGTGTGTCAGGAACTACTCAGAGAATCACCACCTTCACCGCCTCCTCTAGAAGAGCGCACAGAACATCAAATGCTCCCAATCACCAAATGGATAAAGAAGAGCCCGGTTAATCACAAAACTTGTCATTTTCTCCCAGCTTCAGTGAAAATCGTTCTTTTTTTCTTTCTTTCATGAAGCAAGCCATTAAGAAAGGATTGAATTCTACACGACCGACACAGTAATGTAAATATTGCTGGACAGAGCTTATATCAACCTGTCTCACGTGAAAAAAAGCTTTCAATTAACTGCAAGCAGGATGAAATTGCTGTTTGCCATGCTGGCAAAATGCCCTCACAGCAGAACAGTGCCACTGGGTTTTCCATTCATTTGTTACCCACCTGTATATACTCCTTTATTTCTGTATTGTCCTTGTTTGTGCTTCTGCAACATTCTAAACTGTTGTCCTAATTTCACAAGTTCCTTATCTGCTAGGTTCTAGGTTCCTTGACTCACTGCAGTCGTTGCACAGCTTTCTGAACCCCTCAAGTCCTTGTTTCTAGAATTCTTAACTCCTTCTTTCCTGATTTCCTGGGTTCCTAGATTCCTTGTTTGCTTGATTCTACATTGCATGACTTGTCTTCTGGTTTTTAGGTTCCTTGACTCCTGGTTTCCTGGTTTCTACATTCACTGACTCTCTGTTTCTTTTGTGTTGTAGATTCCTTGCCTCCTAGTTTCTAGCTGTCTTGACTTGTTGTCTTCCTGTTTTTAGGTACCTTGTCTCCCTGTCTCCTAGAGCTTTGGTTCACAGTCTTCTTGCTGCTAGATTCCCTGACCTCCTGGTTTTTGACTCAGCGTCTTCCTGCTTTCTAGGTTCCTTGACTCCTTGTCTCCTAGGTCCTCGGTTGTTTGATGCATGGTCTTCTTGTTGCTAGATTCTTGGACTCCTTGCCTCCTGCTTGCTAGTTTCCTTGACTCATCATCATCCTTTCTCTATGTTCCTTGACCCCTTGTCTCCTACAGTAGGTCCTGTGTTCTTTGATTCACAATCTTCTTGTTGCTAGAATCCCTGACTTCACACTTCCTGTTTTTGAACATTTTTGACTCGTCATCATCCTGTATCTAGCTTCCTTGACTCCTTGACTCCTGGTTTCTAGCTTCCTTGACTCCTTGGTCCCTGGTTGTTTGATGCATGGTCTTCTTGTTGCTAGATTCCTGGACTCCTTGCCTCCTGCTTTCTAGCTTCCTTGACTCATCATCGTCCTGTATCTAGCTTCCCTGACTCCTTGTCTCCTGTTTTCTAAAATCCTTGACTCATTTCTCCTATACTCATTTCTCCAATATCTTTTGTCTTGTTCTCTCCTTGTTTTCAAGTTCCTTGTCAACTTCTCTACTATGTCCTGTCATCATTTATATTAAAAATATTATATTGGCCATAAAAATTTAATGTGAAATAGTTACAAAGACTTCATGGGCCTTATTCAGAATTGAGTTAAGAGTGTGCAGTGTGAAGTGTCCAAAATTGTGCACCTTCGTATTCAGACCTCAGCTATAACTATGAATTTAAGAGTAATGTGAGAGTTACACACGGAGGGTGGAGTTAGTTTAAAACAGAGATGTGATTCGTGCATTTCCGAAATTAAGCAAATTTTTCCCACAATATTGCCTTGAGCAAGCAGCAGTTCAGTGCCACTGTCTGACAGTTATAACCATGATATAACAATGTCATATCAATGTCATACATCAATGTTTGATAACCTGCTTTGATAATCAGGTTATTAGGTAATCAATGTTTGATTATTTCACACTGAAATGTATGTTTTGTTATGTGATGTAAAAACACAGAAAAAACGAAAATGTAATTTTAAGCCAATATTAAATACATAAATATGACAACATTGATTAATTATTAGTAAAGTACACAAAAAGATTATGTTTTGCTTGGAGGACAGTGGAGGAGCATCTTAATCTGTTTTAACCTGAATCTTAAGCAGTCGCAAGAATTGAAGTTTTTTTCTATCCCTTAATTTATTATTATTATTATTATTATTATTATTATTATTATTATTATTATTATTATTATTATTATTAATAATAATATTATTATTTTATTTTTTTATTTATTGTTTTTATCAGTGTTCCAGATGCTATTAAAAAAACAAGTTCTGGACACCTCTACTTAAGAAAAATCTGGGAAACTGATAGGTGGGACCTACAAGCAGGTAATTAGCATAATCTGAATGGAGTTCACAGAAAAACAGCTGTGTAACCCAGCTCTGAATACACATAATATTCCTCATGTAAATATTGACATAATTGGTTGGCAGTTATAAATACATACCAACTAACCTATGACAGTATAGTATATTCTCTGTTATATAACCTTGTTCCTCCAGAGCACACCTTCTTAAGTTAAGCACTCATAGTTAGATGAATGAACATACTTAAACATGAATAAAAAAGGAACCATAAAGTAGAACAGGCTTATACATAGTGCTATGGTGAATAAGTTTAATGGCATTACCAAATCTATGACACACACACACACACACACACACACACACACACACACACACACACACACACACACAAAATCAGTGTCCAAGTGCACAGATTCAAATTACCTTCAATGCCAGGGCTTTAAATAAGGGATGAGAGAGAAAAATAAGAGTGAGAGTGTAAGACCTCTGCAGTAACCTTGCTGTTGGCTACAAACACACTGACATTGGCTTGTCTAAAGCACTGGGGTGATGCCCCACTCAACTCTTCTTTATCACTGCCGAAACACTTAAGCTTTGGCACCAACTTCCAGCTAAAATTCATCAGACAGATCACAACCACTACTCCTCAAAGGATATCTAAGGTATTTTTCAGGCCTGGATTCACAAAATTGATGTTACTGTGATACAATTTAGACCTGGCTTCAACTAGTATGATATATGAACTTCAACTAGTATGATACACTGTAAAAATAAATAAATAAATAAAAAGGTAGATTTTACAGTCATTTACTGGCAACCTGGGTGGCCAATATAGTGCTTCAAAATATAAAGCAACCAACTGTAAAAATTTAT
This sequence comes from Cranoglanis bouderius, assembly GCA_023630585.1. NCBI lineage: Eukaryota > Metazoa > Chordata > Actinopteri > Siluriformes > Cranoglanididae > Cranoglanis > Cranoglanis bouderius. Next base: position 8,410,167 of record CM042560.1, on the reverse strand, counting down.
TTACAATAAAGAACTGCAATATCTTACATAGTTTAAAGTAACACATAATTCAGTACATTTGCTCATTGACATAGGATACAACTGACCTCAAGGGTCTTGAACAGACCCTTGCTTACTTGAAGCCTCCGTCATATGAGTTTGAATTGCAGTTGTCAGAAATGTCTGAGCTACTGTTATAGAAAATTAATCAACACCTTCTTACCAATCAGAAGTGAGAATTTATCAACATGGTATCAAAATACAGTTGTTTATTGGCACCTAAAACACTCTTGCAAAACTATGGTACAGCTTTGCTAAGGTTCACTCTTGTCAGTCTCTTCATAACATCGTTTATGTTGATGTTTCAGTGTCAGTGTCCATTAGTATTCCATTATAAATGCATTTTGGGTTGTTTTATTTTTGTTCTTTTCTCAGGAAAACAGGACTTAGGTTGAATATTCTAAAGTATTATTTGAATACAGTGTCCATCAACTTGTCATGCTTGCATTGATTTGTCCTTAGGTTTTATTACTCCTGTCACAAAACAGTGGATTGGCTTCTGTATAATCAGATTTACGCACACCCATGTCTACACACACACACACACACACACACACACACACACACACACACACACACACACACACACACACACACACACACACACACACACACACACACACACACACACACACACACACACACACACACACTTGGACAGAATGCCAGTGAGTCACAAGACAGATCAGTGGAAGCCAATGAGGTATGAAATGTGAGTATTGAAGCTGAGCTTCCTCAAACGTATACAAACACCTGTTTGATTATTGTCCATAATCTCTCACATAGTCACCTTGTGAAATCAGTGAATGCAAGAGAATGCAAGTGTGCAAACAAAACCCACTGCAAACAATGTGAATTGTAGTTGACAGTTGCGGCTGAGCTTTTTATACAAAGAAGTGAATCATAATACTGAAATAATTGCAGTACCAATCAGCCCTTGTACCAATTGTAAATTGTACTTTTTAAAATCTTTTTTTAAACACTAGATCTAAGAACACATGCATTTAACCATTCCAAACATGTGTGTTTAGCTGCATTTGGCTTTAAAATGTTTAAAATGTTGTTAACTAACTTCCATGCTAAGGCCATTCCAATGATTTAATTATTATTACTATTTTTTTTTTAAATGATCAGTTTACTCTAAATATATAATGTGGGTGACAGGGTTGTACATTTAAAGTAACCTCATCAGTCAATATCACAGTAGTATTAAAAATAATGAACAAAATAATGACAGAGCTTACTTTTCTTCTTCCCATGATCTTAAGAAATTGTTGGATGATGCAATTTCCTGTTTAAAATGTGCCTATTTGAATATTTAATTGAGTGAATGTATAACTAAAATATATATTTCCTCACAAGCTATAATGGTGAGTCATGGAAAACAATGTTAGCAGTGCTATACACTATACACTTATACTATGCACTATACACACTATAGGGTAGTATCGTCTCAAATGGCACACTTTCGATATTGTACTAACCAGAAGTATATGCTGTTTCCCGGTCGAGGGCAAATTATGTCAAATGCATGTAATGCGATGGCGCCAGCATTAGCAAAATAGCCAAACAGATAACAAAAATGAATTGGTACATTTTACTGTTTATGTTAATGTTTTCTTTTATGCCCAACAAGACCTCAGTCACCGTCAGACAGAGGCGTAATCGTCTCTGCAGGCGAATTTTGCTTGCGCAATTTAAAATCAACATAGTAAGTTGTGGCTATGGCTATGGCTGCTGGCAATGTAAACAGCTTTTTTTTTTTTTCGTTCGGCATGTGAGCCTGATATAGCCCCTCCCCATCCGCTACGTAAGGAAAGCTGCGACCATTGAATGCATGAAGTGTCCATCATTCCACACTACGTTTTTTCGGTTGAATGAGTGCATCATCCGGGAACTTAAAGTGCATTTTGTTTTTAATCACACTATTTATACCACAAAATGGCGTAGGATAGTGCATAAGTGTGCAATTTGGGATGCACTATAATGTTTTACGTTTTAGCATTTTAATTTTTTTAAAACATATTTTAATGATTAGATTTCAAGGTAAAGTGTAGTTACAGTGGACTGAAACAGGCAAAATGCTGCAATACCTTATGTTTTTACCTTACATACATATGTGTAAATGTAATATCATTGGGACACAAACGACACTCCAATCATGGAATCACTCTTCTGTCGAAGACAGATTTCATTTATCTGTGCATTATAAAGCATTTCTCCAAATTTTGGAAAGACAGCAAGCAGCAATCTTCTACGTAATGCGCTTTGGATAACCCAAACATACTTAGATTTGGTGCTACTAAATGAGGCTCAAGATTTAAGTCAATGTGCCATTGCAGCCAGCAGGATTTGGTAAGCGGCACAGCTTTTTATAATAAATATCCTCTGATTGCACCTTTCATTTATTTATTTTGTCTATATTGCATACTTTATCAAGCCATCACGAGATCGGCTTGCCAGCAAATCAGACCCATTCATCTGCTGCCTTGTGATGGATTGGCGCTTGTCATCTGCTGAACTTGTCTGTGTGTTTTTGTGTGTGTGTGTGTGTGTGTGTGTGTGTGTGTGTGTGTGTGTGTGTGTGTGTGTGTGTGTGTGTGTGTGTGTGTGTGTGTGTGTGTGTGTGCTAGGAGAGGAGGAAGTCCTCAGCCCTGGCACAGAGCACCCTTTCAGCCCAGTCATGCTCCGTCTGGGTTCACGCCCCCTTCCCCAACCCTCCTAGCTCCTTCCTCACTTATCATGGCCCAACCCCCCACCCCTCCCCACCCTCCAACCCCTTGCAAACACCCACTTTTGAATCAGATGGGGATTTTCCTCTGCAGAAATGTATAATTTGTGTTTTTTATGTATTTTTCCCCCAAATTTTTCTTAGTGTGAAGCTTGCGATTTGTGCTGGTCTCCACTGCACAACACATCATGGTGTGTATGCTGGCATTCGGGTACAACATGGTTAGCACATCTCTTGTTCGCACGTTCACTTACTCACACATTTAAGCACAGATGCACGCTAAGATACACATGCATGCAGAGACTGACACATAAAGCCGCAGTCTGGTACAGTGTGCTGTGTCCTTGATGCACTTAGCACATTCCGAGTTCAACAGTATCAGAGATGGCAAGGGGAATAAAATAACAAAAAAAACAAACTAACATAAACAGTTCTAACCAAATTACACTATAATGTATCATGAGTTCATGAGTTTCAGCTGACCTCCAGTATATGTGTGTGTATACAGTATATATAAAATTATATATATATATATATATATATATATATATATATATATATATATATATATATATATATATATATATATATATATATATATTTAAAAAAAACAGACATATTAAAATTGATCCGCAATAAAAGGCAAAAAATGTGAGGCAGTTATGAAACCTTTGCATCAAGTTAACAGTATCTTGTTATTTTCACTCTTCCTTTTGGATATCACCATTCCTCCAGAGCAGTCCTTCTTAACGAAATAACACCTTCTCCTACACCTCTGTCTCACACACACATACACACAAATCAGGGCATGTGGTTATTTTAGAATATGTGTATAATTTTTTTTTTTTTTTCAAGGCCAGGTGTGAAATGTGTGTTCATTAAAAGTGACAAAGACCTGATTTTTGAAAAAGAAACTGCTCAGAGGCAGTGCAGAGAGCTAATGACAGAGATGCAGGCGGAGATGGAGGAGGGGTGCGGCAGGCCATTCTGGAGCGCGCTGCTTTGTTTTGACACCGCCATGCAGCGACGGATCACGCTCGCTCACCTTAACGCTGGTTTTATGGCTGTCACCCTGCAAACACACACCTCTTCGATTTACTAATACACACTAGCCTGTGATTTACTGCTCGCAAGCCATCGTTTCACATCTGGTAGCATTTGTCCATGTAGATTTATTGTTATTACCTCCTCACGAAGGCTGCAATCATGCTATGGTGAAACAAATAGTTACAGCATGGGGGAACATGTAATAAATGTATGACAAACAATCTACTAGAGGTTTGTTATATTAAGCATATGATATCACTGTTGCCTCTGACCAGTGATTCAGTTTGTCCATTAGGAAAGGCTGGCTATGTTTCGGCTTTGGGTCATGGCTACTGTACAATGTATTCTACATTTTATATTTACTCTACATTTCTTAATATCTGTTTGATTTAAAGAATGGGAAATATTGAATAATACTATTACACTTTTATATCTCTGTTGACTCTTGTGTTTACAGGACAATATACACATTAATAGAGAAATTTCTAAAGTTCTACTTCTAGAAGTTCTGCAAAATTGTCATTCAGAATAATGATTAACCCACAGAAAAACCTAACCCCAAACATAAGTCACAATAGAAAAAAAAATTATTATTATTATTATTATTATTATTATTATTATTATTATTATTATTATTATTATTATTATTATTATTATTATTATTTGCTTTCCCCATGTATAATATTGGACTATCCATTCCATATTATAACTTTCCATATGCCTGTGTCAATATGAACTCACAAAAACTCCTTGCAAATTATATTTCCATGACAATAAAACTATATTAAAAAAAAAAAAAAAAAAAAATAGAATTCAGATCCAACACTGCAATGCAGATAAGATATACATTATAGCCATTCATGTTTGGGTTCAGTATCCCATTTTTTTTTTCCCCCACGATGGTAACATTTTCCTTAATTTTGCACAAAATGTACATTTAAAAAAGTACCATAAAGAGCAGTAAACAGTAATAAAGTCAATGAAACAAAGTCAATATTTGGTGTGACAAAAAAATAAAAGAATAAAAATAGTAGTCTCCGGTACAATTTGCGCAGTTTTATAGGAAATTAGCTGGTAATTTATTGAGCATCTTGCAGAACCAGCCACAGTTCCTCTGGAGACTTTGACTTTCGCACTTGCTTCTTATTTTTACAGGAAAACCCAGCAGCCTTCATTGTGTTTTTTGTCTGAAAAGTGGTCTCTTTCGTTAATATGCTGCTTTCACTAATGACATTCAAACATTTTTCTGTAACATTTAATTTTGTGCTAGAAAACTAATGTTTGGGAATCTAAAATGTTTTTTTGTACTGACTTGATAATGTAGAAGTAGAAATAAAAAAATCTATAACAAAGTTTGTACTAAAAACAATAGGGTGCCTAAAACTTTTGCACAATACTGTACTTGTAGCCTAGTCTGGATCCTATGCGCTAATGCCTTGCGCTATCTGGAATAATAAACAGTCACGCTTACATAAGGTCGACACTTGATAATGGTTCAGGGGAAACTTTTCAGTGCAAACCACAGTGTAGTAACTGTAGCCTCAGCATTGTTAAGACAAGATAAACTGTTCACTGGCATTGGCATTTGCATTGGCCCAGTTACCTCTCACCATCTGCTCCGTGGGCCTGTGCCATTCCTATAGATGTACACAAACATGTTCTGGCTGCCTTGCACTTCAAGCAACTCATAAGCAACAAACTTTCCAAGACAACATATTCTTGGCTTACTTTTGTTTCTGATACCTTCAATGTCTCGTTGTAGTGGTATGTCTTCTTACTAGACTTTAAATGCCATTGCCGGTATACGTACGTGTTGTAGCTATTCATTTTAGATGAGGTGTTGAGTGAGAGAGGAGATGACAAATGACAAAACAAGCACAATAAGAATAATAATTCATTGATATATCCCTTTAACAAACTTAAAACACACTCTGTTTTTAGCTAATTTCGTATAATCTTTGGTGCAAAATCATCATTCAATGCTGATTACCATTACAAACACTATTAATGTGCCAACAATACAGATATTTCATTTACATAAGGTGAAAACCTGAAATTATAAAGTTTGAACAAACAGTAAAAAGTGAACTTAAATAAGTAGAGGACCCACTCACTTTTTGTGGACATTTATGCCTTTTGGTTTTTTTTTTTTTTTTTTTTTTTTAGTTTTCTGTTTGTTTGTTTGTTTGTTTTTTCCATGGGAAAAAAAACATCTTTCCCAAAAATTGAACTGCATATGAATTTTACATCGAGATTTTGTATGTTTATTATTTTCACTTCCACTTTCTTCTTTCAAAATATGTATCAAATATAATAACATGCGATAATTTGCTGTGCACATTATTCAAACAGATGTAGCGACAGATGAGACCTGTACTGAAATACCATGTGTAACATTCATTCTCTCACTTCCCAAAGCTGAAAATTGGATATGATTACAATTAGTGCAAACACAACAAAGAAGAAACAATAAATTGCTTGGCCATGAGTGTTGAGGTGAACGCCCCAGTGAGAGATTTACAGTAGCGACAACTTTACGAAACTCTCTCACAGTCCTGGTAATTATGTCATCTATTCTGAACTCCTACGAGACCTCTCACTGGCTGACGGCTGTATCGTTTCTGCCCCGCTCACCTTTGTGTGGTCCTGGAGCATCATTAAAATTTCACACACATCCTCTATGCACTGTCCATCAGTGCTAATGACAAGCCCACTTCTTAAACACCTTATCCTTGTTTAATTATCCCTGTTTGTGTCTTTTAAAGATCAGATTTCTGCATCTAAACATACAGCCAGCGTCGTGTCTGTCAGTGCGAATGTCATCACTGTATTCCTCCACTGCATGACCGTGACAGGCCCCACTTTCAGCCTTTATCTGCCTCTCTATCCTTTCTTCTAGCCACAAAGATCCCTTCTCTTTTTTTTTTTTCATCGCCGCGCTCCTGTATCCGCTTTCTACACGTGGCAAATGATTGCCTGGGTGAAGGTATTTTCTGTTTCAATCTCCCATTTTCCCAAGGGGGAACAAAAGGGACAAGCTTGGTGCAGCTGGTTTCACCGAGAAAATGGCTCGGAATTGCCTCATTCCTCGGCAGATTAGTGATTGCATACAATCCCGGCCTAAGTGCTATTGTGCACCACAATTTGGCCATTATACTTTAGTCTTTTCCCATTCGGAGCAACCCCCTAACCAATTAAAGTAATACAGCCTTTCCAATACCTGCTCCCAATTAAATGTGGGCGGTATTACCTGCCTTGATGCCTCTGACCATGAATTCCTACCACTTTACCCGCATTCATTAGGCCTATTCATTCTGAAGGAGCTGATGACAAGGATTCAAGACTGGCCTGTTTCTTACCCCCCCAATTCACCTTCTTCTACTTCTTCTTCTACTTCTTCTTCTTCTTCTTCTTCTTCTTCTTCTTCTTCTTCTTCTTCTTCTTCTTTTTCTTCTTCTTCTTCTTTTCTCCACGTCACTCCCCCCCACTTGCTTTCGTTCACGTGTAACCTTCTCAGACTCAAGGAAGGAAAGACAAGGAAAGTCAACAGGGGTAATACTTTTTTATCACTCCCTCTCTTTCTCTTCTTCTCTGGTGGACATGTTTTCCTCTGTCTGCTCCTGGTTTTGTTTTCCAACTCATTGTATTTCATTATATATTTTTTGTATTTCTTTCTTTCTTTTTTTTCATTGTCCATGCAGTTGACTTGGCAGCATCCGAAAAGCCTGCGTCTGCTCAAAAAAAAAGAAAGAAAGAAAAAAAGAGGCCTCTTCAGGCCACTGAGTCGATTGACAAAACCGGAGTGTTAAAAGTCGACAAAAGCCAGGCGGGGAGTGCCGTCAGCCATGCTCGGTGAAGCTGCCAGTCACATGGTCGAGCTAGCACAACCCAGACATGCTAGTCAGCTTTGCAAAAAAGAGCCACCGTTTACTGTAGCCTCCTCGGTTAATTTGCTATTTATGCAACATATAGTGTTGAGCTGACGTATACATTGAGCTGAGGTCCGCCAACAGCAGGACAGAGTCATAGACATAGCATTTCTTATGAAATCCAATACGGCAATGTGTGTGTATGTGTTTTGTCCATTGTTTTGGTCTGAAGGGTTCTACCCCCTGACCATGTGAGATAAACATTCAACCATATGCCTTTGATCCGAAATGATCAGGAACCTTCAATACTGTTGCTGTTTATGTGCTTTTCCCCTGTGCCCATAAATCAAAGCCAGTTGACCATGACTTACATCCATGTCTGAATTAAAGAGAAACAGCACTAACATGAACAGACTGGGGAATGTTTAAAACGTTTACTACATGAATAAGGATGCCTGAGCTCTTCAAAACAAAAACCTTCCGAGCCCCTGAACCGAGCCACCCCTCCTCCTCCGACCCCTCCAACCACTCCACTGCCTCTGAGCAGAGATACAATGGTGCTGCTTTTTTTTCATGAGAGAAAAGGAAAGGAAGGAGAGAGGGGAGATAAAGATAAAAATAAAAAGGGTAAACGCAGACCACATGTCTTCATTATGGAAGAAATGCAGCTCGGCTATCCAAGGCCGAATTTGAGCTTCTGAGCTCACCAGAGCTCAGGGTGAAACGAGCTCGCTTTGTTTACAGTGTCGTCCCTCCGACCAAGCGCGTATCAGATCAGGTTCCGTCAGGAAATGGGTTGCCTGAAGGTTCCGTGGGCATCGGAAATCTCTCCGTACATGCTCGTTCTCAGCTGAAACAGACACTCTTGCTTTACTCAACCATGGCAGAAAAAAGGTGTAGCATAACATCTTGTGCATAACATGACAAATGCACCTTTTCATCCAACAATAAGCCACTGATACTATTTAATGATTTTTATTTTAACTTCTTTTATTTAATACATTAAACTCTTAGCTTACAACTCTTCTTTTCATCCTAAAGCGTAAAGCATATTGTAACTACTATTCTATGCAGCTTAGAAGCTGTCAAAAGTATTTGAAGGTGAATTTCTATATTTGAATTACATACAAAATCTTTTTTTTCAGTGGCCTATTATCACACGTCTGCCATGCTCACATCCATGACTGTGACCTGAACTGAAGTGAAGGGAAGAGACAAGAAGTTAGAGTTAAGTGGAGACAAAAACGGAGGATAACGTTTTTATATTCTACTGTAATAGATACATTTCTATTAAGCAGCTAACACTGGCGGTTAGCTAGCTATGGATTGTCAGCAAGCTAAAGCTAGCATAGCCTAACTAGTTAGTATGTTACCTAAATACGAACCCCATTTCCATAAAAGTTGGGATTTTTTCTAAAATGCAATAAAAACAAAAATCTGTCACTTGTCAAGTCTCTTGAAACTTTAATTAACTGACAAACGTACAAAGAAAAGATATTCAATGTTTTCACTGACCAACTTAATTGTATTTTGTAAATATAAACAAATTTAGAATTTGATGCCTTCAATATACTCAAAAAAAGTTGGGACAGAGGCAAAATAAGACTGAAATATTTATAGAATATTCAAGTAACACCATTTTGGAGGATCAGGTTAATTGGTAACAGGGGAGGGTAACAGGATTGGGCATAAAAGGAGCAGCCACCAAAAGCTCAGTCTTTGCAAGCAAGGATGGGTCATTGCTCACCACTTTGTGCCAAACTTCATGAGAGAATTGTCAGTCAGTTCAAAAAGAACATTGCTCAATGCAAGATTGCAAAGAATTTAGGTCTTTCACCATCTACAGTGTATAATATTGTGAAAAGATTCAGGGAATCCAGAGAAATCTCAATGTGTAAAGGGCAAGGCCAGAAACCACTGTTGAATGTGTGTGACCTTCGAGTCCTCAGGCGGCATTACCTGAGAAATCGTCATGCTACTGTGATAAATATAACCACTTGGGCTCGGGAGCTACAAAAATGTGCAAAAGCCAGCATCTGTGATGGTATCAGTGCCCACGGCATGGGTGACTTGCATATATGTGAAGGTACCATTGACACGGAGGCATATTTTGGGATTTTCGAGAGACATATGCTGCCATCAAGGCAACGTTTTTTCCCAGGAAGTCCGTGGTTATTTCAGCAGGACAATGCCAGGCCTCATTCTGCACGTGCTACAACAGCGTGGCTTCGTAGACACAGAGTGCGTGTGCTTGACTGGTCTGCCAGCAGTCCAGATCTGTCTCCTATGGCGCATCATGAAGAGGAGAATGGCGACCAAGGACTGTTGAGCAGCTGAAGTCTTGTATCAAGCAAGAATGGGCAAAATTTCCACTTGCAAAACTGCAACAATTGGTATCCTCAGTTCCCAAATGATTAAAAAGTGTAATTAAAAGGAAGGGTGATGTAACACAGTGATAAACATGCCTCTGTCCCAACTTTT
>CM042560.1:8272500-8395000 GCA_023630585.1 Cranoglanis bouderius | reverse complement strand
CCCTCCTTTTCTCCCTATTCATCCCGACAGCATCTGTTCCCCAACCCCTCGTCTCGCTCTTCTCCTGGCTTACCACATCCCACTAAACACACTCTAACTCCCATCAGCACCCGGGTCTTGGCACCAGCAGCACATTCATGACTAAACGCCACTGATGTACAGCGCACTTTCTATTTTTTACACCATACAAACTTTTTGCTTTTTCCTCTGTTTCAGTGGAGTTACTGTTATTTTTGTGCTGCAATACTTTAATTGTTACAACAGGGACTGTAAAAAAAATCTACATTCCATTCCCCCCCTTTTCTTTTTGGTGAAGTAGGAGTAAAAGAAACTATTACATAAAGAGGAGAAGGACAACTACAGTTTTTGTCAAAATATGGGCAAATGTTTTTACTATAGATAGAGGCAAACTGTGAAAAGATTAAGAAAGAAAGAAAGAAAGAAAAAAGAAACTTATATATTAAACGATACAGACAAACATACAGAAGAACGACACAAAATGAAGAGAAAGAAAGAAAGAAAGTAAATTAAAGAATAAAAGAGGGGTGCTTACTTTGAACTTTTATGCTAAAAGTAACTGAGAAACACAGCTAAACAGATAAACAGATGTGAAAAAGATTGAAAGAAAGAAGAAAAACAGACAAAATGAAGTCAAGAAAAGAAAGAAAGAAAGAACATTAAAGAATAAAAGAGTGAAATACAGACAAACTGTACAAAAAGAAAGGAAAAAAAACAGATCAAATCAAAGAAAGAAAGAAAGAAAATTAAAGAACCAAAGAGGAGTGTTTACATTGCACTTATATATTAAAAACTACAGATAAACGTACAGAAGAAAGACACAAATGGAGAGAAAGAAAGAAAGAAAGAAAGAAAGAAAGAAAGAAAGAAAGAAAGAAAAGAATAAAAGAGGAGTGTTTACATTGCACTTTTATATTACACAAAAGTAAGAAATACTTACAAACTGTGAAAAAAAGATTGAAAGAAAGAAGAAAAACAGACAAAATAAAGTCAAAGAAAGAAAGACAAGTAAAGAATAAAAGATGAGTGTTTACACTGCACTTATATATTAAAAGAAAGTAAGAAATACATACAAACTGTGGAAAAAAAATATATTGAAAGAATAAAGAAAAACAGGCAATTTTAAAAAAAAAAAATTTAAAGCTGCAAGCAGCATTTTCGGGGGCCAGAGTTGCTGAGCCAGACATTCACAGATGTGCTACAATTTGTTTATGATTGGAGAAAATTTGTAGGAGGAGTAGCGAAAATTTTTTTGACAAAATCCAACATGACTGAAAATCTAATTAGGTGGAAATTGATGTCATAGGATGCGTTGAACTCGTCTCAGCTTTTAAATTTTGGACACATGGTTCAAAAGTTATGATCATAAATTAGGTCCAGATTTGACCCAATGTTGAGGCTAGAGCATTTGCAGAACTTGTCCCAAATTTGGTCAGAATGTTCTTTAGACCCTCTCCAATTGGTATGCCAAATTTCATGACTTTTTACCAGACAGTTCTATGGGCTGCCACAGACACCCTAGCCAGAAGAAGCAGAAGAAGAAGAAGAAGAAGAAGAAGAAGAAGAAGAAGAAGAAGAAGCAGAAGAAAAGGCAGAATAACAATAGGGTGCCTACACACCTTCAGTGCTTGGCCCCCTAATTAAGTCAAAGAAAGAAAGAAAGAAAGAAAGAAAGAAAGAAAGAAAGAAAGAAAGAAAGAAAGAAAGAAAGAAAGAAAGAAAAAAAGAAAGAAAGAAAGAAAAAGTTAAAGAATAAAAGAGGAGTGTTTACATTGCATTTTTATATTAAAAGAAAGTAAGAAATACAGACAAACTGTGAAAAGGACTGAATCAAAGAACAAAGAGAAGTCTTTCATACTGAAATTATATAATAATTTGACAAATTTGCCTGCCCTGTTTTTAAAAATATTTCAGCATATATCAAGGGACATCTATATCATAATGCTGAATAACTCACATTTTTCACATTTTCTCATAACAGCACAGCATCATACCTATGCATCATCTCACTCACTCACTCACTCACTTTAAAGGTCCTTTTTATTTCACAGCTAATGAATGTCTGACTCAATCAGCAAGTGTGCATTTAGCAAATCTGTGGATGTGTGGAAAGAGGAAGCTGATGTCACATCCAGTATTGCGTCAGAGTAATGAACGATATCTGCTAGCGCCGCTGGCTATAATGGAGAACGGCATACACCCCCCTCAAAGGCCTAATTTTCTCAACTCTTCTTCTATATAATTTGAGTAAATTACCCTATAGATCAGAAATAAACGCCCCCCGATTTCCCTGCCGATCTTCTGATAGTTGTGTTTTTAATTATTATTTAATTTAGCAGTTATGAGTGGTTTTCAGTTAAAGAGGATACTGCTGACAAATTCAATTACATGAATACTGAGAACTTAATGGTCCATGTTAATGGTTCATTTCATACATAATATTATGTTTCTCTCATTTTTTTTTTTTTTTCATCAGTAAATTTCTAATCAGTGCAGCCTTTGGTATTGGTTACAGAGGTCTAAGCGTAACGGAGTTGCGTGTCCTTTCAATAAGCTCTATCTCTTGCTCTCTCTGTCTCTCTCTCTTACACACACACACACACACACACACACACACACACACACACACAGACGCATGGCATATCTAAACATTGTGCCATCCATAGTCATTAAATTACTGCCTTATGCTTACCAAAACAGATAAATACTTGCATAAATAAATGAGAAATTAAAGGCTTTCACTAGAGGAAGATGTATGCGTGTGTGTGTGTGTGTGTGTGTGTGTGTGTGTGTGTGTGTGTGTGTGTGTGTGTGTTTGTTTGCAGGGTGGAAGCCCAAACGGCTGGGGAGGCTGGTGGGGGAGTTTGAGGGGGTCAGTTACAAGTGGCCCAGGCTTGGTGCGTGTTTTGTGTGTATGTGTGAAGTGGGCTGGAACAAGTGCTACAGAGGGGTCCAGGGCGGTGTTTTTCTCATGGTCTGCTACCCCTGCCCCCAAAACACACACACACACACACACACACACACACAACCTTGTCAAAAAGGGCCCGGCTCAGTTACACACCCGAGGGCCAACATGCTCTCAATGAACTGATACAGATGGAGAATTTCAGCACAATGGATGGATTACCAGTGCCACTCTCTCCTTCACACGTACACAATCGCTGCTGAGCAGATGCTCACACACTCCAATATATAATAACGTTTTTTAGCATATGTGCGACCTGACAAATTAGACCAAGCCTCGTCCGTGCGCTTGCGGTATATATCACGGGTTAGGAGTGAACTGTGTCGTGTGAGATTTATGATTATTTGTGCGTATGTGTGGGTCTGTGTGTGATGACAGTGGGGTGTCCTTACCTGTTCTGCATCGGTGATTCACACAAGCGGTTATAAATCATGGCTGTAAGTCCGTTTAGATGTTCGCCAGCTTGTGTAGGAGGGGGGGAAGGGAGATTAATGGTTAAGGCTCCATTTAGCATACAACGCTGTAAAACATGACACACGCTCCATCCTCACACACTCTGGCCAGCTAGCCCACCTGGAGGCCTGGGACTAATACCAAATCATAAACACACACACACACACACACACACACACACACACACACACACACACACACACACCCCTCCAACATCAGTTCTCATTGATTGATGAAGGAAGCACTCGTAATGGTCCTGAGTACGATTAATAAAATTCTGTGAGGTAAAAATTGAGACACGCACACACACACACACACACACACACACACACACATGCACATGCACACTCAGGTTTATGGTTAATAACCTTTTGCTCATTGTCATGTGCTTGGGACAAAGAAAAAAAAAATCTAGCTACAATTACCAATTATTAATAACATTCATAATACCTCCTATGAATCCTGTATTCATAAAACACTATAAATGTGTTATGTAGCATTCATGATACCTTATACTGTTTAATGTAGCCTTGTATAATTGCGCATAAATAGTTTAGGCTACATAACATGTAATAACGTGTTCATAATGCCAGGATGAATTATCGATTAATAACACGTTATACCTGTTCATAAGTATACTGTAGGTGTTGTAATGCGCTATAACACAGGCTCTATATTATAAGGTGTGGCACAGATACCACACTGGAGCCTGTGTTGTAGTGCATTATAAATGTAAGGTATATATTATAGACAGAATATATCAGGACATGTAATGCATTATAAGACATACTGTATGCTTTATATAAGTCACATACATATGCTTTACAAAGTGTCATGCATGTAAAAATAACCTCTTATGAGTAGTTCTACAGGCTTACTTTAGACACTGTAAGGTATTATAGATGTTATAAAGCATGTTATAAATGCTTTTATAATGCTTTATGAACACTGTATTCACAATGCATTATAAAAACATTTATTACATGCTTTATATAAGTAGTATACACATGATTTACAAATTGTCACGCATGTAACCTTAACAGATGTTCTAAATGATTTTATGATGCATTATGAACATTGTATTCACAATGAACACTGTATTCACAATGCATTATAAAAACATTTATTACATGCTTTATATAAGTAGTATACACATGATTTACAAATTGTCACGCATGTAACCTTAACAGATGTTCTAAATGATTTTATGATGCATTATGAACATTGTATTCACAATGCATTATAAAAAATATTTATCACGTGCGTTATACAAGTTATTACAGATTATAGAAAGCATGTTCTAAATGCTTTTATGATACATTATGAATATTGTATTCACAATGTATTATAAAAACATGAATTACGTGCTTTATACAAGTTATTACAGATGAGATAAAGCATGTTCTAAATGCTTTTATGATGCTTTATGAACACTGTATTCACATTTGCTTTCATTTGCGTCATGCTTTATATAAGTTGTATATACATGCTTTACAAATTGTCATGCATATAACCAAAGACTCTTATGAGCAATTCTACAGGCTTACATTAGACACTATAGGATATTATAGATGTTATAAAGTATGTTATAAAGCTTTTATAATGCATTATAAATATTGTATTCGCAATGCATTACAAAAACATTTATCACATGCTTTGCAAATTGTCATGCGTATAACCCTAACCTCTTATGAACAATTATGCAGGCTTACATTACGGATTATAAGGTGTTAAAGATGCTATATGTCAGGATATACTGTATAATTTCACTATAATAAGATATATGCTTTATATGTCATATATTCATGCTTTATGACATGTCATGCATGTAACCATAACCTCTTAAGCAATTATACAGGCTTATATTAGGCACTGTAAAGTATTATAGATGCTATAAAGCATGTAATAAATGCTTTTATAATGCATTACAAATACAAGAAGGGTTACCAAAGTCTCCATCAGATTCTCTTTTACATTTGTACAATTTCCAGGGCCCCTTTCATTTAATTCAGCATCCAAATCAACAAAAACTCTGACCCTGATAACACCTCTCCCATCAGGTAAGAGCGCCTTCATCAACACTTCCTAGTGTGCGCTATTGCTTACACACGCTCGCACACTCTCAACCTCACACACACACCACACACATTCACAGGTGTGAGCGGTAAATATTATAATGCCCTGTAGGTTTATACACACCTTTACTACACATAGATTTTCAGTTTCAGACAAAATAAAAAAGAAAGCAGAACTCTCTCTCTCTCTCTCGCTCTCTCTCTCTCTCTCTCTCTCTCTCTCTCTCTCTCTCTCTCTCTCACACACACACACACACACACACACACACAAAAAGAGCTATGGGTAATATCCATCATGGTTGATTATTTTAGGTAGAAAATACCTCTTACCTCGCAAGAGTTGGAGAATAATAGTGTGACTTGCATCCTGTTCCTTGTGCTAGTAATGTTCTAAACAAATTCATGTCTCTTTGCCTTCTAACTTCATTAGCATCCCCTTTTCAAGTTGTGAAGGGTGTACTATCATATCAGGTTCACTTAACGGATTTACAACCCTTTTTTGTCACACTTAATTATTATTCATCGCTCTTCCTTATCTACACTCCTGCTATAGTGCATAAATTGCTTCTTTAAATGGAAACATCTGTAATATTTGTAATTTTTTTGAAACTTTATGTGGATTGATTCAATCTCTGTAATGAACGAAAAAAACACTGGAAAAAAAAACAAAAAAACATTTTTACATTACAGAGATCTTTTTGACCTGAGAATAGCAATGTGAAAAAAAGGTAACATCTAGATGATAAAATAAATGTAAATAGTATATTCCAGAAGACCTGGAATAATGGAAAATCTATTACTCCTGTACATAGTGAACAGAAGAAGGTTAAGAGTAGCTGCTGGATGTGGGCATGGGTGTCTACATGTTGGATCTTTTATCAGTTCCTCACTGTTTTTATCAAGACTGGGGTTTCTGGGGACTTATCGATGCAGCCGAGGTTGAGTGATGGCCTGGGTTGTGCTGATTAACGCCAGGGTAGTTGGGATGACCTTACCTTTCCACCAGATTGTCAGATTTGTATGTTCTTCTCCTGTTTTAAAGGTATTTATAACAGAGTACAAAGTACAACAAAGTAATAATAATAATAATAATAATAATAATAATAATAATAATAATAATAATAATAATAAAATACCCAAATTATTTACTAAAGTAAAAGTGCAATTTCCTACCCTGCTGGAAAAAAACCCCAAAACAATAGAAACCATCACAGAAATTCTAATGGTTTCCACTACAAATACCATTACAAACCATCAGCTAATTAAAATCAGTGCCATTAACAGTATTGGTCCTTTATGGTATCCACTAGACATAACATGCCACCAATATAAAGCAACAAATTACCAGTAGAGATTCACAGGGACCATTAGAGTTTCCATTGAATCCATTACAATTCCCATCATATCCATTAAAACCAATACAAATTCTATGAGGGGTTCTACTGTTCTACTGTTTTTTTTTTGTTTGTTTGTTTTTTTCAGCAGGGTAAAGAAATACTCTTGTAAAAGTTTAAGTACTGCTTCAAATTCTTCAGTCGAAACTGTTAAATTTGCTTAGAGTATAAAAATAATAGTAGAAGAAAGATTCACAACTGACTCATACACTGCTCTTAGTTACTGATGGTAAATTAGTGCCTCTTTCACAAAGGAATCAAAGAACATAGGAAAACATTAGATACGGATAACAACGCTTTATTGTTAATCTCTCAAATGTTAGCTAGCATGAAAAAACTCTGCCAACACAAACTATCTGAATGCTAATAACATTTGTGAGATTAAGTATCAGCTAAGGCTAACTAACAAGAGCTTTATCACTAATCTCTCAAATGTTAGCTAGGAAGATAATAACTCGGACAATACAAACTAGCTGAATGCTAATAGCTAGCTAACATTTGAGAGATTAAGAATCAGCTATGGCTAACTAACAAGAGCTTTATTACTAATCTCTCAAATGTTAGCTAGGAAGATGATAACGCTGACAATACAAACTAGCTGAATGCTAATCACTAGCTGTAACAATATAAACTGCCTTGATAAATACAAAGTGTGCTTAGCAGCAGATAGATTGAAGTGATGGTTATTACAGTAGGTCGCATTTTTGCCTTCATATCTGTTAACGTTTACATTTATAAGGAATTTAGATCTTGATGCTGCCTAATGCTAAAAAGTCACATGTGACGTTGTCTTTACATCAAATAACAAAGAGAACAGAGAAAACTCTTCAGTAATCATTAGGGGATTGCTAGTGTGATTTTTTTTTAATCCAAACTTTTTTTTTATCCTAATTTGTCCTACATTCTACCTACAATTAAAAATGGGAAAAAACCAGGTGATGTTTTTCTGATCTTCATCTGTCCAGTTTCCATGAGCCTATGCCCAACATTGCCTCAGATTCCTGTTCTTGGCTGACAGAAGGGGAACCTGATGTGTTGTTTTGCT
This sequence comes from Cranoglanis bouderius, assembly GCA_023630585.1. Classification (NCBI taxonomy): domain Eukaryota; kingdom Metazoa; phylum Chordata; class Actinopteri; order Siluriformes; family Cranoglanididae; genus Cranoglanis; species Cranoglanis bouderius. The sequence continues at coordinate 8,387,050 of CM042560.1, read as the reverse complement.
GTTGTAGCCATCCACCTCAATGATTGTGCCTTTTGAGATGCTTTTCTGCTCACCACAGTTGTAAAGAGTGGTTATTTGAGTTTCTCAAGGCTTCCTGTCAGCTCGAACCAGTCAGGCTATTCTCCTCTCACCTCTCTCGTCAACGATTCATTTCCACCATTGTTTGTTTTTCTGTGTAAAACTTCTGCTACTCATTCTGCTATTTGATGCAGAACATTAACCGAAGCACGTGACCTACTGTATATCTGCATGATTTCTGCATCGCGCTGCTACCACATGATTGGCTGATTGGATAATTGGAATAGGCAGGTGTACAGGTGACCTGTACAGGTGCAGCTGGAGCATCACCCCTTCAGATCAATAGCATGCCATGCCAATAAGCACAAATAATGCTCTCAAAAGGTAAGATGACAGGTGGACACTTCATGGACGATTATGCAATAATTTATAAATGTTCTGTCAGTAAAGACAAAAATTCTTCTCTCTTTTTTCTTTCATGTAAAGACCAAGATAGATTCTTCACGAAACAAACCATTAAGGTCACCTAATGGGTTTTGGCTTAAGCCTAACATAAATCTTCCAGCATTTCTTTATAAAATATTTATGCAATGCTTATGAATGTATCATGAAGTCTCAGTGTACAGTAGGTACCCTACTTTGCACCCTACAAAGTGTTATAACTATAGCAATATCCAAAATTAATGGCAATTTTACTGCAGCACTGTTGATTTGTCAATTTTGATTTGTCAGAAGGTGTTGGTTAATTTTCTATAACAGCATGGATGACAATATTTAGAGCTGTAATTCAAATTTAGAAGGTTTATATTAATGTGCTCATTTGAGTACACTATTGTTTCTACAGTAATAGCTAATTCACAGGGACTTTTATGGTGGATGCTCCACTTTAAGATTTAAAAAGTGATATGGTGGAGTTTCCAGTATCAGCGCTTTGTAACAGTCAGAAATAAAGCCGTTCCTTTAAGTTTTCAGACATCGGAGAGTCTTCAGGTCAGACAACTTTGCGCTTTATGGTTTTTATATAACACAACATGCTGTCTTATTATCTTCAAGAGAGGGGGGGGAAACAGGCTGGTGAGGGAATGCCTTTTTATAGCTGATATAATTTAAGTGATAACAGGAAGTAACTTGTTTTATGGATGTTCCACAACAATAAATGTAACTATAAATGGACAAAAAGTACAGTGTGTTACAAATCGTGGTATAAGAGGAATAAAACACTTTGGGGCATGCTGTAATAGGAAAGGCCAATATGTCCACCAAAACTGATGAGCATGATTAAAAGTATGCGGAGTGTGAACTAGGATACATTGCTTGAGCTTGATCATGTGATAGATTTTGTAGATTGTTTGTTGCTTGGGGATTATGGCAATTATAGTTCACTTGGTTGCTTGATGTTGAGACAGCAAGCATTGAAATGACAATATCAAGACCTGAGAATTCAGGTCTGTTGTGAGTGACAGAGTGAGTTATTATTATATGTACACTATCTTGCCAAAAGTATGTGGACACCTAACCATCACACCCGTACTGTATGTGGGCCTTCCTCAAACTGTTGCCACAAAGTTGGAAGCACTCAATTGTATAGGATGGCTTTGTATGCTGGGACTAAGAGGACCAAACATGTTCCACCCCTGTGCACAAAGTGAAGTCCATGAAGACATAGTTTGCCAAGGTTGGTGTACAAGAATTTAAGTGGCCTGCACAGAGCCCTGACCTCAACCCCACTGAACACCTTTGGGATGAACTGGAACACTGACTGCACCAAGCCTCTTCACCCAACATCAGTGCCTGACCTCACTAATGCTCTTGGGGCTGAATGGGCACAAATCCCAAGAGAAATCTAGTGGAAAGCCTTCCCAGATGAGTGGAGCTTATTAAAACAGCAAAGGGTTACTAAATCTGGAATGGAATGTTCAACAAGCACATATGGGTGTGATGGTCAGCTTTTGCTCATATAGTGTATGTTACTTACACAGAATTTTGAGATGTTTTGTATAGCAAAATACAGCTAAAAAATTGTATCTGCTTTTACCTTAACTTAAAATTGCAACTAATAGTCTCGATGTCTGGCTTACCCTGAGTGATTTTCCAAAAGTCTGGGACCACATTGAAAATTGGAAAATTATTTTAGAATTTTTAAACATTTAAAACAAAGAAAGTAAATGTTAAATATCTTTAATATCTCTTCTCTTGAAACATGTGTTCAGATGACACTCCAATGCGTTCATTACTGAGCGACCATTAGAGTGCTATGGTTGCGCAGTAATTCATAACTAGTAGTCTAATTTAAACCGTCATGACCCTGAACAGGCTGTTACTAAGGATGAATGAATGAACCTTGTAAATGCATCATGTAATGTCTCACATTCACATTAATCAGTGTGTTCTTTCTTTTTTTCTGCATATCTGACTGCTTGCTCATGCACATGAGCTTCATATCTAACCTCTCACCTGCATGAAAGTAAAAACCTCCTGCTTGTGTAGCTTTCATTTGTTGTGTCTGCAGTAGTCTGCACACCTCTAGTCTCAACGAAATTTCTGACAAATTTCTGGAAAAGAAAACTGTATCTGTATTTGTATCTGGTTTAGAACACATTAACTGTTTAATTCAAATAATGTATTCATATTCGGTTATATCCGTATTGTACAGTATAAGCTAAGCTTTACAGGACTGTGAACAATCTGAATGTCACGAGTGTGAGAAATAGTGCCGCTGACATGAAAATGTCTTTACAGATATTATAAGATGTAATAAGATAATTAGAGTGACTTGACCATGCCTTGAGGAGTTCACATTTACACCTTTCTTTATATTTTATTGCTATCTGGCACAAATCCTACAGCGTAATTGTCTCAAAGGATGGCGCATAAAGCAGAATGGTGCTGCGATGTCCTTAATTTGGCCATCAAGGCTGAATGAGAGCAGTAGTTTGAGCAAGAACATCAGGCCATCTGCAGGCCCACTGTGTGATGGTGCAGCACTCCACACTAGCCTGCCTAGCACCACTGTGCCTTTCAATTCGTTTTATTCAGCTAATTAGCCCCTACTCATGAGACAGTTCAGCTGTAATCAGCGAGCAGCACGCTCTGTCATCTCCTCCTAATCAGTTTAATACATCCACTGAGCTTCTCCCTGCAGAACCGCCTATGAGATGGGCAACGCGACACTGGTTTGTTATAGACATACTGTCACTGATACATTTATCCATTCACTGAAAATGACAGACAGACATACAGACAGACAGACAGACAGGCAGACAGACAGATGTCACTGTGGTCACTTTGCACTCTTAAATGGCTATGCGATGTATTGTGGCACTGGTTCGTTATAGAGAACCCAGCCCTGACATATTTGTCTATTCACTGAAAAAGAAAGAAAGGAGCGTGATTGAGTTTGAAAGAGAGAAACAGAATGGGTGTGTGCGTGTCTGTGTGTAAGTTACATGTAAGTGTGTATGTGTGTGTGTGTGTGTGTGTGTGTGTGTGTGAGAGAGGGGGGCAGATAGTGTAAGAAGGGGCTACAGCCACACCAGACACTTCCAGGTCTCTAACGAGGTCGCTAATTAACTCTCGCACTCCTCGCTTGCTTTCATCAGCGGCACACGATGCTTTTTTGACAGGAGAAAATTGCAGGGCAATTAAATCATCCACAGACAGATCCTTCAGCCACTGGAATTAACAGCTAAATGTTACATTTATCTTGCTGAATGTGATGGAGAAGAACAAAAACGGCATGGCGTGGCGGCAGCCCGTGGAAAGATGACTGCTTTCTCAGCCTCATGACACGGACCTATCCTCTCCAAAAGTCAAAAATATAATTAATAGAAACACAGATTTTTTTTTTTTTTAATCTCAGTTTTTTTTTTTTTTTTTCTGTAGTGTATGACAGTGTAGAATTCCACAATATCAGAAAGCACACTTCCTGCTCTCAGTCCCCTCCCTAAGTTTTGGATACGACATTTTCTTGGCAAGGATGCGTTTTTCCTGTCTTTTCAGTGATATTTGGGCTTTATTTTCCTAACCTCTTTCCCCAATTAACCTCTCCCAATGCTCCCCGCTGGCACCCGAGTGCAGGGAGCATACGAGATTTGTAACGCAGCCCCGATTGCGCCATTATTCGTCATCTGTTCTCTGAGAAAGGGAGCAAGAAAAGAAGAGAAAGTCGCCTAATATCTGGGCCTATTCTTGGCCAGTCACCCTTGGCCCGGTTGTTTTGGGGGAGGGAGGAGAGGAAGGAGGGAGCGAGTGGAGATGCTGGAGGAAGGGATATAGTGCAATGGTGTGGAGGTGACAGGCTCTTTTTCGTCTTTTTCTCAGGGGTTGGGGGGGATGTGTGTCCGTCTTTGTGAGGGCGTCAGGAGCAGCGGTGATGGCGCGAGTGTGCGACCAGCGGGGTGTCTTTTGTGATCCAACTCCATTCGCACTCCACACACCGCTGCCCCTCAATGCCCGGATTAGAGAATGCTTTCGAGTCTTAATCTCTGATTCAAGTCTCACACACACGCACACGCACACACACACACACACACACACACACACACACACACACACACACACACACACACACACACACGCACAGAAGCTCTCTATCCTGGCCTAACAAACCCACACACACAAACACACTCTGCCGTTCTCTCTCTGTCTCACACACACACCCACACCCACACACACACATTTGCACTCATTGTGCAGTAGACAGCGAGAGGAGGGAGACGAATGAATAGTGAGTAGGAGTGAGCGGTGATGTAAATGCAGGCTTCACACTCACTCTCCTATGTTGGAACGGTATCTATAACACTCATTAGAGTCACTAAGCATAGGCTAGTACTCTCATCCATCCAGGAATCTGAAGAACACTTTCCTTCTTCCTTCTATTTTTTTTTTCCTACAGTAATGAGAAAAAAAGGTCAGATTTTCATTTAAGTAAGAAATTAAGGTGTTGCTTTACAGTCTTCCGAGTGAACAGCGGCACTAAATGAGCGTGTACAGCAATGTCATTTGCCATTGACATTATTCACTGCCCAAGGCCATCTCAGAAAGATGGGCTCAGTTAATGGATGATCTTGAAAAAGGTGTCAGATTGCCTAAATACACTTTTCTAACTTCTCGGTATCTTGCAGTGTCCTTTTATTCCTTAAACACACGCACAAACACACGCTTTCAACTGCAGTATCGCTTCTACGGCCAAACAGTCGAACAGTGTAGAGTTTCTACTTTTTATCCTTTCATCACGGTGGGCAATGTTGAGTAATACAACATGCTTTTAAGAGTTACAGATTAGACCATAGACTCGATTAGAATAGCTATGGTTACTACATGCTGGTTGGATTATGTATATATTTTTTTTTTACAAAAGAAAAAAAAAGTCAAATACCAAAATAGTCCAATCTACCCTACATTATAAACAGTGACCTAGCATGGCTAAGCTGTCTTTCAAATATAAAAAGACATTGATACGAGGTTTAATTTTTTTGATATCCAGATCATATTACTTACTTTTTAATAAATGTCTTATATCAGTGTTACCAAACGCAAGAGCACCACCAGTGGTCGTAAGAAAAATACACCGAATGAAAATGTGTAAACAAACAACACTGGGGCTGATTTCTTTCTAGCCCAGACTGTAGATTTATGCAGCCTATTAGTAACAGTAAAAAATGCGAACGATGTGGATTATTTACTATATCATATGTATTCCCCTCAAAATTTCCAAACTTAAAGACAAACTAAAAGTAGATAGACTAAGCATACATTGGGCATTCAAAGTACAAATTACACAAAAGGACAGAGGACAGAACTGTAACTTTGTTACAGTTACAACTCTTTTTTTTTTTAACCATATATTCAGATAATCGGGGGCAGGGTTGCTTTGTGGTTAGCACATTTGCCTCGCACCTCCAGGGTTGAGAGTTCGATTCCCACATCCACCCTTTGTGTGCAAAGTTTGCATGTTCTCCCCGTGCTTCGGAGGTTTCCTCCCCCCAGTCCAAAGACATGCGTTGTAGGCTGATTGGCATCTCTAAATTGCCCATTGTGTGGATGGGTGTGTGAGTGTGTGTGTATGTGATTGTGCCCTATGATGGGTTGGCATCCTGTCCAGGGTGTCCCCCACCTTGTGCCCTGAGGCTCCAGGCTCCCCCATGACCCTGTGTAGGATAAGCGGTACAGAAAATTGATGGATGGATGGATGGATATTCAGATGATCTGTTTACTACGTACTCAGAGGAAACTGGGTATGAACCCAATAGCGCATAAAGGACTTAAAACAAAAAATTAAAGAAATCATGAATTAATTTGTTTATCTCTCTTTAAGTGTGTGTGTGTAATTGATCTTATTCCCCTGATATAATGCATTGCTCAGATCTAACAGTTACATTGTCAAGCTATTGATTGATAATAGATTTTCGCCCTCCCTTCTAATATCATGACCAGCCATCACTGATTATCAGTGCACTTGAATGCAAAAGCTTCCTAAAACTTTGCCACCATCTGAGAACCAATCGAGGAGCATGTGAATGCAGTTTAAGTGTTTTCTTTAAGTGGGGATGTGAGTAGGAGCCAGACAGGCACTCCTAGACCTTTTAAGTGTGACACGATGACATGATAACACACACACACACACACACACACACACACACACACACACACACACACACACACACACACACAAACTAGCCAACCAAGTGGAAGAAAGCTAGCCTGACCCTGCAGCTACACGCAGTTATCCCAGGCACCAATCAAAAGGAGTTACAGCACTGTAAAAAATATTGGGCTGGATTTACAAAAAAAAAAAAAAAAAATGTAAGCAACTATTTGCATCAGCTTTTTGGTAATTTGAACTAAACCTATTTTTGTTTGACTCATTTGACTTTACATGTTTTCAACTTGTAGTTTTAAGTAATGCCAACTCAATTTATTCAATCTACAGACCATAGTTTTAAGCTAAGAATACATTATATATCTTGTGTGATAATTTTAAATGAAACCTTTGAAAGGTTCTTTGAATATGTTTTTTAAAAAAAAAAAAAAAAAAAAGAATAGTCTCATAAAACAGTGTCTCAAATGAAATGTAAAACCTTTATTCATTTTACAGTGTTACAAATGTAATTGCATCATTACAGAGCATCCAATTCAGATACCATTATCATGAAGAGGCCTGTAAGCACCTTTGTTTTTCTTTTCTTTTTTTTTTCTTTTTTTTTTTTTTTTTGCAAGAAACAGGCCTGGTTTAAAACATACAGTACATGAGGGCAGCAACAGTACTTATTTCACCATGAACACTGGCACTGATCTATTTCAAACCCGAAATCCCCAAGCAGAAAAAAGTACTTGTGTGTACTGTACAATGTTGGAACAACATGAAATTCAATTACAACAGTACATCAGCAGCAAATACAAGCAGTTAGAGAAATTTACCATTGAGAGTTCTACACAAAAATTTCGTATCTAATTATTTGATGTGAAGTTTTTAAAGAGAAAAAAAAGGCCTTCCTGGGCTAATACAGTCCCCTCTGAAACTACTGGAACGGCAAGGCCAATTCAGATGTTTTTTGCTGTAGACTGAAGTCATTTGGGTTTGAGATCAAAAGATGAATATGTGAAGAGAGTTTAGGATTTCAGCTTTTATTTCCTGGTATTTATATGAGGATATGAGGGTGTTAACAACATAGAACATTTTGTATCAGACCTCCCAATTTTTAGGCGATCAAATGTACAGTACAGGAACAGATAAGTCTTGAAGCAAATTAAAGCAAATAACACTTAATATTTGGTTGCATATCCCTTGCTTGCAATAACTGAATCAAGCCTGCGACTCACTGGCATCACCAAATTGTTGGTTTCTTCTTTTGTGATGCTTTTTTCAGCCTTTTTCAGCTTTTGTTTATTTCTCCCTTGAGTCTCCCCTTCAGGATATGTTGCTCAACTGGGTTAAGATCTGGTGAGCAAATGCTTCAGGTTGGATATCCTTGCGAAAAGTTTTCATGATTACTACCTTCAGATAAAAGGGCTACACAAAATCATGCACTGATCAAAGAACGCAATGAGCATGTAATTAATCCAAATTACAGCAAACAACAGCAACTAAAGCTAAATTCTCAACTGCATAACTCACAGACATGAAATATAACAAACAAAAGTATCAATAGTGTATTACAATAAATAAAAGAGCATGGAGAGAAATCACTGACTTAGCTAATCTAATTTACTTGCAGTACAAGACTATGTAACTAATATAATTATATAAATCAGAAAATAAAACAAACATTTTGCGTCAGCATGGCATGTTAAGCGAAATTTAAAGCACTCTAATGTCAATTTGTTCATAACAAAATCTTCAACAAGATTGAAGATTGAAGATTGAAGATTTCAACAAGAAACAAAATATTCTTACCTTTCAATGCTGTTGGCTTCTCTGTGACTTGGAAGAATTTAGTCTGGTCATTTTTTTGGTTTTTTTTTTTTAAGTGTCATGACGGACCTCAGACATGATGAGAACTGCCTCGTGCAACATTTCGAGAGTTCCAAAAGACCTCAAACTTCATAAAATTGCAGCATCAAAATGCAGCCATGATCACCTGTTTCACAAACTCGGACTCAGGAACGTGTTTCCCACAAATTGCATCAGCCAAATCTTACAGTGGCATTTTTAAGTAAATATAACTTAATTAGTATTTCACAAATCATTTTTTTATATAGCATGTCATCTAGAGCATGCCATCTCTTAAACTGTAATAATAAAAAATATATTAATTTTTATATATATATATATATATATATATATATATATATTTTTTTTTTTTTTTTTTTCACTGCTTTTGTCCACTACCGACCACCAGATTATAACTTTGAAGAAGGCTTAAGCTGTGCACACTTTGCACAATCATGTCAAGTCATATATTTCCCTGAAAAGCTTCCTGGTACAGAATGTATGTCAACTTAATAGACATTATTAACCATACTTACTTGAGTGGAAACCAATTAAACCACGATATTTTTACTATATTCAGAACCAGATACAGATTCAGCACATGGCTTAAAAGCTTTGTCTAGATTACTCAATATAATATTTTCGATTTTTATTCGTAAAAAGTGTGTTTTAACAAGTAATGCATATTAAGTAAGGTACTCAAAACATCAAAGCAAATGAATGAACATTAATTTATTTGTTGAAAATCATACAATATTTGTGTTAATATTACAACCCCACAGAATAGTTTTTATCAGCGAGGTCAAGCAAAAAAGAGATGATATTGTCCTCAGACAGACAGACAGACAGACAGACAGACAGACAGACACACACACACACACACACACACACACACACACACACACACACACACACACACACCAGTTCAAACTAATATAACACTGATGCTTTAGCCACCCTCAAGAATTGTGCCACAATACTTTAATAACAGCATTAACCTTTTTGGTGACAATTATTCATAGTTTTTATTCATGATTATGCTCTTTTTTTCTCTCCCCACAGCTATGAAACATTCTATATCAACCCGTTCTAATGTTTGGTTATATAATAAATAGCCACACTATCTCAAATTATTATTTCTTGACAAATGGAATCCATTATCAACTGAGGCATGAATATTTGTCCAGTCTATAAACGGCGAGGCACACTTTCTCGTCACAGAAAATAGAATTGTTCAAATTGTGTTTGTGAGAGGGTTCACATTCTGGAGCTGGCCCATAATGCAATATTCCCATTTTTCCCCCTTTTTTCCTTGCCGTTCCAATTTATTGAAGTAACAGAGCAGAAAATGCAATGACAGCTGTAGTACTTTATTGCGAATTAGTACATATATTCAGCAGGGAGACACACACACACACACACACACACACACACACACACACACACATACACAGAGAGAGAGAGACAGAGAGAGAGAGAGAGAGAGAGAGAACCCTCTTCATTGTGTTCCTGTAATTGCCATGGGCTCTACAAATGGTCCAGCGATAGCACTGAAGCAATTATAAACTGAGGAGCAGAGGTGACAGGATATACTTCTGATATTAAATCACATGTTTACACTACTAATCTGACCTTTGTTTTTTTATCTATAAAAAGATCAAGAAGAAAAATCATTATATTGTTATGGATGCATAATTAAAATAACAATGTAGCATTTATACAAATAAAAAAAAAAAAGGAAAAAAAAAAAAAAGGAAAAAAGTGTACATTCCATCACCTGGAATGTACACTTTCAGTGAACATGTGGTCACTGTTGCCTCAGATTTCTATTCCTGCCTGACAGGAGTGCAACCCGACGTGGCCTTATGAGTCCTATCCGGCTCAAGGTGCATTCTGAGATGCTTTTCTGCTCACCACGGTTGTAAAGAGTGGTTATTTGAATTACCTCTCTCTCAGCTTGAACCAGGCTGGCCATTCTCCTCTGACCTCTCTCATGAGCAAGATGCTTCTGCCCGCAGAACATCCGCTTTATGGATGACTTTTGTTTTCATACTGTTCTGTGTAAACCCTAGAGACTGTTGTGGGTGGAAATCCCAGGAGATTTCTTAAATACTCTGGCACTTTGACTCTGGCATTCCGAAGTTTGATGAACCTCTTGAACTGTATGTGCATGATTTTATGCATTGCACTGCTGCAAAATGATTGGCTAATTGGATAATTGCATAAATGAGCAGGTGTACCGGTGTCCCTAATAAAGTGACTGGTGTGTGTATAAAATCATACAATCACAATACAAGACAAGAATTCTGCTCCCTTGGCTCCGCCATTGTTGGGATTCAAACCCATTATCTCCCAATGATAGCGTGAACACATTTCTGTTGCAAAACAATTGAAATAAAATCTATTTGACTTTTTTCTTTTTATTGGAATATTTATTGAATAATCATGCACTAATACCTGAATGAATACTTACTTAAATATGAACTAAGGATGACTTAATGCATGTACTAATCACAAACTAATGAAGAGCTAACCTTAACTACAGCGTGAGGCTTATGAATTCATGCATGAATAACGACCATCTTAAGTACATGTTAGTACATGTTTATAATTAATGTATTAATTAACTACAGTGGGATTTGAACAGAAATGGATGGAAAATGATGCAAAAATGGTTGAGATGAAATTATTGGTGTTTATTATTAGTGCATCTTTCTATGTTAGATGAGGAGGATCAATTAAATTATAATCCAGCGCCATCCAGTGATGTTTGTGTACGTAACTGCAAATGGCAAATGATATAAACAATTTGAAATTATGCATGTTTAATTCTTATTCTTTCTTATAGAGCATGTTTGATTTAGTTTACCCCTACATGTTGATTAATACATTAACTAACTAACAACCATGTACTAACATGTACTTAAGGTGGTCGTTATTCATGCATAAATTCATAAGACTCACGTTGTTAAGGTTAGCTCTTCATTAGTTTGTAATTAGTACATTCCTTAACTCATCATTAGTTCATATTTAAGTAACTATTAATTCAGGTATTAGTGCATGATTATTCATGTACTGTTACTGTAAAGTGTTACCAAAATACGTTTATACTGTAGATCAGGACTAAAAGCCATTTATTAATGTAAATTGGATAGCTTAATTGGTATGTTGGAATTACATAACAAAAAGATTGAAGACCATCTACTTTTGACAATACAGAATTGGTATTAAAGGGGTAATATCATGATTTTTAAACGTTTTTAAATGCTAATTATTTTGTTTATTGGGTGTAATAAAATAGGTTAACATGCTCTAATGTTCAAAAAACGCATTATTTCTCAAATAATGTACATTATTGCAATGCCTCTATTCCCAGGCTGCCTGAAATGCTCGGATTTCTCCAAAGCCCCTCCGAAAAGCCCAGAGTGCTCTGATTGGCCAGCTGACTCGTTGCGACGTGATTGGCCGAAAGCCAATGTCAGAAATGTAACGCCCCTTGAGTTAGCATTAGCCTCCAAAGCTAAAGAAATTCTAAGCTCCTAAGCAACATGTCGTCAGTTTTACCGTATCAGTTCGAGCCCGAGTCAGAGTCAGAAAATGCGGATGATCAAGCAGAAGCAAGTTTGCAAGCACGACTTGAGCAGAACGTTTCACAGCAGTAAGTTTGTATTTTATAACTCTCTTACCTTTCAGATACGATTGTGTGTAGCCTGCCTTGTACTCTCTCAGGTTCAGGAAGCTGTCCTCCGTAAAATGTGCTGTGCACAAGCAAGCATTCGGGTTGTCCTGCTCAGGAACAGTGTTATAAATAAACAGTAACCACTGATTTTGTCTGTTTTCGGAAGGCTAAACAAAGAGGTTTTGCTTTCGCACCGAAACACAGCGTCTCCATGACATGGTGCCTGAATTCACTGAAGCCTCGCCTTCTTTCTTCGCATCTGCCTTTGGGTGGGATTATGCTGATAGTGCAAAATAATAAGGAAAAATAAGGAAGTAAATCTGGACTTCAAATGACGCTTTTCGGGCAGGTCTGGAGCAGTGCTCTCTGTTAGATAAAATAAATCCCTTTGTAGGAGACTATGAGCTTTGGGACTTTGCAGAGCTTATACATGCACAAACACACTTTAATATTCCATATTAAGTAAGGGCTAGAAAGAAATTCTTTTAATCAGTTAATCTTAAGTATACTTTTCAAGGAAGCAAAGTTGAGCAAAGTTTTGGCCATCATGTGCTATACTATTCATAATAACAGACTTTTTAACATTATGCCCTTTATATTAGTATAAAAGTTCATATTGCAGGGTTGTGTCACATGTGTATGTTATAATCATGGACACCAATGTTTCGTAACATGCAACGTTGTTTGTTTATGTGTTCACAGCAGATGAATCGAGCCGTACAATGCATGCATGGTACAGATCGGGCAGCATCGTCGAACCCAATCCGCGACCTCTGCCTGATTGGCATGTGCAATTTGAATGGCTTTTTACACTATTCACAATATTCCTAAAATTGGGATGTAAAGGTTGTAACTTTGAAAGGTGGCAACTGTCATTATAAGTGAGTATTGAGGTAATGCATTTACTATTCCTTTCTCAGTACAGGAAAACATGTTAAAACTCTTGTCCATGGTAACCATATATTCAGAGTTTTCCTTGAAAGCATGTGACAAATGAGTACATGCAGGTGTACCGTGAATGCCATTATATCTCTCTGAACTCTGGTGTTTCTACTGAAATTTTCCCAGAATATAAACAACATTAACAGTTTATGAACATTAACAGCCAGATTATTAGTCATGTGATCACTTAATAGTAGAGCATCACTACTCCAGTATCTTTTAAAGACATTAAAGACCCTATTATTAGGGTTCAGAAGTTGTATAGTATATTGAAGTAGAATAGCATCACTAATAATCACATTATACATAACACTTTAATCTTTCCATTGCTTCATACACATGCTTACACATACACACACCCACTTACAAATGTAACATATAATATAGAACAGTTACTCTCTGACTCCATCCGAACACAAATGACAGAAGGTATTATGATTTTTTTTTTTTTTTAAAAACACAGATATTGTCATCACCGCCTAACCCCCCAACCAACACACACTCACCAACCGCGACACATCCACCCCACCCCATTGGTTACACAAGAGACAATCGTTAGATTGAGCATTTCAATCTGTCACGCTGCCTCTCAAAGTACACATTCATTTATGGTTGTTATTATTGTGTCATGTCGCACGAATTGATAACATGACACAGCTTGTGCACAGAAATGTTTCCCCCCACTAAAGCGATCAGAAGGTCAACAACGTCAACTACAGAAAGATGAAGCACATGGGATAAATGTCAGTTCAGGCGTTTTAGATGTGTCCTACTTCATGATAACCAAGAATAAAAAATAAATAAATAAATTCAGACACACCGGATAACAATTAACACCTCTAATCCTGCCACTCAGCTGGATCACATCTCACTGCCAGCTGTAGGGAAAACCATGCTTTATAGACTGTTGTTGGCAACATGTAACCTTTGCTGGAACATGTGTAGGCTATATGTTTTAGCAGATATGTGCCAGTTAGTGGTTTCGGTATTGTGAACATGTTGTTAAACCAACCATATAATTTCAAGGCAAACAAGACACACAATAGATATTTACACCAGGTCCTTAATGCCTGAGGTTTTCATTTTGTCCTTTTATAAAAATGATTTTACCACAGTGCTGTCGAATGCTCAGTTCTGATTTTTCAGAAGGTGTTTGTTATGTTTATTTTTTATTTTGTATATATAACAGCATGCTTCAGACAATAGCTCTGGCTGCAGGTTATATATTAACGTATTAAAGGCATCATTGTTGCTATAGTAACAATTTAAATGGGGATTTATAAGGCGTATACACTCCATGTAAAGATTTTTTTTTTTTTAAATGTGTTGTTGATATGGTCGAGTTTTCTTTGAGAAGACATTCATTTAATATTTTTTGAAGGAGTCTCCAGTGCCAGTGTAACAGTCAGAGGTAAAGCTATAACTCTTCCAATATAAGAGCGTCATTGCCATAACTAGCTATGAGGACACCGAGGTCTGGACGTCTGTAGTTTCTGAAGATTTGGTGTATTTTAGTAGTTCACGGTAACCACCAGGTTCTTGGGGGAAAAAAGCTGCCACTCATTTGTTTTAGTTAAGATGCAGACACTAGAAGTCTATATGGATACTTCTTTTTCCTAGAATAGAAATTTTAAGTAAATCCATTTTATGTAAATATAATATACAAAATAATGAAAATCTCAATTCTATTATTTACTATAACTATACTACATATAGATGATGTATTAAAGGTAATAGGTCTACTGTAATGTTCTTTGATATGAAATCAGTTCACTGTGGCAATACTGAAAAATATGCACTGAAAAATAAAGAAATCCATAAGAAATAGTGACATGTCTTAAAAGTTGAGGGTGGAATTTTTAAGAAATATGAAAGTAACTTTCAGAAAAAAAGCTACTATGAAATTTCATTCGGGGCTAAAGAAAAAATCTTCAGGGCTACAGTCCCGAATACTCAGGCCAGGTTACACCCCTGGTGGTATCAAATGTCAAACTGTTGCCTTAAGAATTGAAATCACATCATATTGTGTGGAAGCCTGACGTTTACACCACTACCAGTTACAGATCTGTGGAGAGTCTTCATGTGAGAGATTTTTTTTTTCTTTATGAGAGACTTTGTGGTTTCCAGGTTCTCAGTAACATGCAAAGCCTTTATATTTTGTCCTGGCCTTTCTCCATTTAGCGATAGAACCACAGTTACATATGCATACTGTATAACCTACCATTATGCTGCAGAATATAGTTTTTAAAGTTTTTATGATACAGTGTAAACACTTATAACGCAATGTAGTGATAGATGAAGTCTATCAATTTTGCAGTAACATTTTCTTATGTGGTGGTCTATGGGAACTGAAAAAGACCTACTTAAAGCAGGACAGGGAGACCCTTGCTAGCGCTGACCGACTTTAATCAGCTAATTACAATGATATATGCAGTCTGCTATTCCACGCCTAATAAAGTACAGTATATTTAACATGTGTAAAGTGCTCCCCACGCACCACCTCTGTCTTCATGATTAATGTAAATTTAATTAGGCCCAATGCTAATTAAGCAGTAAATAATGACTAGGTGTGTGTTTGTGCAAAGAAAATGGCACACCTAGGAGAAGGGACAATCAAGCACCTCAGAACAGCTTCTTTTTTTTTTTCTCTTTTTTTAACCATGTACTTAAGTCATGGCAGTTAAAGCAATAAACAAAGCATGTTGCACAGTACAACTTGCTGACTTGCATAATAACTGCAGTAAGGGATCTACTATTACTAGATGGGGTGAAAGACTATAAAATGTTAGTTGATGCAGAACATTTTAGAACTAGATTTTATTACATACAGTATAGTCTATGTTGGAAAATAATCATGTTAACTGTTCAACAATTTCCCTTTTGGTGGTTTAACATTATACTGCTCACATCATTGAAGCATGACAAAATAAATGTTTTGATCTTGTTTTGATGTTTTGATTATTACAAGTGACAAAAATGGCCAAGCAAACATGGCTTAATAGCTCAACAGTGTGCAACTCCATTACTGAATGTGATATACATATTCTCTAATAACCTGTAGGTGCAGTCTTTGTCTTTATAACTGATTTCAGTGTTTTAGCACAAAAAGCAGCTTTAAGATTCTTTCAGTTACAATAATACAAATTCTAGCACAAGACTGCTGCATTAATTGTTATCTCTTAAAGACTGACACCTTATAATGACTCATTTACTTCATAGCACGTGTTATGTATTGTCACTTCCATAAGTTTTAATCAATGATTACTTATATTGGTGAAAAATTCTTTTGTTTGAGAAATATTGTTTAAAAAACAAAAACAATCAGGGCTCAAGCAGACAAACAGAAAAGCTTTTCAGTCCGTACAGGATTTCGCTGATTTTTTTTGTGTTGTGATTGTTGTTATCAAAAACGCTTGATTTTGCTGCGGGTTTTTTCCAAAATCTGCAATGCAATTTGCTGAGTTTTTTGTACCTTTTTTGTGGAAAACTACTTGAATAGGTGAAATCGCAACTGCGCGAAATTGTTTTGTCTTTCGCAGTGATGTTTGTTGGTGAATGAGACCTTTTAGCTGTGCTCATGTTCGACGCACGTGAATCGAAGAGGGCTTTGGCTGAACGCGTGTTGTGGTGATGCGTCTTGGTCCAAATCTTCAGAAAATCTGTGGTAATTTTGAAAAATTGCAAGCTCCTCTGAATATTGCAGAGTTCACTTGATTTTGTGTTAATTTCTGCGATCGGAAAATGGCTTGATCCTGGAGGGACTGGCTTTTGCACTATTCGGTATAAATAAATAAATTCGGTATTAAAATAAGAAACAACCAACAAACCAAACAAACAGACAGTTATGAATTCCCCCTCTCAGTGTGAGGTGCACAGTGCCATGAGCTCTGCTTTCCCTTGTTTAGTTCTCCATGTGCATTTGTTTTGGTATGTGTATTTGTTTTGGTTTTGGTCCTGTCTCTGCCCCTGTCCCGTCATTATTCTGTTACCGATTCTACTCACCTGTTCTGTGTTTCAATCTGATTAGCTTGTCTGTTTATACCCTCATGGTTCCTTGCCTTATTGCAAAGTCTTGTCTTATACACCTGCATTACTAAGCTTTTTTTTTCTATTCCTGTTTGTTTCGGTTTTCCGACTAGTATCATAAACCTTAGCCCATTCTTCATTGTTATATATTTACAGATATTGCTTTAGATCTTAGCACTTTAGATCTTTAATTCAAACATTGATCAATGTGTAAGTGACATCAGGTATGTTTTAACAATGTCTGCTAGATCAGTCCCTTAGCCATCGCTGTGTAACATTTAGGCATCAAGAGCACCATCTGTGTCACTCTACTCTGATGTAGGACTAAAAACTGTTTAGTCGTTGATTAATGAAACTGACACACAAGCTGCATGTAAGTGGGCACTGTGACAAATACATCTATCAATCTCTTTTCAAGCTGCATAATCCCCAGCCATTACTGCAAGCTAAGATGTATCAGACACGCCAGGCAAGCAAGACAGGAGTGCATCAGTGACATGGGTTTCTTCTGAAATAAAGTGAACTGACCAAATATTGTGTATTGTATTGAAAAAAAAAAAAAAAAAAAACTGATCCTGAGAACTGTTTTCTTTTCTTTTTTTTTTTTTCTTTTTTTTTTTCTAATTTGTTTAAAGCAAAATGGCTGAACATGCAATGAGCACTGTCATGTAGAAGATGTATTCTGAAAAAGTCTGGCCATTGAGCTTTAGCCATTTATTTGATTAGGAGAGCAAATTTTTCGTATCACTTGGATGGCAAAAATGCATGTAGTATTCATGTAAAAAGTGGTTCCAACATACCATATGCTAGTAGCTAGACAAACAATCTGACTGAGTGAATGTTTCTGATCGAATCATATATTAGGACCATGCCAAGATTCCATTATTATCTAACAGAAACATTGTCTTGAATGCATGCAGTTGGAGCATGCATTCCCATATATGGATCCATATCACGGGAGTCTGGTGGTGACACAGCGTTAAGCTCTGAACCTCACTGTTCAGCACTCGTGTGTGATTAAACACGGCTGGTGATTACATTTGAAACGACCTGGAAATGTATGTTTTAAATAAGGCACGCTTGAAAACTGCTAAACGGTCTGGCATGCTTCAAATGAACGGGAGCAATTCAATAAACCCAGAGGTTTTATTAAATTTAACATTTAGTGCCCGAATTCAATTAAGTAATAATAACTGATTCACAGTAGCGACTGATATGTGCAAGACCTACAGTGCACAGCTCACCCAGCCATACAAAGTCATTCTCAGTTTAATAACTCTCCTTTTTCCAACACTACACATTACATATAGAGATAGAAGCAGTGAGTGGGAATGTGCTGATAGGTCAGTACACAGAACTCAGCAGTGTACAGGTGACACCGGACACATGTTCACCTCTGCACTGCAAGACGTCTATACCATCAAGTTCCACTGGCTAGCTCATAAGATTTTGCCAAAGACAAATACAGATTATCTTTATTCATCAACCTTCCTCTTGTGGAAAAGCATAGTCTCCGATACTACCTTCATGCCTTATGAAAATATCCACCTCGCTCCTGCAGGAATAACAGCACGAGCGATCAGCGGCGAATGCCGATGGCCTCATTACTTATCGCTGCACAATGTAGCTGGAAATTGCTTCTTTCAGGTTTTGTTTGCACTGGCAATTACAATAAACTCTCTGCTTGACACGTTGTTTGCACAGATGTAGAGCATTAATAAACATGAGCGCTAATCTGAATTATTGAACTGCTCACCGTAATACCGACAGTGGATTTTTCTAGTCTCTGACGGTGTGACGATGAGCAATGGGAGACGGTCAGGTTCCCTGGGAAAGAGCAGAGGTGCACGGTCTTATCACATGCAAAATCCTTTCATTAAACTGCAGCCGAGGACTTGGGCCCCACTGGTATTTTCCCTGTTCGTGTTTCAAAGGTTTCACTCAAATCACACACGCACAACACTGCCACTCACAAACTCACTTAGTGGAGTGACATTTGCTTTGCAGTTGCCGGTCAAGGTAAGAACACGAATACGCAGATTTAACAAGGTCAGAGTTATCTCACAGTTTAAGTTGTGTCTCTCTTAAGCTAACATGAGATCTGGAAATAAAATCCTAGCACTTGTTTGTGAAATCATCGTTTGTGTAGCTAATCACCTTCTCAATGGCACACAAAGCCATTTGACTTTCAACTGTGATCAGCTGTGGTCATTTTGATTAGCTCACCATGAAAAGAGCTTTCCTGGAGCATTTTGTAGTGCAACTGAAGCAAACAATCAGCTATGGGTGGCAAGGAACTGTCTCTCTCACCTGTGTGCATGTGGCTCCACCCTAATTTACCACTCACATTTACTACACTTACATTTTGTTAACCACCATGTATTCCAAGGATAACCTGCTGAAAATGATCCTTTTCTGGTGAATCAAAGTGGAGCTGTTACAGGTCTGGAAGGAGGGAAGCAGGATGCACTCGCAGGGGAAAATAGTCAGTTTATTAGGAACATTCAAAATAAATATAACCTTCAAAAGTAATGGTACAGTCTAACAAAAAAAAAACACAAATAAACAAGGCAATATTCCCAAACAACAACAGGGCAAAAATCCAGGAAGTCACAAGACAATAATCCTAAAACGAGGAAAAGGGAGGAAAACAAAGACATGGAGGAATATTCCAAGAAGTCACGAGGCATGAATCCAAGAACCAGGGAACACCTGGTAAACAAAAACATAGAAAGATCTACGATTCTTTATCTTTGCTTCGTCGCTACTTTTCATTATCATCATTAACATCGCTACTTTTAGATAATACTCCGCAACGAAGCGGACACAAACAGGGGCTTAAGTAACAACGGTAATCGAAAGCAAACAAGATCAAACACACAACACCTGGAAACAATAATCACACACAATAACAGGAGAACCAATGACAGAACATGGGAGGAAACATGCCGTGAAACAAAACCAACGGACCAATAAGGAAGCGGGGGCAGAGACATGACATAAACCAAAAACAAAAGAGCACATGGCAACGTAAACAAAACCAGAGTTCATGAATCAGTCCGGAGATTTTTATGAATCGCGCTGGAATGCGCTCAGTGGAATGCGGAAGTGCGCTACTCCGCTAGCCTCCGCTAGCGGCGCAGCGCGAGAGGGAGATGCTAACAGGATGCTAGTAGGGGGAGGGTGGGACAATAAAAACGTTTCCCTCCTAAATCGAATTATTAATCCTGGTGAGGTAGCAGTTAGCGTTTTTATTTTTAGTGCTTAGTATAAGCAATGTAAATTATAATTTGTTGTGAACTCTTTAAACCAGCCAGGATAAATTAAAAGTGTGTCTGGAATCGAATATAATGTTGGATGTCTGTGGAAAGTGCTGCATAATTAATTAGCGAGCTGAAGCTATTTCTCAGTATATGGCCGGTCTTGCTAATCATGTGGCCTGAACATGCTGTATTATATGGTGAGCTACTGACCTACTTGTGTAATTAATCGTTGGGTTCCTGAAGAGTTGTCTGTTAGCCTTTTGTGTATTACCCAAATGCTTTGATGGTTAATAATATGTATATGTATATATACAGAATGTGTGTTGATTTTTTTCCCTGATCGCAATTTTCCATTTTACAACATTGTGATAAACAATTTAATCATCCAAACCTTAAAAAGACCAGAAAAACAAGCATTTCCACCAGTTCAGGATAAGGGAGAGTACAGAGTCTGTGTACTTTTGTGCTCATTCACTTTTCTATTTTTAAATCTGAAATCAAATTTGAGAAAAGGTCTCTGTTTGGATTTCTTATTCATAAGAAGAAATACAACAACCATTAAAGGCTTTACTTTGCTTTCAGAAAATATTGCAATTATTGAAAGTAAAACTCTTTCCATGAATGTTAAAAACGCAGAAAATATGTAATCACCATATCAATGATTACACATGCTTTTACTTGGTTTATGTGGCACGTATGCCATACAAGTCACTGTGAATGAGCTGTTACTATAGAAACAATAACGTATTTACGGAAGTCCAGAATGGCCATGAGGTTGTTTTTTTGTTTTGTTTTTTCGTTTGTTTGTTTTTTTGTTTGTTTTTTTGTGAGGTTGAGATAACAAAAGTTGTTTTCTCAAGATAATAACTTATTTTTCTCATGATCTTGTGATAATAAAAGTTATTTTCCGAGATCAAGTAGCAGTAGCATACTAGCATTACATCATTGTGGCCAGTGGCACACTGACATACATGTATTGGAGTTATGGCAATTCTGCAGTAATTACATCCTATTTCTGAATATTCTGATCACCATAGAGACGTCCCGGTCCCTCAGATTGGAACAATAAAACTGTTCACCCATTCAGGATCACTGTAGTGTCCACAAAGGTATATTTGCAGATTTCTGAGTTGCCTTCTAACTTAACACTAACTTACCTCTTTCAGTTGTTGTTGTTTGGGGGGGGGGGGGTGTCCTCCCTTCAGTCTCGTCTTCAGGGGGTGAAATGTTTGTTGTGTTGGCAGTGTGTTCTAGGTCATTGTCTTGCTGAATGATAAAGTTCCTCCTGACTAATTTGGATGCATTTCTCTGTAAATTGGCAGACAAAATGTTCCTGTAAACTTCTGAATTCATTGTGCTGCTACCATCATGAGTTGCATCATCAATAAAATTAGTGAGGCTGTTCCAGAAGCAGCCATGCAACCCCAAGCCATGACACTACCTCCACCATGTTTCACAGATGAGCTTGTATATTTTGAATCATGAGCAGATCCTTACTTTCTCCACACTCTGGCCTTTCCATCATTTTGGTAGAAGTTAATCTTAGTTCCAGAACTTTTGTGGCTCCTCTCTGTATTTCATTGTGAACCCAAATCTGGCTTTCTGATTCTTACTGCTGATGAGTGGTTTGCATCTTGTGGTATGGCCTTGTGGTATTTCTGTTCTCAAAGTCTTCTTTGAATGGTGGATTGTTATATCTTCACACCTGCCCTGTGGAGGTTGTTGGTGATGTCACTGACTTGTGTTTGGGTTTTTCTTCACAGCTCTCATAATGTTTCTGTCATCAGCTGTTGTTGTTTTCCTTGGCTGATCCAATCGGTGTCTGTTGCTCAGTACACCAGTGGTTTATTTCCTTTTCAGGACATTCCAAATTGGTGTATTGGCTATGCCCAATGTTTGTGCAATGCCTCTGATTGATTTTCCCTATTTTCTCAGTTTCAAAATGGCTTGCTTTTCTCCCATAGACAGCTCTCTGATCTTCATGTTGGCTATCCTTTTTTAACAAGAAATGCAAACCAAGAGTAGATGTTCAGAGCTATTTATTGTTTAAACAATCAATCTAACACTGATACAAAATGTGCTATGTTCTATTTTGTTTAACACATCTACATATAAATACCAGGAAATAAAAGCTGAAATTCTAAACTCTCTTCTCATATTCATCTTTTGATCTCAAACCCAAATGTCTTCAGTCTACAGCAAAATAAAATGAATTGGTCTTGCTGTTCCAACAGGTTTTTTTTTTTTTTTTGGAGGGTTGGTTTTGTGTTTTATTTTCCGAATGACCTAAGAGTCACATAACCAGTCTTTCTTAGGAATTTAGGTCTCTGGTGACTGATACTAGGAATATGTGATATGTATAAATGGTGAGCCAGACCTTCATTAAATTATTAGCAACATTCCTAATACCTTATAGACTATTGTGTTACTGGGCCACACCAAGTTTAGTGTCTGTCACTGGTGTCTGCAAGCTGGCAGAATACGACCCAGACCCATTTTTGTACATTGCTGAGGCCCGGAGTTGAACAAGGTGATTGGATACTGTGATTGGTGATTAGAACAGCTATAGACATAGCATCCTCATGCTATGAGTCATTGGGATATACTGTAGCGTGGACTCAAAGGACATGAGTCTGCAAGTCACATATTCTCAGCTCCTGAATCATTAATCTCTGCTGGACCATGTCTGCTACCAGGTCACCAGTTTGCTTACAAGGTAGCTCAGATTGCTTTCTGGGCTTCTAGTTATGTTCTGTGAAGCTAAACATGGCAACACCATGCTGCCCCTATTTGAATACATTGACTTCAGTAATAGAAAAAGATCTACTACATTGTTACAATTCAGTATCATATCATATATAAATATAATACTGAATTTCACTTTAAATCTTGTAAGAAAAGCGATAATATTACATGTCTAATGACATGAGCTCAACTGAGAAGCCCATCATGCTCTATGTCTTTCTTTTTTCTTCTCTCTCTCTCCCTCTCTCGCTTATATTGTAATAATTGTCGGCGTCTGTTCAGCAGTCTGTAACTGTAACTGTAACTGCAATCAAAGACCTGACAAAAGGCTCCTTTCATTCTCTGGCTGGTCTTATGTACATTATTATATGTTTCCATTTCACTTACATGTCTTAAAATCAGTAGCTCCGGTGCCTTAATTTTGCATTGAATAAGATCCCAGTGATCAAAGTCGCCGGGAGTCTTTGTGATTCTGCAGAATAGCCATCCTTCTGTTATGCCTTTTGAACATCTTAGGTTTCTTTAAAAGAGAAGAGACAGACAGAGAGAGAAAAAAGGCCTTCTCCTGCATTCCTCTTGTTGATATTCCCACTGCTGTGTGCATGTTAAGACCAGCGCTAGATTCTGTGTAGAATTCTCTTTTTAGTATGGGAGGCATGAGGTCACAGAGGTAGAAGTACAAAAAGTACAGTAGTACTGTTGTTCTGTCTTGTGCTCCAAAGCAGCTTCATACCAAATGTAATTACAGTAATGTTATATAGTGAACATCTCTGTTTCTAATTATTTGGATAGAATGTTTTAAACTACCAACTTTAAACTTAATAATAAATGGCAACACTTTACAGTACGATTCCTTAGTAACCTAAAACTCCTTGCTTCTGCATTATTAGTAACCTAAAACTCCTATTCCTGCATCATTCATACAGGAATGGGGAGCCTATGGATGGTGATTTATGACGAGTTATTCCTTAGTTTTGAACATCTAATGCTAGGCCATTTTAAGAATGTAGAATAGACTAGGTCTAAAACATAATGTTCAACCTCTAATTTTATTCTAATAAAGTTTTGTTGTTAAATGTTAAATAGTTTTGTTGATAGTTCCTTATTTGTTTCAAATATTGTGCAAAATAATGCAAAAAAAAATAAAATAAAAAAAAAAAAATCCACTGAGCGCAGCAGTTTTGTGGGTGGAAACACCTTGTTGATGAAAGAGGTCAGAGGTCAGCTGCCTCAAGCTGACAGGAAGTCTATAGTAACTCAAATAACCACTCTTTACAACTGTGGTGATCAGAAAAACATCTCAGAACACACAAACATGCCAAATTTTGAATTGGAGACTTGGATGGATGGATTCTTTCTTTCTGCTTTGATTAACACCCTTTCTCATTGATATAACTCAAATACCCTCCCCCGTCTGACACTTTATGTGATTTGAACTGGTATTTCAGTCTTGTAAAGTTGCCACATGGCAGGAAGTTTTTGTTTAAGTTAAAAAAAAAAAAATTACAATGCACTTGCAAAAAGGCATTGCACAGAATTCGAGCACTGTAACATCATTACCAGTCATAAGAGAAGAAATGCCATAACCACATGTGAGGGTGTTAATGGGTGTTATTGCCGTGCTCAAAATAGGCATACACACCTACTACTATTCCTTCCACTAGTGTAAAGCTTTAATTAATGGCTGGGTGTAGTTGACCTTACGTTGCCTTTCGTACGTTACAGCAGTGTGATATGAACAATTTCCGAAGCACAGAAAGTTTTCATACACTACATTTGATTAACTGCACCAATATTTACTCTGCAGCAGGCCGCAGTCTCTCACTTGACTCCTATGGAGTTTCTCTCTTTTTTTGTTTTGTTACCAGCGTAACTTTCTGCACACATTAGAAGTTATTTGCTCGCACCTGTTTTAGTCATTTCTGCACCATGTGATTAATAAAGATCCTCATTATAATAATGAGAGTGTTTCTGCTGATCGGCAAAACGTGACACCGGCTGCCTCCAAATACAACTGTTTCAATAATTAAATAAGAAGAAACACCCAAAGAATTGGTAAAGGGTACGGCTGCATCTGTAAAGCAGATAATGATTTCACCTGTTCACGTTTACTGTATAATTACTCAACAATTTCCACAGATGCACAATAATTAAAAAAAAGTGTTCATTAGAGAGTTTCTGTCAGCAATATTTTATTTAGCAGAGTGACAAAATGATTCCACATGCCAATGCTGTGTAGTGAAAATCACATTTTGACTCTTCCCCTGCATTAACTTGCCATTAATCCCAACTTAGTCTTTTTTACAATCTTCTTCTATCCAATTTTGGTTAGCCTGTGCTCACTGTAGACTCAGATTCCTGTTCTTGGCTGCCAGGAACCTGTTGAAATTTTCTGCTGTTGTAGGCCACCCACCAAAATATTTAATGCATTGCCATTCTGAGATTCTTTTCAGTTCCCCGTGATTGTAAGAGTTGCTGTAACCCTTCTGTCAGCTCAAACCAGTCTGTCCATTCTACACTGACCTATCTCATCAACAAAGCATTTCCAATCATAGAACCTTTTTTTTTTTTTTTTTTGTTATTTGCACCATTCTGTGTAAACTCTACTGACATTTGTAAATGAAAATCCCAGGAGATCAGCAGTTTCTGATCTGTAATATTTAATGTATAAGTATTCTTATTATTCGTATTATTCTTATTCTTATTATTATTCACAGTTACCAATTTAATATGATATGAAACTGAACGACTTGGTAAATCTCACTATGGTAGGCTACTTTAAATAATAACGGAATGCCCATTTCAATCTCTGGGACATACATAAAAGTTCATTTCATCATTGTCTAATTGTCAACGAGTGTGATGTCAGGCAGGAACAAGCAAGTTTTGCCAACTATTCTAATAATATGGATAACCATATTATTATTTCACATTATTATCATACATACAGTATCTCACAAAAGTGAGTATACCCCTCACATTTTTGTAAATATTTTATTATATCTTTTCATGGGACAACACTGACGAAATGGCACTTTGCTACAATGTAAAGTAGTGAGTGTACAGCTTGTATAACAGTGTAAATTTGCTGTCCCCTCAAAATAACTCAACACACAGCCATTAATGTCTAAACCGCTGGCAACAAAAGTGAATACACCCCTAAGTGAAAATGTCCAAATTGGGCCCAATTAGCCATTTTCCCTCCCCGGTGTCATGTGACTCGTTAGTGTTACAAGGTCTCAGGTGTGAATGGGGAGCATGTGTATTAAGTTTGGTGTTATCACTCTCACACTCTGTCATACTGGTCACTGGAAGTACAACATGGCACCTCATGGCAAAGAACTCTCTGAGGATCTGAAAAAAAGAATTGTTGTTCTACATAAAGATGGTCTAGGCTATAAGAAGATTGCCAACGCCCTGAAACTGAGCTGCAGCATGGTGGCCAAGACCATACAGCGGTTTAACAGGAGAGGTTCCATTCAGAACAGGCCTCACCATGGTTGACCAAAGAAGTTGAGTGCACATGCTCAGCATCATATCCAGAGGTTGGCTTTGCAGAATAGACATATGAGTGCTGCCAGCATTGCTGCAGAGGTTGAAGGGGTGGGGCGTCAGTCTGTCAGTGCTCAGACCATACGCCGCACACTGCATCAAATTGGTCTGCATGGCTGTCGTCCCAGAAGGAAGCCTCCTCTAAAGATGATGCACAAGAAAGCCCTCAAACAGTTTGCTGAAGACAAGCAGACTAAGGACATGGATTACTGGAACCATGTCCTGTGGTCTGATGAGACCAAGATAAACTTATTTGGCTCAGATGGTGTCAAGCGTGTGTGGCGGCAACCAGGTGAGAAGTACAAAGACAAGTGTGTCTTGCCTACAGTCAAGCATGGTGGTGGGAGTGTCATGGTCTGGGGCTGCATGAGTGCTGCCGGCACTGGGGAGCTACAGTTCATTGAGGGAACCATGAATGCCAACATGTACTGTGACATACTGAAGCAGAGCATGATCCCCTCCCTTTGGAAACTGGGCCGCAGGGCAGTATTCCAACATGATAACGACCCCAAACACACTTCCAAGACCACCACGTCTTGGTGATGGACTGGCCAAGCATGTCTCCAGACCTAAACCCTATTGAGCATCTGTGGGGCATCCTCAAACGGAAGGTGGAGGAGCGCAAGGTCTCTAACATCCGCCAGCTCTGTGATGTCGTCATGGAGGAGTGGAATAGGACTCCACTGGCAACCTGTGAAGCTCTGGTGAACTCTATGCCCAACAGGGTTAAGGCAGTGCTGGAAAATAATGGTGGCCACACAAAATATTGACACTTTGAGCCCAATTTGGACATTTTCACTTAGGGGTGTACTCACTTTTGTTGCCAGCGGTTTAGGCTGTGTGTTGAGTTATTTTGAGGGGACAGCAAATTTACACTGTTATACAAGCTGTACACTCACCACTTTACATTGTAGCAAAGTGTCATTTCTTCAGTGTTGTCCCATGAAAAGATATAATAAAATATTTACAAAAATGTGAGGGGTGTACTCACTTTTGTGAGATACTGTATTATTATTTGGAGGCATAACATTAGCTACCATTAGCTAATGTAACACAAGCATATTTCATAAGATGTAGCCTAATATTATGTTAACTATGACATTTTAGTAGCTTGCTAGACGACAAACAAATGTTGCATAGGTGTGTGACATTTATGTACTATATGATGGGGAACCTACTCAATCTGTACACCAATAGGGGTAGCCGCATTTTGTCATTTTCTGAATGTGGATTAGCATTTTGCCCCACCCTAGACCAAATAAAGTCATTGGGTCTAACCTGGCTAACTGCATCTACTAAAAAGGGAGGAAATTTCCCCAATGAGCGGCACAGGGTCTGGAGACACAGCTCATAAGTCATCAGGGAGGAGGCAATTTATTTTCTCTGCCTTTAATATGTCACAGGCCGATGCGTGTGTGTCTGCATTAGCTGGCTCGCCTCCACTACAGATACCTGTGGTGCTCTTCATGGTTCAGGGGCTCCTAATTTAAATGGGAAGTAGGACATATTTCATATAAACGCCAGGAGACGGAGGGAGGGGGACGAGCGGCTCAAGCTCAGGATGAGGCCGATGATGTACTGCTCTTTCGGACCTTTCTGCGTACTTAGCTCAAATGATCTCCCTCCTCCTTCCAAACGTGGGCACGGGTCACAGATCAGAGGCGGCTAAGGGGTGGCTGCGGTGTAAATGGCAGGGCATGCTGGGAGCAGGCAGGAAGACAGCGGTGAGGCAAATGCTAGCGGAGATGCTCACGGAGGGATTCCTCTCAACACGTCTCTAAAGATTATTCCTCATGAGCTTATAATGGATCCAGAGGCCTTCTCTGGGGCTATTTCGTAATGGGTTGGATTTAAAGCAGATCGGTTTAAACATGTTCTCCCTCCAGGTGAGCTGAGTGCTGCTCAACACACTTCATCGCATTGCTGACTACCACTTCAACTCTGAAATGCACCCTGACGTGGATATTCTCTGTTGTAGTTGGAAAAGATTGGATGGAAAACTTTCCCTTCGTCCCACACATGTCACTACATGTTAGGTTTAGAATTCAAAATTTCAAGTTCCATCATTTCATATCGATCAAGTACAGCAGATTCCTCATAGACAAAAAAGTGCTTTCACTGTTTCTCATTAGTGCTCTAGATGATGTTATAAGGAATTTTTACTTGTTAGGTATTATTCAAAGTAAAGTAAATGAATGTGAATGATCACATAGGAGCTTTTAAATGACCCTTACTAAGTACCAAAAATACTGCAGTAATCCAATCAATAGATCCTTGCCTGCCCCTGCCTGCCTGAGACCCATCATTTTTCCAAAGCTGAATCTTATTGTGCGTTCTCTTCAAACTGATATTTAACCAAATCAGCATCACTCTTTTAGCCCAAAAAGGCACGCACACACACACACACACACACCCTGGACTTTACCAAAACAGCAGTGACCCCTATTACTTGACCCCTGACATTGTGACCTGTTGTCTGATGGCCTATTGATTATGTCTGGGCTTTAGAGGGTCACGGTTGGGATCATAATCACATCACATATTATTTAATCACCAAAATAGGTCTATTGTTACGGCGTTTTTTTTTTTTTTTGGAATGGTTCTATTTTCATATATTTAACCCAGCTGAACCAGCTTTGGGAAAACAAAAAGAAAATTCACTGTAATGTATTGTTTTTCAGATTTTGAGACACTTATGGCAGCCATAGTAAAACTGACAGAAGAGTAATCAGGCATGTCTCGGCTTTCCCCTGAAGGATCCCTTTGGTGAGATCGAGCGTTTTCCATCAAGCACACCGAGGTCTTGGCTCCTCTCGCTCTGTTTCCAGCCTCATTGGCTGCGTAACCATGAGGAAATGAGAGACACAGACATGTCTCTTTCGGCAGGAGTTATCACAAGAGACTCGAGGTTCAAGTCACTGAGCAGAAGATTTAAAATGATCAGCTCACTTCTGAACAGAAGACTCATTTATCTAGCAACAGGGACAATTTATGGATCATCTATAGAATGCAGCATTGTCATCTAGTGAATACTGCAATGTTATACAGTAGCATAGTGCAACAACATGCAAGAGTACAAAATCAACACATTTATGTAAAACAATTATTGTGAAGTCTCTTCATAACGTTAAAACATACAGAACTGACAGGGTGTTTTTTTGTTGTTGTTGTTGTTAATAAGATGTGATCACAAATGAATATACTGTGACTCGAGATAATAGTTTGAGCCCACAAACAAACTATTGTTATTGTGTTGGCCAAGAGTTGTGTAACTTGAGCCCATGACTTAATATGTTATGGGAACATTACATATGTTAAACATAGCCTCCAGTTAATTATTTGGCAGGAATGATGAAAAAGCTTTGAGAATTTGCTTAAGGTGATGCTTAAAGGTATATCCATCTCACCAGTCCAGTAACTCCAGTATGTCTTTATGGGTCATTCCAAGATTGAAGTAAAGTGTAATATTATATCAGTTATCTCCATGTAACTCGTGGCCTTTATATATTAATTTGTGGCCACACCTTATTAAAAACAATAACCACCATGTCACCGTAGCAACTCTGTAAAACATTTAAAACGTGAAAACAACAAGGAACAAACTGGGAAAGACAGCAGGAAGTGAAAGGTCCACCAACCTGGACGTAAAAACCTTTCTGCAGTCCTATTAACAATAAAACAGCCACTACTTGATCTTAGTCGCTGACACATGGCATAAAAGACTTCAAAACCTTTATGGCAAATTGAGATTGTTGTGTATACAAGCACCTGCCAGATTTAATATTGAATGGATGATCCCAAATGGATTTTTGATCCAAGGAAAATGAGGAACATTGGCTGG
This sequence comes from Cranoglanis bouderius, assembly GCA_023630585.1. Taxonomy (NCBI): domain Eukaryota; kingdom Metazoa; phylum Chordata; class Actinopteri; order Siluriformes; family Cranoglanididae; genus Cranoglanis; species Cranoglanis bouderius. Next base: position 8,356,553 of record CM042560.1, on the reverse strand, counting down.
AGGAACAAAAAAAAAAAAGAGATGGTAGGGGGAGCGAATCTATAATGCTCCAAAAGCCGTGCTCTTGCGCTCTTGCTCCCAGGCGGAGAATATATTTCTTCTCCTTACTGCGTCTTCTGACTTCGATGAGTTGTTTTCATGTAAAGAAAAAACCTATAGTCCTGACCTCCTCACTGTTTTGCCTGTGGCCATTTGCAGATCGTATGTTTTCAATGCTTCATCCTTGGGGGAGAGAGATCCAAATCAAACTGCCATAAATATTTCAGTGCTCCCTCCTGCTCTTTGGACCTTTGGCTAATACACATGCTGTTGGAGCCAGGCAGAATTCCTTCTGCTTACATTTGTTGTTAAATTGCCAACCATAATTTCTACTGGTACAGTACTTAATAAAGGAGACACAAAACAATGTATCCATCTCATTAAACATATATATATATATATATATATATATATATATATATATATATATATATATATATATATATATATATATATATATATATATATATATATATATATATATATAGATATATAGATATATATATATTTATTTATTTATTTATTTTTTTCTTTCTTTACATATACATAATTCCTATTAATTTGATTTCTCATTTCTTCAAGTTCTCTCTATATTTCATGACTCATGTTAATCACTAAGAGAGACCACCTTAGAGAAGTTCTTCAAGAAGCAGGAAGGTCTTCAGAGAAATATCTAAGCATCTGTTAACCATCTGAGGGTACCTGGAGCAAAGCCAAAGGCACTCAAAAGTGAAAATGACTTCATTATGAAGGTATAATCATCTTATGTATATAGCCCAAAGTCCGGATGAGGCTCTCTTCAACCACCCCCCAGCACTGGATTGTTAAAAAACATAGAATTTTTTTTTTTTAAATAGAGAGAGAGAGAAAGTAAGACGTGTCAAAGACTGTTCACAGGAAACTGATGATTGACCTTACAATCTGACACTAAATCTCTAAAACCACTCGAGCTCAGATGTGAAAACACTCAAGAGATCTCTTTGCTCTACTCTTGTAATTATGGCAAGTTTTACTTGTTTATTTATTGAAAGTGAATATAAAAATGTCTGTCATTAATTAAAGGACCATTGAAGAGGGATGAAACAGTCCTCAAAACCTGCTTTCTGTATATCAAAATGGACAGTCCATTAGACGCACCACTTTAAATGTCGTTTTTTTGCATCAGCTTGAGCCGTGCGTGTTGACAAGAGCTCTGACAACAATCCATATCCCATGGCTGCTTGGTGCTTGATGAACACATTAACAGGATAAACTCTTGGACCTGGTCCAGTTAATCAATTCTCAGCAAGACCCTTTTTGCACAAACACATATTTACCACCAGCATGAGGGTGTCAGTTCACCTGGCAACCAGAAAAGCCAGATCTCAGGAGAAGTGTATAGCAATTTAAAATCTGTTACATTGCACAGTTGTGTGTGTTAAGTACTGGTTCAGCTCATGGAAGAGGAAATCCTCAAATAGTACCTGGAAGACTGGAAAAAGGCCAGATTCTTTTTTCTAATCTTCAACTGTAGTTTGAGTGAGCCTGTGCCAATGATAGCATCAGAGTCCTGTTCATGACTGACAGGAGTGGAACCCAATGTGGTCTTCTGCTGTTGTAGCCTATCCACCTCAAGGTTCAATGTTTTGTGCATGCTGAGATACTTTTCTGCTCACCACAGTTGTAAAGAGTAATTATTTGAGGTACGATATCCTTCCTGGCAAGGCGTTTCCACCCACAGAATTGTCAGTGTTTTTTTGTACCATTCTGTGTCAACTCTAGAGACTGTTATTTGTCTAAATTCCAGAATATCAGCTGTTTCTGAAATACTCAGACCAGCCCGTCTGATACCAATATCCATATCGAGATCAAAGTCACAGAGATCACATTTTTTCTTCATTCTGATATTTGATGTGAATCTGCGTGATTTTTTGTATTATGCTGCTGCCACATGATTGGCTGACAACTGCATAAATGAGCAGGTGTACAGGTGTTCCTGGATGGTGAGTATGGTTGGGTTCTGTCCTACCTGTCCCCATGGACAAGCCACCCCTGTCAATACCATTATGAATAGCTGATTAAGTTGACTGAAGGAAATGCACCAGTCTGGGATCAGCTCATTTACAGTAGTATCCACAAAAACTGATCTATTCTCAAAGGTACTTTGCAGTTTAGGGTTTATTTTTATTTCTTCAATGGAGAAAAAAGTTTGACAAGTGTCAGCAGAATTAATTGAAAATAACCAAGCACAGTAATGATGCTAAATAAATGGTTAACTGTATAATGTGTAAGATTTTTTTGGTGCCATTGTTGAAAAGTTATTTATTATTTTAGTCAATGGAGAATAATAAACTGTATAATGTGATATTCCTGAGCTGTTGTAAGTCATCCTGACAAGCCTGTAATAGTTATTCACAGGGTTATCAGGTCGGAATTGCTTTGAAATTTGTACACAACTCCGTTATATCAAATGTCATAACACCTCAACTTTAGCCAATAAGAAAATATTACTACAAGATGGCATACAGGAGCTGGCAAACACATCAGGGAAGAGGGAAAGAGAGGATGAGAGAGTTATGGGGACAAATGGGAATGAGAGAATGAAAGAGAATGGTATCATACTATTAAAGGGAAAAAGGATTCAGGGTAGAGTTGTAGCTTTTTACTTGCTGAACAAGTAAGGCATTTATTTGCTTTCTAACTGGTTGGAAGCCAGTGCATGATAGTCAGCTGATTCATAGTCATTGTGCAGTTTGTGTCATTAGCCAGTTGTGAATGTGTTTGGCAAGAGAACTGATGATAGTTGGCTAGTGACTAAAGGGAGGGGTTTGAGTATATGTTTCTGTGCATTTTAGCATTTCAATATAATATTGGGTACGAGTGGCTCATCTAAGGCATTTGCTAGCCTTTGCTGCATAACTCATACTCATTAAAATGTCAAATGTATCCAGCTTTTTTCCCCATTTTTATTCAGTTCATATAACCAGAACACATTTGGAATTTCTGCAGCACTCCAGCTGTCTCCTTTGTCCAGGTTCAGCCTAGTATGTCAGTTTAGCAGTTTGCATCTAAACCATAATATACAGAGTAGTTGGTTTACTTTCTGCTGTTGGATTAATTCAGGATCGAAATGTGTCTCGTTGTAATGAAACTGCACTAAGGTACCTGGTTCTGGTATTGTGAAACAGGTTATACAAAAAGGCCTAATGCACATCTATGCCAATCAGCTAGAAATATACAAAATATATTAATCACTTCAATCAATCAATCTCAAAACCCCTTTTGCTCTGTTTTGTACAGAGACCCAAATGGCCCCAAGGTGAGCACAGAGACATAAATTGCAGAGCAGTGTTAGAGTTATTGACAGAACAATAGGCAGTTGGGAATGGATGGGCCTGCTAGTTGTTTTCCAAGCAGTGTAAACAGGATTAGCATTGGCAGATTGCAGAGAAAGCAGATAAAAACAGCTGCTTTGTAGCAGGCAGATTCGAATCTCCCTTGATGAACTGCACTGGAGTATCTTACAGCAGGGCTGCTGGTTGGAGGAAAAACAGGGAAGGCGAGGAAAACTACAGAACCAATGGAATACCTTTCACCGAACTGAGAAATGACTGAGAAGTTTTATCAGTTTATCTGAAAAAAAAAAAAAAAAAAAACTTTTATCTTAACAAAAATCCAGCCATGTCAAATTATTACCATGGCTTTCTGTACAAAAATTAGAGGGATAAATGGATACCTAATGGCATTTTGTATATTGAGTATCCACAGACAGCAATATATACAGCAGAATCTAATATGTAAGCAATAAAACATAGCGGGGGATGTTTTTACAGGTGAATAATCAACAGTGGGGTGGTGTGATGTGGCCCAAAAAGAAGTGAAAGCTGATTATTTTCCCATAATACCATATCCAGCAGTGTTTTATTCCCTTTATACCACAACAATCTTCCAACTATTTGCATTTTTAAGTTATTAAAATACTTTTAATTTGTCATACTATTTAACCATTTATAGTTACATTTAATGTTGTGAAATGTCCATAAAACAAGTTATCACTTAATAGCTAGAAACAAGCATTTCTTTACCAGCCTTTCTTTTTTTCCCTCTCTCTTGAAGTTAAAAAAAAAAAAAAAAAAAAAAAAAAAACAGTTTATATTTGCCATATTATTGAGAAACCATAATATCCTCTGTCTTGAGGAATCTCTGATTAATGTTATAAAGCGCTGACAGTGGAGACTCCTTCCATAAGCATTAAATAGTTGTCTTCTTACAGAAAGCCCTTGAGAATGTCTTGTTACTATTGAAATGATAACATATTAGTATACTCATTAATATACACCTGTGATTTGAATCAGCTGGCCCTACTGTCAACATCAAGGTTCATCCATCCATCCATCCATTTTCTGTACCGCTTATCCTACACAGGGTCAAGGGGAGCCTGGAGTCTATCCCAGGGGACTCGGGGTACAAGGCGGGGGACACCCACCGCAGTCATTTACACACTATGGACAATTTGCAAACCAAACCTACAAATAAAGCCTACAACGCATGTCTATGGATTGGGGGAGGAAACCAGAGCGCCCAGAGGAAACCCCCAAAGTATAGGGAGAACAGACAAGCTCCGCACACACAGGGCAGAGGGGGGGAATCAAACCCCCATCCCCCGGAGATGTGAGGCAAACTTACTAACCACTAAGCCACTGTGCCCGCCAGCATCAAGGTGTTATAGAAAATGAGAAAATGAACATCGTCTGACTGGTCAGATTTGATAATTCAACAGAGCTGTGGTATAAATTGTAATATAGTACAGTAAGATAATGCGAAATATATGAGGAACCAGAACAAAAACTGTCAATAAAGTCAATAAAGCAGGTTTTTCTGTAGGTGTTGAAACGGAATCTATTTGTTGACCCTGGCAATATCAGCTATAACCACCACTTCCAGCCGTGGTCAATGTGGGTATTTTGCTCTAATGAGACAGCAACAAAAGCACAACCACTGATGAGCTCCAGCAGCAATCAGCTCAATCAAACACTGTCCTGTTATTAGGACTGCTGGGTTGTGCTGGTGACATGGCTGAATTATGTGTTTAGAGGAAATTGATGGCACCTTCACTGTTTCTGTGAGCAACAGGCAATCCTGTCTACAATCCATTTGCCATAATGATACTGAGGACTGGACAAGCCACACACATAGAAAGAGAGAGCGAGAGCGAGAGAGAGAGCGAGAGAGAGAGAGAGAGAGAGAGAGAGAGAGAGATGCAGGCAGACCATCTAACACTGAAGAAGTGAACCAGGACAAAGCCAAGCTTTCCCGTCTAATGACCCACTACCATTCTTATTTTCTGTTTATCTGCTTGGCATTATTAATGACTCTCTTCTTATGGCAGTGGTCCACCTACACCCTGGTTATCCAGTACAAGACTCTCTCCACAAGCAGATCACAATACATTTTTCTTTCCAAAATATTTTGCATCTGACTGATCATCAGGCGGACAGCATTAAATCATGGATGCGCAAGAGAGGATCGAAAGCAATTACCATTAAAACAGCACTGGTGCTCCTGCACTCCACATGCCCTGTGCTTGAATCTTGATGCACTCCTCAGTGTGTGCACGCAATTTAAGCTCTCCGATCAATATGTCTGTGCAGTTAGTGGCCAACAACTCCCTTCAAGTGCCTTTGGACCTGTTCTCCCGCACCAAATGTCAAAACGCTCCCATACGGACTGTTTTGGAGGGGGAGAAATTGTTCTTGTGAAACATTATTGACATGGTTTAACCCACATTTCCAGCATCCAAGGGGAGGAAAGTCAATTCTCATTTGGAAAGAGATCAAGAAAGGTAAAAGGATGGGGAGGGGGTCTCCTTAGGACTGTCCTAGCTTAGAGATCACAGGGGTCAAGTGACTGGGGACAGTAGCTAGGAGGTCACTGAGCCCAAGGTCAAGGTGGTAGTGGGATGCTGGGCTTCATCTGCACCGTGCCCTAGCTGGCAATCAATACCATTAAAAAGTCTGACTGATCTATTGGACCCTGCCTCCATCCTGCTGCTTTTTTTGTCACATGCTTCCTCAAGCAATGTCCACTTCACATCATCTGCTTTCCTTTATCTCTCTTTCTGTGTCTCTTTCTCTCTCAGTCTCTATGTAACCAGTTCCATCTTGATAGAACACCCCCCTCCCCCCATCTACCAACCCACCCATGCCTTCCCCCCAGTGCTGTGTGGAGCTGGACAGACTTGGAGAGAGATTGGTCCCATATTGTTTGAACAGCATTTTATTAAGCTTGCTCTCTTCAATATTTACATTGGTGCATTTGAGGGTCTGAAGCCGCATGAAGCAATTACACACATGACCAAGTCGATAGCCACAGAAATAGTGAAAGCCTTTATCTTCCTACCGCCAATTCTTCTGTTCTGCTGTAGATGTAGTTTGCATTTCAATTAAACACGGACAAAATGCTGGTATTTTCTTCAAGTCAGTGTCAAGCAGAAAGCATGGATGCTGTGGACTCTGTGACGGCAAAGAGAATTAGACATGCAAGGAATTCAAACACGACTAATATACACACTCCCAGATTTCTTACATTTGTGATCGAGTGAAGGTGAATATTTAGCTTATTATACCTCAAGCCTATGTTCTAAGGGCTCTGTTGTGAAATAATTCGACTCTCTTGATTTTTTTTGAAGAAGAAGAACAAAATGAACATTGTATAAAGACTGCTTTGTATCATAATATGGTGATATATTACTAAAATTATGAGAAAAGGAGTGATCTTGGATTTGATTTTATCTGACAAGGACACATCATATGAGTGCAAGGAAAGACTCGAGGACAGATTTACATGAAATTCACAAACTAGGCAGTGGAGACTGTTTGAGATCCTACTCAGGCTTTCAGAGCGTGTGCGGGGTGGAGGAGGAGAGATGGCATCACTAATCGTGCCCGTGGTCCTCCAAAAACAAACGCAATTACAAAGTTAATTGTGTTCCGAGTTGGAGGCAGCAAGAGAAGTCAGCATCTCCTGGGTGCTGACAGAGCAGAGAGCATGGACCATAATTGGCCACAGGGAAGAGGATTGAGGGGTGGGCTGGAGTGCTTTTTGGAATTTGGTGTGTGTGTTCAGTATGTGTGTTGACAGGAGTGTGAGATGATATGACATGGCTTCCCTTTGGCATGTGTATTTACTTAGTATGCGGGAGACACGAAAGCTCTTGCACAATGAATTATTGGTGATGAGTTTGAAAGCCCTCACCTAATGGAGGGTTGTGAAGTTTTTGACTTTGCTAGAGTTGGTTCATGCAAAAGAGAAAGAAAGACAGTGTCTGTGTTTGTGTGTGTGTATGTGTGTGTGTGTGTGTGTGTGTGTGTGTGTGTGTGTGAGAGAGAGAGAGAGAGAGAGAGAGAGACAGAGACTGAGAAAGATATAGTGGGAGGATGGATGAAAGGCACCAGATGTGCTTCCCTTCGGAGCCATACAGCCATGCGTGTCATGTAGCCTGAGGAGCTAACAGTAAATATTACGATATCACAAGATGCTCCCTGCAAACACCATTTTGTGCTCTCTGAGTCAATTCCCTTTTTCCCCCCTCTGGTGCTGTGCCTTGATGGAACAAACTCTGCGAGAATGAAAACACACACGCCGAGCACATATTTCAGAAAAAAAAAAAAAATGGCGTGCTCCTTTCGCAGCACATTACGGTCAGCTTAAGTCATGATAGAAGCGGGCGTAAATCAACACGCCCCCATCAGGAGAGAGAGATGGCTCTTTAAGAGCTTTTCTGCAGAATAATGGCAGTCGCAGGGATTCATGGGATTGCATTCGGCTTCCTGTGGCGTCAAGGTTTCTCTCTCTCTCTCTCTCTCTCTCTCTCTCTCTTTTTTTGTCATTTGGTGGAGAGCAGCAATGTCGTCCCCACCCCTGGTGCCCAGCAGATGGGCTTATGCGTGGGGAAATGAGCCGGGAGCGAGCTCTCTCGCTCTCTTTCTCTCGCTCACTCCATCCCTCCCCCCTATGTCCCAGGGCTGCAGAATCTCGTCTCGGAGCTGTGTGACAGCGAGAGCTCAGTGGGAGGCGGTTTTGGTCGAGTGGGGCCCAGACGCATGGGGCCCATCTCAGGCTTGCGCTACCGGAAAATCTGCCTCTTCACGCTCTGCCGACTGCACTCGTGGCACTGTGATGAGAAAGCGGCATGGCCGGGTTTGCCAAGAGAAAAACACACACCTGGCGGGGGCAAGTCAGAATTTTCGGCAGACGTCCCCACTCCTCAAGATCTCTGTCCAGCTCAGTGCTTTGTCTATGTTATGTTACCGTATTTCATTCTGGCACCCCAAGAATTCTTCGAGTCATTAATTAATGTGGTAATTACAAGCAGGACTATTCATGCAGCAGTATATTGCATAGCAATATACTCTAGTATATTGCATAGCAATATACTAGATGTTTACTTCAATGCTTTCAATCTTCTCATACATTTATCATCATACTAGTCTTTTTTCATGCTTCATACTTTTGTTACAACATATTACATTGGACAACAAAGAAAAAAATTGTGTACTATATTTACTTCTTCAGTCTGCATTTTCTATCCCTAATTTTTCGCCTCCGATTTAAAGGCAAGTGCTTGTGTTTAAAAGCAGTGGTCTAGACACTGAAGACAAAAATCTGTAACTAACTACACATAAGTAATTTTAATCATCTGAAAGGTGCACAGGAAAAAACTAAATAGGCACATATGTAAATAAACTCTGAATTTCCCCACATAAATATTGACATAACAATTTAAGGACTTAATGAACCTCTGAATACGGCCCAACGAGGCTGACTTTTGGCCTAAGCTATTGTCCTAAGTGCAGAAACATGAATCTCATGTCTAGGTGTTCAGTTTCTACACAAAATCATAAAATCAGACATTACTGTCTCACCACCAACTCAACCACAGTCATGCACTTCATAATAGAGCACTGAGCCTGCTGAAGTGCTCTCAGAACAGAAGTGTATTCACTAAGGTAGGATATGCATAAACATGTGCTCTTGCTAGCACAGATCGAGGCCCACACACACACACACACACACACACACACACACACACACACACACACACACACACACACACACACCTTTTCTGAGCAGCTTCATCCTGATGCCACTTCCCCATACCTTCCTACCACCAACCTCTCATTCCTTGACTTTTCCTTTTCTTTATGCAGAAAAGAGAAGACACGATGCAAAGACATGATTTTGTGATCTCAAAGTCAAACCTGTCTGCAAATCCCCACTGTGCTCCCTGCTGCCCCCGAAGTGGACATTCTCTTTCTTTTAGTCACATCTTAATTGATGATTCATGATGGTTTAATGTGATCAGTGTCCAAGGCAATCACGCAGATAAGTGGTCGGGGAAGAAGGGTCTTTGGAGACATGACGGCGGGGTTCTGGAGGTCAGCCTGTTAAAGTTTCATTCCGGAGGAAATAGGACGAGAGTCAGCAAATTCTCTGTCTGCCACCAGCAGGCAGCCATGCTACCTTATCGAATTCCCAAGTCTTTTGCTTTAAATTACAAATCACCCTCTGCAGTGGAGAGAGCTGACTTTATTAAAACACGCCCAGCATATGTCTCCATTCTTGCAAATATGTTGATCTAGTGATGGTCTAGTGATGGTTTGCCATCTGAAACAGGCATTGTCTGTAAACGAATCATCTACGTATATCTATGTCATGAAAGTGAGCTCCACAAGGCCTGATACAGACAACACACGTGTATTACACAGTATAAAATACATCCATCAATTTTCCATACCACTTATCCCAGATAGGGTCGCAGGGTCGCCTGGAGCCTATCCCAGGGCAGATCCTGGACAGGGGTCCAGCCCATCGCAGGGCAAAAATGCACACATATTCACAATGCCAATCAGCCTACAGTGCATGTCTTTGGACTGGGGGAGAAAACCAGTGTACCTGGAGGAAACCCCTGAAGTACATGCAAATTCCACACACACACAGGGCAGAGATGGGATTCGAACCCCCAACTCTAGAGGTGTGAAGCAAACATACTAACCACTAAGCCACCATGTCTCTGTAGAACATACAGGCATTTACAGGACTTTAGGAATTATGCACTTCGTTTGCACATATATTTATTCTTGATTAAAAAAAAAATCATAGCTGTGCACTAGTGTTATTAGACCATTACCCACACACATGCAGTACATATCTCTGTTTCTCTGAAAATGCCCACCATGATGTTATCAGCATTGAAATGGTGAGATGGTGCTGAAAAAAAATAAGGTAGGCAAAGCAGAACAATTGTGGTGCGATTAAGCCCTGGCTACAGTTCATTCCTGCGTCCCAGCCTCTATCTGAGAAATTCAATAGACTAACCTTAAGAATTTAATTGATGCTGCCAACGGGATTACAAAGCCAAGGCTCGACAGGGGCCTGGGACAGCTGATTAGCAATGGGGTAATTGTTAATTGATTGATGTATCTCCTTACCTCTCTCCACGGACCTTTTATAAAGCCCTTTTTTTCACAACGGCCGCTGGCTACGGCTGGACAGGGCATTACCATACATCTTCCTCGTTTTCTCATGGAGGACAAAAAAAAAAAAAAAAAGAATCTGAGGTCAGACTCTGGAGTTGACCGGTTCCTCATGCCTAAGCTCACAAAAGAAACTGACACACAAGTCCGGTGAGGTGAAGGTTGTCTCTATACTCTTCTCTCCCTTTTTTATGTTTCTGTGCAAGGCTGAAAGATTTGCCCTTTTCAGACCATGTGACAACTGATGAACTGACAAACTCATTCTTTCTATATATGTGCAATCTATATATAATCTACGCTTACTGGCCACTTTATTAGGTACACTGATACACTTGCACCTGGGATTTTCCATGCACAACAATCTCTGGTGCAAAACATCACCTAGTCTTTTTCCAGTCTTCAACTGTTTAGCTTCGGTGGGCCTGTGAGAGGAGTGCCACTTGTGACCATTTCTGAAGCTGTGACATGGAGTTGACCTTCTACCTTCAGCAGATTTTACAGACTGAAAGTTGCTTCATTGAAACTCATAATCTCTTCAGATACCTGTTCTTGGCTGAAAGGAGTGGAACCCGATGTGGTCTTCTGATATTGTAGCCCAGGTTTGACGTGTTCTGAGTTCTACTCACCATGGTGGTAAAGAGTTGTTACTGAGTACCCTTTCTGTCAGCTCAAACCAATCTGGCCATTCTCTTCCAACCTCTGTCCTCAAGGTGGTGTTTCCTCCCGCAGATGGATCACTCAATGGATGTTTAAATGTTTTTTGCACCATCCTGTATAAACTCCAGAGACTGTTGTGCATAAAAATCCCAAGAGATTCAGCAGTTTCTGAAATACTCAAACCAGCCTGTCTGCCACCAACAACCAATGTCATGGAGATCACACTTTTTCCTCATTCTGGTGTTTGATGTGAACATGAGCTGAAGCTTTTGACCCGTATCTGCATGATTTTATGTATTGTGCTCATGCCACATGATTGGCCAATTGGATGAATGAGCAAGCGTATAGGTGTATTAAAGTAGCCAGTAAGTGTATATAGTACAGTACATGTCCAATTAAATTCATGATCAAGGAATGCAAAATACCCTCAACCCTTCTGATTCTTTGCATCACAAATCATTTAGTGCAATTTGTTTTACTGGTGCCGTATTTTAGTCAGTTGATCTTTTCATGGCTGTCAGCTGGCAATCCCCTCCATCCTTCTTTATCCTCACTGGGATGGTCATTAAGGGATTACATGCTAACTTGGCAGGCTGGAGAGAATCCCACGATTAAGATAAGGTTCTTCATATAGAGCCGGACCTCATAGCCTAAGCTCCAGCAGCTCATCTTTACGTCCTCTTCATGTTAAGTGCTGACCTTAGTTCAGTATTGGTGCTCCTGGTGCTGTTATTTATATCCTCACAGCACAAAATGCTGACCTCAGTTCAACAAGGTGCCACATTCATGAGTCAGATGTATAGCAGAGGGCCAAAGACTGGCATTAACTGAAGCATGATTCCAGTACATTTAAGGTGGATAATAAGACTTATCCCCGGATCAACATCACTTGGCTTTCACATGCAAGGAATAAAACACTTTGGGAGCATGCTGTTATAAGAAAATAATTCACAACTGGATGGTGTGACAACCCAACATGAAGTGGAATTATTTAACACCACCCCAAAGTTGATTAGTTTCAAATAATATAATGTCCAGAAATGTTTTATTCCTCTTATACCCCCGCAATTACAATTTTATATTTAATGTCGTGAAATGTCAACAAGACAAGTTAGTTCCTGATATTACTTATTCAGCTTTTCATGTTACTAAGAAACCAGAAAATGCAGAAAATTATTTTAAAATGATCTTAGCAATGAAAAATATCTTGACTATAGGCAAATTCTGCTAATAGTTCTCACTTGACTGTTTTATACAATTATTACCATTCAAGCTTGAAATATTATTGACAGATAGTTTTGCTCATTTAAAGCATTAGTTTCTAGAATGAATCACAATTATCTGCCAATAGAATAATAGATTAAATAAATAGAATTTTAATCTTGAAATTAGCAAATAAGTCTAGAAATAGGTTTAATGGTCTCATGTTTATTAAATAGTATCACAATGAGAAATATTAGATAATGTTTCCTTTTTTTCATTATATCTTTACTTGCAAGGATTTACTATTACCCTTAGATTATGTCAATTATCTGGCACACAAGATACCTGTGAATGAGTAGTGATAACGAAACTACAATGTAGTGGAACAAGTGCTTTAATATAAACCTGTGATTTGAATGACAGCTGACACTATTGTCAGATCTGCTGTAATAGAAAAATTAATCAACACCTTCTGACCAAACATATTCAAGACTTCAAGAGTGCTGTGGTATAACTTGAAGTGTTTTATAGTCTCCATCAAAATCAGACCCTCATACTAGTACAAATAGATCATGGCCAACTACCGGTTCATGAGCAAATACTACAATTTAACCAATTAAAAAAATTTTAAACTAGAATTCAAGCATTTTTTGACTTTGAAGCATCTGTACAAATGCTGTTTTTATCATACTCTTCCACAGAATATTACACACCTGTCATAACCCTCCATTGTCTACCTATAAAATAATCTTGCATTATACAAAACTAACATCATAATAAAACTTGTAATAAGTGGGGGGAAAAATGGGAAGATTCACAACATTTGTTTCTTTCATAACATTTGAAAGCTTATATTTCATAATGGTTTGGTCAGTGCAAGGGCTCTTAAATGGTCATTAAATGGTCATTGAACTCCTAACTCCTAACTGATATGATATTATCATATCATGTGTGCTCATTCTAGACCTACACAGCACAAAGAGATGAATTAAACCATGGGAGATGCTTAAAGTCCTTATTTGCCTTTGGGGGATCTGTGGGTTGCTTATTAATGTATTATTTACGCCATCCTCCAAATGGAACTGTTGTGTCCTGGCTTGAGTAAGAGATTTCTTCGTCATTCCAAATTTGTTGGAGAAAACAGGCTTGATAAAGAAGTGATTTTCCCAGTGAAACTGAGACTTAAGATAAGGGGTGGCATGGAGTGGCCGTGGCCACCACTGAAATATCATTAGTTAACTCCGAGGCCATCCAAGAACTGATAGATCACTGTTCAGTTGCAATTTTGGAGTACAAGGGATATCCAGTCATGACAAGAGTGTACATATGAGGTAGTATTTTGTATTATGTAATATATACAGTATTAGTAATATAGTATGTCCATTTTCATGCAGGCAACAAATTAAGAACATATCTCTTTACCCAAGCATTCATCTTGAAATTAATGTATTTTCTCAGCAATATATTCCATATATAAAAGTGCAGTAATCCATGCAGATTGAAGCCAATCAAGTCGAGGTTTACATCGGTTAGTTTTCTTATGCAGAAATTTACACACACTCAGGAGCCGGAGTAAAATACCACATTTACAGAATTTAATGAATACCAAATTTCTTGTGTAAACGCTCGTACGAACGATTTAAGCATAAATTTGTTCGTATCCAGCTTGATAAATGAAGGTGCAGAAGGTCTCCAACCCGCACAACTCCAACCCGGTGTTAAGCAGTTAGTGCAACTTGCCATAATCAGTGGAAGATGCAAACATAAAGGCTTTTGATTAAGACAGCATTTTTACTGGCCATCACTTCGGCCAGACAAGTTAGTGAATTGCATGTTCAGGTGCCTGTGTTCCGGAGTGAAGTTCAAGCATGTCATATGCTGTTGCCAAATCCAGCTTTCATACGCCAGGATTCTCTCTTTCTGCAATGAATATGTAGACACAAAGAACACTGCTTGAACTTTTATTCTCACAACTAGACAGTGTGTGCTGCTCTATGCATTCCAAAGAGCATAGACCTTCTACTTATAGTCTTAACAAGTGTGAATACAAATGATGTATAGTGATATGGTGTAGTTTCCCATATATACAGCAGATGTAGGCTTTCAGCCCATGTATAGTATGCTCCCAATTACTTCAAAACCAGATAAAGTGGCCCTTTAACTATATGTTAATCAGATAACTCTCATTAATATGCTGCACAACTGAAGACACTAGTTGCCACCATGTAGGCCTATATATTATCTGCTTTTGCAAGTGAGAATGTCCTCAGATTCAGCACTGTGTCCAGTACTCTCAAGCTCTATGTGGAAGTGACTCCCAACTGTCAGATCACCGACCAAATTGTTGGTTTGCTTTTGGGGAGCACCTATAAAGAGGTTCCACTGTCTAAAGACAGGTTATCTCATTGATGAATGGAAGGTTCATCAATCAAGTGCAAGGCCACTTGAACACGGGTCACCAGGGGCCTTGGTCCATTAAATGCCATTCCACGTGCGCTATAGGTGCCTCCTAGGCAACACTATGAGGAGTGCCACTTGTGGCCATTTGTGAAGCAGTGACATGGAGTTGACCTTCTACTTTCAGCAGATTTTACAGACTGAATGTTGCTTCATTGCAACTCATAATCTCTATAGTGAGTTTGAGTAATTCTCATCCTCAATAGAGAGCAGTATCAGAACACTGAATGAGTCCTATCTTCAGCCTAAAGAACAGCATCATCACATTTTGCGATTCTCTTCCACAACAGAAAGCATTGTATAACAGAAACTATGGTATCTGCATGATTTATAAATGCTGTCTGTTACTGTCTGCAAGGCAGACATCAAGATGTGTCATGAACCCTCCTGATGACTTTGATACACAGTCAACAGGAAACCTCACTGGTGGTCCATAATGAAAGGAAGTAGAAGGTTATGTATGTAATCATGGTTCTGTGAATGAGTGGAGAACCACAAAGGCAACCTGGGACACTTGGGCTGATGGACAGAAGACAAAATGTCACAAGGTGACAACTTTACTATTAGTGCTTGGCAAGGAAACAAGCAAACAGGAAAACCACTTAGTTCCACTGGTTTGTTTCTACTTTGTACTAATCAGCTCAGGTTAGATATTATATATATATATATTGTATATTAGATATTCCAAATAAATTCAATTATCCACTGACACTAATAACAATTTCACAGTTAAGCATGTAAAAATGAATCTGCATGGCACAGTCATGCAAAATATGTCCTTCCCCTAATTGAAACCTGGGATTCGGATTACGTCTTTCTCCATTTGGCCAAAATCAACCATATCTGATTTGTCGTTAGGTAATTAGGGACGGTAATGCTAATAAAGCACCTTTCAATAAGAGCTCTCCTCATGAACAAATTAAGCACAGTGCTCAGGCTGCGATGGTGGCAGTGAAGCACATGGCTTATGCGCAGTCACTTTAGTTTGTTCAAGCTGATATAAAAGCGGGGAACACTGATAATGATGTCTAGAGGATTCCACAGGAGGGGGATTCAAAGGAAAGTGAGCGAATCTCTATTCCTGCTTCATGTGCATGCTCATCTTTTATTGCATTAATGAGAAGGGGTGGATTTGCTGAGATGTCCGGGCTCTTAAAACAAGATGAGGCATTTTGTAGCAATTACAAAAAAGGGATTTAGATATTAGAAGGCATTGGGCCATTAGTGGGTAATTTGTGTGTGTGTGTGTGTGTGTGTGTGTGTGTGTGTGTGTGTGTGTGTGTGTGTGTGTGTGTGTGTGTGTGTGTGTTCTCATTTGGACAGTTCCTATATAGATATAGAGTTTATTAGTGAGATTTTATAGCCTCGATATCAGTAATATTGTTAAATGTTGTTTGGTACCCACTTCTACCAAAATATCACAATGATGCTTCTTCTTAACCCCAGATTCAGTCCCAAAGTATCCCAGTACCCTCTTGCTCAAAATCAGTTAACTGAACTACGCATGAGCTGTCGGTAATGCCCATGAGTTCAGTGACTCTTTATGAACCATCTCCCAGGTAAACCATCTGATAACAAATTTGGTAATGTCTTCATTGCCTGTGAAATTGTGCACACTGGTATTCAGACCTCATGACATAACCACAGATTTAACCCTTGTGTTTTGTTTGAAAGAGACTTCCATCTTTGGTGTTTTTGGTCAATGGTAACTGGGTCCCATAAAACTGTATATAACACATTTTATGCAGGTTTTTTTTTTTTTTTTTTTTTTTGTAACATAAGCACAATTTTGTTTATTTGGGTTCCTGTAGAACAGAGATCAGAGAAAAACCTTGTTGAGTAATTATCAGAGACTGGTAGGCTAGAGGTATGTCAAAGCTTAGCCAAGATACTTGCTTTTTTAAGCATTAGAGATTTAATCAGGTTAAAAGGTAAAATGATAAGTGCCAAACAGTGACTTAAATATTAGGCAAAATGGACAGTGCCAGAGAAAAATAAAATCAACATTTCAATCAACATTTTCAAACCTAACGAACTGAGTCCAATTTGTGTGCGTATGTGTGTTCATGCACATGAGTGGCGATGTGTAGTCATAATGGCCTTGCATATGCATTCGTTGCATTTCTTGCACATGTTGCTACAGTAGTTTTCACATCTCTTGGGGTGCAGAGCAGGGGTCAAAAATATAACCAATGTTGCCAGATCTCAGCATAATTTCCAGCCCAACTACATCTCAAAAACTGTTCAAAAAGACCTGAAACTATCCCAGTAAATTCTGGCATTGGAAAAAAGAGATGAACTTTTCTAGATTTTCTCAGTCCTTGAATGAAAAACAAGTTCACCACGGTGCATACAGATTTTTGATTTGCAATATGTCTTTTTGCAGTATGTCTTTTTGTCAGCATCTAGTGCGTATACTCTATAATCCCACTTTCCCTGTCCCAATCTTTATAATATAGCTTACAACAGAAATGGAGCTGTGCATCGTGAATACGCTAATCCGCACTTACTCATTCCCTTTGTTTGCCAAAGCACGTGTTTGCGGACTTGCTTTTACCACCCGCAACTTTGTTCCAAAACTAGCCCAATTTGGCATTGAAACTGCGACCCTGGCAACCCTGATTATAACTTTGTGTGTGTGTGGGTGGGTGTGTGGGTGTGTGAAAGAGAGAGTGAGACACAGAGAGAACTTTTATTCTGCATTTTCTTATAGTCTGGTCATTTCTTTTTTATTGCCCAGATATTTAGAACATTTTAACACACTCCAGAAAAGTCAGCAAAACCAGTTATCATTAATGTTATGTGTTCAGATGCATAATCTACACAAAGTCATTAAGCTTTATGCCAGTCAGTTGCAAGAAACAATAGTTATGATAGAGGACAATAGCAAATTGGCCAAATTTGACTGGAACACAAGAGAAGGGTTTTGCACTATTCTGGCAGATGCATGGGCTCATCTCTTTAACCCTTTAGGAATTTAACCCTTCAAAAAACAATGAGTTATCCCATCTCAGTGAGTTAGTATTAGCAAATACACAAAATGTCCAAGTAGCTAATGGCATGAGGACATTAATGAAATTATAATGGAGTCATTTTTTTTTTTTTTTTAATAACTTGCTTTCAGTTTTGTATTTTTATTTGGGTGACAGGGTTGTAAATTCAGAGTGATCTTGCCACACCCTGTGTCCCAATTGGCATACTATCTGTACTAAATAGTATCTGAGATGAGAATTAGTGTGTCCCAAATCATAGTATATTATGAAATGAGTATCCCAAAGGTACCCAGATGGCCTACTCTTTCCGGTAGATTTTCGAAGTGTAGATCTGTGGACATTTTTCATCTAACAACTCCTTGCTTGAGGGAGGAGGAGTTTTGTGACAGTTTGCTTTGCCGAATTCAAGGCTGCATTTTAGAGAGGTGTAAATGAAATGTATATAGTACATAGTATAAGTATGCCAACTGGGATGCAAGGATAGTATCACTAAAAAGAAAAGAAAAGAGAAAGAATTAAATAACTTTTCTTATTTACATGATCTTCAGGGAATTCAGATTATGCAACTTCCTGTTGTTCATGTGACTTGTGGAATATTCCAAATATTTCATAGGGGTGAATGCATTCAGGTAAAAGTGCTGAGTGAATGTTCAACTAAAATGCACATTTTTTAATAACCTTATATTGGACGCTTCACGGAAAAATTTGTTTCAAACATGTTGTTAAATGGATTCATACATGAATGCAAAATTAAGATTTTTGTAATTTTTTAATGATAATTTTTCAGTCTAAATTGTAATTATACTGGACTAGGCAAAAATGTTGTTTTCTAAGTGCTGTAGAGGTTTTATATATGTTTTACGTTATTTATCCGAAACATGCACATAGGTTCTTGTGACACTTTATCTATGTACAAGAAATGTCTTTTACCTTTACATACATCATTGTAAATGCATTTCTTCATATATATTTAGGCATCACGTTTAATGAAAATGGTCATGTTTGTACATCTGCGTTTGGGTTTATTATGAGTAGTATGTGTAGCGTACCATTTTGAACACAGCCAGTGTGTATTGCTAAATCTACTGTTCATGTTCAGATCAGTAATTCATGTCACATGTGTTTCTTTGGCTCTGTCTGATTAAGTGGATGGTCTTTTGCTCAGTGCCACTGAGGGAAGGCTGGCTCGAGTCTCCACGGATCAATTATACAGGGGACTTTCAGAGGAGCTCAGGCCAGGAAGAGAAGGAGAGACAGGATATGCATATAAGCTGTGTGTGTGTGTGTGTGTGTGTGTGTGTGTGTGTGTGTGTGTGTGTGTGTGTGTGTGTGTGTGTGTGTGTGTGTGTGTGTGTGTGTTTGTGTGTGTGTGTGCACGCAGGGGTCAGAGGCGACAGCAGCAGTGCAAGTAATAACTCAGTAGAGATACACTGACTTGGAGGCTGGCCAGGTCTCTCTCTCTCTCTCTCTCTCTCTCTCTCTCTCTCTCTCTCTCTCTCTCTCTCTCTCTCTCTCTCTCTCTCTCTCTCTTTCTATCTATTTCTATCTCTCGGATGGTGCGAAACTGGATGTGAAGCAGGACAGTGAAAATCCCCCAAGAACAATTTGCTGGTACAGTTGCACAGCACAAAGGCACACACACACACACACACACACACACACACACACACACACACACACACACACACACACACACACACACACACACACACACACACACACACACACACACACACACTTCTCCATCATGCTGGAGATCAGTGACTCTGTCCAGACTGAGGAGAAAAGACATGGGTCACGAGGGAGCCAATGTACACACACACACACACACACACACACACACACACACACACACACACACACACACACACACACACACAATCTGAGGAATTAATAAATGTATACAGTTTCTCACTTAAGCCTGGATTATACTTGCATTTAACTACTCATATGTGTACTCAGGATTGCTGCCGCACATATGGTAGTTTGTTGCTTGTGCGTGTCATCAGAAATGAACATTAAGCATCCGTGTGGAGCAATACCAACATATGTAGCAGGTGCAGTATAGCACCAAGTGTCCACAACTGTCTAAACAAACTAGCGTTGTGTCTCAAATCACATCCTTATGTGGGTAAAGTATAAAGTATGAGTTTATGGATTTTGTACTTTACCTGAGTATAACTGAGGTAATAATAATAATAATAATAATAATAATAATAATAATAATAACAATAATAATAATAATAATAATAATAATTAAAAGGAAAGCTTTGTCAAGCCAACATATTGTTCTGCTTTATACGCTTATTATTATTATTATTATTATTATTATTATTATTATTATTATTATTATTATTATTATTATTAATTTTTGTAGTATTCCTTAATTACATATCCACACAGCAAAAAACATTCTTTCGTTTTCATTTAAACCTCCCAATTAATCGTTTTAAATCTTAAAGGACAGATCATGCTTTAAAAAATGTAATGACAAGTTTTTAATTAACATAATTTTCTTGGTACCTTTAAATATTTGAGTACATATAAGTGTGGACACATGGCTAAGCTAAGATAGCTAAGATTTTCACTTATTTTACTTTACACTTTTCCTTCAAATATATTTTGTTGTTGTATTATTAATATACGTAAGTTTTGAGTATATTACAGCACATAATCATAATTTTAGACGTTTTCCCCTCCCAGCAGCTCTGGTGTGAGTGTTGGCTCTAAAGTCCACCAGTATCACACACTTAGGATGATGTTGCCATGTGCAGTATTGTCAGTTTTTGCAGAAAGAAGTTGAGAACAGGTCTTGTAATAAAATATTTGCGAGTCCTTGCTAGATCATCTGTCAAACTCATGAACGTGCATTATTTATTCATGCGTTATTTATTCTGTCCTGTTTATGTTCACTTCTTTATGTCTTCTTTATCTCTGCTGGATGTTATTAAAGTGATGACTTTAGGCAGCCAGCATTCAGTCCTGCTGCTACAGGGACGTGGCTTAGTGGACCCAGTTTGTTCCCTCACTACACAGAGCTGTGAGTGCTGGCAGTGTTCCAACTCTGTCTCTTCATGTCACTCTCTCATTCTTCTCCCATGCCTTTGTCTCACTCTTCCTCTGTTCACCTCTCTCTCTCTCTCTCTCTCTCTCTCTCTCTCTCTCTCTCTCTCTCCCTCTCTATGCATACCTTTCATTTTCTCTCTCTATATATATATTTATCTCACTCTCTCTTTTTCTCTCTCTATGCATACTTTTCCTTTTCTCTTTCAATCTCTGCATACCCCTCTTCCTTTCTCTATATCTCTCTCCCTCCCTCTGTCTCCCCCTTCCTTTTTCTATATCTCACTTCCTCTCTCCAGATTCCATCTCCCTCTTCCTTCCTCTACATCCTGCTCCCTCTCTCTGTATTCATCTTGCTTTCTCTATATATATATATCTCTCCTCTCCATATTCCTCTTCATTTCTCTACATCACTTTGTATCCCTTTTCTTTCCTTACTGTATCTCTCTCTCCCTCTCTCCATATTCTGCATTCTTCTCACTTTCTGTATATCTCTCCCTCTCTGTACCTGGCTTCCTTTCTGTGTATCTGTCTCCCTCTGTCCATATCCTTGTTCTTTTCTCTGCATCTCTCTCCCTCTCTCCATAACCCTCTTCCTTTATCTACATATCTCCCTCTTTCCATATTTCGCATTCATTTTCCTCTCTATATATCTCTCTCCCTCTCTATCACTCTATCTTTTTAAATAGCGAGTCTGTCACCCTCTTTCTTTCTGTGTCCTTTTTACTCACTTGTGCTCTATTACCTTCAGTTTTTCTCTTTTTCTCATTCTCCCTGTGCCTCCTGATCTCTTATTTCTCTCCCTCTTTCCTTACCCTTTTTCCTTAATCAACTGGCACCCTCTCTCCATAGTCGGCATTCTTGTTCTTTTCTCTATATCTGTCTCCCTCTCTCCATATGCTGTATTCTTCTTTATTCTTTATTATTATTCTTCTTTATTCGTCTTCCTTTCTCTATCTCTCCCTGTCTCCATTCCTCTTCCTTTCTGTATATCTCTGTCCCTTTCTCCATCCCTCATCCTTTCTTTATATCTCTCTCTGTATCCCACCTACTTTCTCTATATTTCCCTCCCTCTATCTATATACCTCTTCCTTTCAGTATTCCTTTCAGTATGTGTGCTCTATTCCCCTGTGTTCTTTCTCTTTTTCTCACTCTCCCTGTGCCTCCTGATCTCTCTCTCTCTCTCTCTCTCTCTCTCTCTCTCTCTCTCTCTCTCTCTCTCTCTCTCTCTCTCTCTCTCTCTCTCTCTCACCCTCTCTCTCTCTCTCATCTGCATATCTTTGTTATCACGGTGGCTGGTGGGAGCGTTTGGCGGGGTTATCACGCCATCTGGACCCAGGGCTCCTCACAGCCTCTCGCAAATTAAAACCCAACCTGTAAAAATCTGCAAAGGAAACAATAAGCACCTTTTAATAGGCTGTTCCTTTTCGCCCGGCTTTTCAAAAGCAAGAAAAGGACAGCTCCCTTTATTAATTAGACTGCCATCAATTGCACACGTATGAAACAATGTACCAGACATTTTTTTTAATCTCTCCCCATTAGGACTGATGGAAGGAGGGTTTTTTGAAGATGACATTCAAACGGTGACATTTGAATTGTTTGTGTGTGGCTTTTGTGTGGCCTGTCATGCCTGTGTACTCTGGTGACACTAAACCACACCTGCAAGACTCTGTGTGTGTGTGTGTGTGTGTGTGTGTGTGTGTGTGTGTGTGTGTGTGTGTGTGTGTGTGTGTGTGTGTGTGTGTGTGTGTGTGTGTGTGTGTGTGTGAAGAGAAAGATAAGAAGTTGCTGTTTTAAAATAATTATTGCTGTTTTAATAACAGGCATAAGATTTTCACTTACATCATGAGTCTGATCACAGTGAATAACAGGAAGAAGGTGTGTTTGAATTTGGCTGAGTTGCACACGCAATTCCTTAATACCCCATAAAACGTCCATAAAAAAAGTACTGCTGATCTTTGTTAGAAATTACAGGAGAATATACAGTAAAATCCACAGTGTTGAATTAACACCTACAGTGTTTATTCATGTCCAGTTGGACACAATTTTTTCTGATTGAATTTTGAAAAGTAATTCATAATTTTTATTACTTATTCATAATTATAAGTAAGCTGTAAAGAACTATACACACTAATGTTTCTGATGTATAAATTTAAGATATTAAAGAAAATATGAAGTAATGAGGAGGAGGAGTCCTTAAACATCCAAAAATTAGAAACATTTACAAGAAAACAAGACAATGTAATATGAGCATATTATTATTATTATTATTATTATTATTATTATTATTATTATTATTATTATTATTGTTGTTGTTGTTGTTGTTGTTTGTAAACATTCAGAAATGACAAGAATGCACATGTTTCAGTGAAATAAATAAATAAGTAAGTAAATAAATAAATAAATAAATTTGTATAAATGTATGGCACACAAAAATATTGTCTATTTGCTAAACACCTAGAAACAGCAAAAAAGAAAATTACAGATAAATTCAGACGTGCACATTCATAAATAAAGTAAACAAACAAAAACAAACAAAGAGGTGTCCTTCACAATCAAAAAATACAAAAAGATTATTTTTTATTTAAAAACACAGTAAAATGCAATACAAACTTATGTTTACGAAGTTATTATTAGTAGTAGTAGTCGTAATAGTAGTTAAACACTCAAATAAAAAAAAACAATATTTGCATTTAAATAAATAAATCATGAAAAAAACCGTAAAATTATTGTCCATTTTATAAACACCTAGAAGCACAACAAAACCCCCAGAAAATTACGCATAAATGATAATACAGTAAGAACATGGAGGATTCCTTCAACAACCTGGAATTACAAAACTTCTGTTTGTCAATTTAGTAAAAGGGAAAAACTTAAGTTTTTTAGGTAAAAAAAAAAACTTTACATTTATGGATCGTTATTATTATTTAAACATTCAAAAAAGCTAGATTTCCTAAATTTAAACCAACAAACAAACTGGAGGCAAAATGCAACACAAAACTTACATTTATGGAGTATAAACATTGAAATATGTACATTTAAAAAAAAATTAAGGCCGAAATAAAAAACTACAAATAAATTCAGATACATACATTTATAATTCAGCAGTCAATTAATATATTATTTTCTGCTTGAGTATCAGTGTGATGCCTCAGCTTCTCATCCATACAGTCAACTTGTAACATCTAGTCATGAGCTAACATCGATATTCATGTTTGTATCACGAATTCGTCTGAAACTTGGTTAACCTTCAGGTGACATAATGCACTTATTCTGTATAAAATATGCATCAGGAAGATTTATTGTCTATCAGTAAATGGGCTACAATGTTTAACAATAAGCCACCTTTGTGCGCTGTTTCTCCCCCTTTTTCACTCGTCAAAGTTACAATCTAAAATCAGAATAATCCATCATGTTGGCATATGAAGAATTATGAAATGCGATCGCAGACTATGTACTCTTCAAAGAGAAGTAAAAGCAGCAGTTAACAAAGTCGTTTTAAAGTCAGGATTACGAAGTACAAGTTTTGCATTTAAAAAAAACTGTTTAAGGGGAAAATAAGATGAACACGTGTCCTCTATTTATGACCCCCTCCATCCAAGAGTGTGAGTGAAAATTAGATACTAAATCAGACATGGAGCATGTGTAGCACCGTGCAAGAAAGAAGACGAGAAAAACCTGGATAGTGTAAATAGCAAAGTTTAGGTGCAGTGCAACAGTGTCTACAGCTGCGGTCCAAAGTAACTTGGATTTCTTTTTTTTTATTCTAATTTAAAGTACAATTGCTATTTAAAGTAATGTTATCATTAAATATATATATATATATATATATATATATATATATATATATATATATATATATATATATATATATATATGCAAAGAAATGCTGTAAAGCAAAGACGCCTTCAACATTAAATGTTTCTACATTAAACAAAAAAAAAAAAAAACACCGTAAAGAGCGGTAAACAGTAGTAAATGAAACAAAGTCAATATTTTTGTGTGACAAAAAAAAATAAAAATAAAAATAGTAGTCTCTAGTACAATTTGTGCAGTTTTATAAGGAAATTAGCTGGTAAGTTTTATTGATAATTTTATTGCGTCTTGCAGAACCAGCCACAGTTCTTCTGGAGACTTTAACATGCAAACCTTTTTTTCTGTAACATATAATTTTGTGCTAGAAAACTAATGTTTGGGAATGTAAAATGATTTTTTGTACTGACTTGATAATGTAGAAGTCATAAAATAAAAAATCTATAACAAAGTTTGTCCTAAAAAAAAAAAAAAAAAATAGGGTGCCTAAAACTTTTGCACAGTACTGTATATTAAAATACATTAAAATACTTTTGGTGTGTTTTTAGTAATATCTTTTAATCCACACTTTAGAAATTGAATAGATCCAGATAACTTAAGTAAAACAACTTAACCCTTTTAACTAATTTACATTTGCATTTATTCATTTAGAAGACACTTTTATCCAAAGTGACTTACAAATGAGGAAATTCAAGCAAAGCAATATATCAAGCGGAGAATAATACAAGTAGTGCTACCATACAAGACTTTTAATTGAGTTCTAGAGAAGCAAAGTGCACAGAGTTGGGGGGGGGGATGGGGGGTTGGGTTGGGGACAAGTTAGGGGTTAGTTAAATGTTCACGGAAGAGGTGGGTCTTTAGCCATTTTTTGAAGATAGTGACAGATTTTGTTCTCTGGATTGAGGTTGGAAGTTCATCCCACCACTGAGGGAGAGTCAGTTTAAGGTTGTGGAAAGGGACCTCATGCCTCGCTGAGTAGGCACTACCAGACGTCAGTCGTTAACTGATAGCAGGTTGCGTGAGGGAACATAAACCTCAAGGAGAGTGTTGAGGTAGGGGGGTGCTGTTCCATGAGCATCAAGACCTTGAATTTGATGCGGGCGGCTACAGGAAGCAAGTGGAGGGAGATGAAGAGGGGTGTGACATTTTACAATGTAAATTGCTTGACTTGAATTAGTGCGGGTTTTTTTTCTCTCTAATGCAGTCAAGTTTACTTTGATCTGACAAACAAAAAGACAATTTTAGTCCCAGTCACTGAATCTCTATCTCTGACCTGCATTTATACCTGAACATGTGCCACCAAGAGAATCCCTGAGGATGTAAATGGGTATTAGGACTCTATTTGTATTAATATTGTTCATATGACTAATAATTAACATTAAAGGAAGATCAGATTTGTTCAATCTTCTGAAATGTTGCAGTTCTTTAAAAATCTAAAGAAATGTTCTGGGTCACTGGGGTTTCCATTACTGAGTGGTGAACAGAACAGAAGGACAGAAATATGGGTGCAGAGGACAGGAGGGAGTGACTGACCCCGATGCCCTGACGGAGGTGGACACAGCGTGCGATGAGTGCTATGTTGTGTAGCTTATCATCGATGGAGATGGAGTGCTACAGCAGGAGACTGCTTCATGCTGGGTGGAAGAAAATTACGATTGAGCCGGCTGAGTAGAAATATTGTAGCAATACAGATAGACAAGAGATCAAGAGACCCAGATGTGCATGTGCCAAGAACATTACTATACCTGTCTCTCCTGGCTCTTGGAGCAATAACATGGTCAAAAAGTCAGACTTTACTATCACAAAATAATAGTTTTATTATATTATTTTTTGTTTTGTTTTTTAAATGCTTTTATCTTTATTATTTATTAGAGATGGGGTCAAGGTGGCTTAGTGGTTATCATGTTTGCCTTGCACCTCCGGGGTTGGGGGTTCAAATCCTACCTCCACGCTGTGTGCACAGAGTTTGCATGTTCTCCTTGTGCTTCAGGGGTTTCCTCTGGGTACTCCGGTTTCCGCCCCCAATACAAAGGCTTGCATTGTAGGCGGATTGGCATTTCCAAATTGTCCATAGTGTGTGAATGTGTGTGTGTGATTGTGCCCTGCAATGGGTTGGCACCCCGTCCAGGGTGTCCCCCACCTTATGCCCTGAGTTCCCTGGGATAGTCTCCAGGCTCCCCATGACCATGTGTAGGATAAAAGGGATGGATGGATGGATTTATTAGAGGTATAGTGTAATGCTGCTATCTGTTTCTGTATCTGTATTCGGGTTTAAACCAGTAAGTGTGGCTTCAACCAAATGCTTTTTTTTCTTAATCCCGCTCACACAGTTATTATATTTGTTTGTATATTTTCTAACAAATTCAGTAGGTTCTATTTCCCAACACACAGTATAAACAAGCTAGTAGCCTAATTTAAACCATCGCAACCCTGACCAGGCAGTTACTAAGGATGAATGAATGCATCACTCTAAACGCATTGTTCAGTGAAAATGGTCTTTCTTTGAAACTTCATATCTGACTACTTTTTAGAGGCCACGTGAAAGTAAAAACCTCCTGCTCGCACGACTTTTTTCGCGCATCCTGCAGGGTCCCAGTTCGGATGCACACCTCTACCCTCTGCCTTGTGTAACTTTCTGGAAAACTTTCTTTAGAAAACAAGTGCACCTCCTATTCCGTTTAGAACATATCTGTTAATTGCGAATAATATATTTGTATTTGGTTTCATTGCTATTATTTACTGAAAGCAGTAGAGATGATAACACATTATACACCCATAGATATATACAGTAGATGACTGTTAGTAGTTAATAGATGACACCATAGTCATTTGTAATCAAATTAAGCATACGGTAAATCACAACAAAAAACCCTGTGTTTAATTATATCACTTCTTTTCTGACAGCTGCTGAAAATATAACATGCATAGTATATTAGAGGAAATAAAAAGCTTTGACCAATATCTTGAAAGACTGGAAAGTCTCTGTAAAATTCATGATGTCGTCATTTTATCTAACATATATGGATTAATCTTTTGCCAGAAAGATAATAAATCTTTTTAACCTGATTTAGACCTTATTTTAATGTCAAATGCATGTGATCGATTCTCACAATGAATGATGTTGTGTGTGTGTGTGTGTCTTTGTGTTCAACTATTCATCCATGACCATGAATGTGTGACCGAGTGCGTGTGTTTGTTTGTGTGCTTCTGGGGGTGAAACCTTTGGCTTTGGGTGGCGTCCAGAGGTTAAAGGTCGAGCCCTTGGCCACTCACCCCCCAGACCCCCCCCTCCCCAAACTCCCACCCATCCGCCCATCATGGTGTGATGGCGGAGTGCACACTACTTTGCCATGGCAACAACCTCAAATTCCATTAGCCAAACAAAACTGGCTGCGAGCCATACTCTAGCCTGACTTAAGATAACCTCCTCCAAATAATAGGAAAAATAACATAAATATTTTGGATTGATGTGTTAGACAGCGCTCTCCACCACCACCATCAAAACACCAACTGAGGAAATATCTTTTGGAAGAGTGGTGTTCATCTCTCCAGTACTGTTCCAGAGATTTACCAAAACTGTATACCAAGATATAGAAGATCAAGTGCTTCTGAGGCTGTAAGAGGTAAAATTTTGAGGGGAATACTGATTATAAAATGTTATTTGTTTTGGGGGTTTTTTCCTTGAAAAAATGATAAATATGGGCTTTGGAAGTCATAATTGAATTCGTTCTGTGTCCATTCTGCGAGCTCAGTGGATAGTCTTTTAAATTCCGCCCTGCTCAGAAGATAGGAGATGAGAAACCCCGGGGTGGCTGCCGATTACGGAGCCATGCTGGGCTTCCCATGAAATGATTGTTTCCAGCATGTTGTTGCTTGCACAAACACAAACACACACACACACACACACACACACACACACACACACACACACACACACACACACACACACACACACTTCTGCCTTAAGACCTCCTCTTGCCCCTCTTGCCCCTGCTTTATGTGCAAGACAAATTTAACATCTTTGATTCCACATTTGAATGTTTTGTCCTGACATGTCCGAGATGCCATCCTGGCCTTGTTCCCTAAAACTGTGTCCACTGTTCAGCATTACAGAGTTACGTTTCTCTTTTCATTGACCTGGATTAGATCTTTGTGTCTCTCAAGGTGGCCTAGTTTCACCTTATTCAAAAGCCAAACTTTGTCTTTCAAAAGACAATCTGGTTAACCTATTAATCCTATTAATAATTAATAAAAATATTACCTATTAAACCTATTAATAATTAATAAAATTAAACCTATTAATATTAGTACGTACAGTATTTCAGAGTTGTTGTTTTTTTTTTTTTGATTGTTGCGGCCAAAAACGCTTGATTTTGCTGTGGCTTATTTTTAATTTTTTTGGAATTGGCAAAATTGCAGTTGCATGAAATTGTTTTGCACTCTCTTTTGCAGTGGTAAATAAGACCGACGCACATGAATCGAAGAGGGCTTTGGCTGAATGTGCGTTGTGATGACGTCACATGATGCTTCTTGACCCAAATCTGCGGAAAATCTGCGGTGATTTTGAAAAATTGCAAGCTCCTCAGAATATTGCTGAGTTCGCTTGATTTTGCATTCATCTCTGCGATCGAAAAATCGTAAAATCCTGGAGGGACGAGACAATCAAGATGATCAAGGAGCCAGTCGTGCATCGTCATAATGGGACTAAGTATCAGATGTCATACTGAAGTAACCACTGGGATCATTAAAGGCTTGAATCTCTTAACTTTCAGTTTTGTGCCTATAATGGACTAACATGTGACTATAATAAAATAACGGTAATGCCACTTTGTGAGCGCTGATAAGGGCTTAAACCTAGTTTAGCTAATTAGAAGCAGACTTAGGGCTAACAGACACACTCTGTGAGTCAGGCCTATTGTATGCAGCGTGGGAATGGGGGTCAAAGGGGAAGTTTGAAATTAGTCGGGCATGATAGGGTGCTTCTGACCTGCACAGGTGCTCCCACTTTCTCTCGCTTCTCTACTTCCTGTTTCGGAGGCTGCCTCCCTCTGGGCTCAACAGAGGGGTCACGAGACAAGGAAGGAGGGCAAACGCTTATTGGTTGCGAATCATCTAAGAGGAAGCAGGAAGATTTTGTTGGATATTCCACAGAGGAAAAAGTTCCCTACCATGACTGAAACACACGTGCGATTGACAGGGGTGAAAACTTTGTTCGGGCAAACATCCCCACTTAAAATGATTCCCACCCCCCTCTGGTGTTTTGGGTGGCTCAGAGCTTGGTTATGGTTCTGTAGCCTTGTTCTCCGCAGCTCCCCACTGCTCTGCCTGTCATGTGCAATTAAACATTTGGCCTCCACAATTACTCAGCAGCGCATACACACCAACGTTCAGCCCTGCATATGCACTTCAAAGCCACAGTGTTCCCCCAAAAGTCCCAAAGTACTGACAGCAGCAGAGGAGTTGCCTGGAGGGTGGAAAGGAGTGAGAGTGAATCAGGGAGGGGGAGTACAGAGGGTACTCGCTGCCAGGTTTGGATGGAGTGATTAAAAAAATGAGGAGGGTGGGGAGGAAGCAGTGGATGATGAGGGCAGTCTGACTGTAGTGATGTCAGCGGGGTCTTGAGAGGAGCCACATGGCGGAGGAGAGAGAGGCATCTCGACATCAAAACAATCTTTAAACTGTCACAGGCCTCCTGAGGGCCTCACACACACACAGGCACATGTGCTTGTACTCACACGCACATGCATACATGTATATGCACACACGCCGGCTAATTTGATTCACTGTCTAAGCTTTCTGAATTTATGCACATGCATATGAAAACATCTGACACTGTAAGGCAATGGGTTGCAAGGTCTTTAATTGGACGTGTCTCGCTGGGTTCAATAAAAAAAAGACAAAAAAAAACCAAAACAGTTCATTCAACCTGAAACAGTTCTTTTAGAAAGTTTGCGCTCCTTGCTATTTATATTTGCATTTGTATTTGTTTGGCAGCTCTTAGACACGTCTCTGCCCAAAACACCGCTGCAACTTTTTTTTTTTTTTTACATTGTAGGAATATTAACATAAATATTTTCCTAATGTTTTCCTCTGCATTGTGAAGCACTGCTGTAGCAGATCTTTTCAGAACGTTCTACAAACATCTTTTCTTAGTGACATGACCAGCTGCGTTCATAGCTGCTATAATTTAAGTCCTAACAGGAACGAACTTGTTTTTGCAGAAGTTCCACAACATTAAACATAACTGTTTAACTGTATAAATGAATGATGGAAATGAATGAATGGTATAAGAGGAATAAAACACTTTGGGGCAGCATCACACCACCCTACCGTTGATTATTTTCCTATAACAGCATGTCCCATCATGTTTCATTTCTTACATCCCTGCTGAAACAAACAAACAAAAGAAAAAAACAATAGAAACCCTCATAGAATTTGAAATGGTTTTAATGGGAATTATATTGGTTTTAATGGAAACTGTAATGGTCCCTGTGAGTCTCTGCAGGTAATTTGTTGTCTTCTATTGGTGGCATGTTATGTCTAGTGGATACCATTAAGGACCAATAATGATAAGAGTAATGATTTGAATGGTTAGCTGATGGTATGTAATGGTATTTGTAGTGGAAACCATTAGAATTTGAGTGATGATTTCTATTGTTTTTTGTTTTGTTTTTTCAGTAGGGATAACTTTAAAAACCTTGCTTTCTTAGTTATTTTAGGTTATTTTTAGTATTAGTATCAGTTTGTTAGGTAATTAGTTACGTAGCTTGTGTGTCTATGTAGAGAAGCTGAAGAATCTGAATAACTTCTCCATGCTGTAAACTTCAATCATAATATATGACAGGTCACTGACGAGATATGCTTGCTAATTATAAGCACTGCATGTTTAGATACATGTAATCTTAATGTTTGAAACTATTTTTTATTTGTGAGTTATGTGATTATTTTGTGAACAGTTATGATTCAGGAGGAAACACACTGAAATAATAATAATTACAAACACAGTATTTATTGAGGTTAATTAGAAGAATTATTACAAGAGAGTTCAAAATCAGTGGTCAGAAACACAAAACCAATTATGTACCATAGTCGGAATAATCAAATGGCCCCCAAACCATCCTCAATGTTCCAATGGTTACTGTGTGGCACAACAGAAAAGTGTCAAATCCCTACAATGCTGCAGGGAGCAAAACTGGCTGTGCTGTCTGGGTGGGAGGGATGAAATGATTCTTTTCCCCTGTCAATCACAGCAACACCAGCCAATCATGGGCATCAGTGAACTCTGTAAAAAAAAAAGAAGGAAAGGGTAAAGTATTGAATACTTTCCTACCATGAAGACCTACTGACAAGTACATACAGTACAAATACATATACAGTATGTGAAACTCTCTCGTGCCATGCGTGTGTGTTTGTGTGCATGGGCAAGCATGCAGGTGATATCATCAGGCCTGGTTAATACTTCTGCATCTGAATATTTGTGTGTGGGTGGTCACATAGGTGTCTGCCTTCATACTTCTTCTGCCTTCCGCCTTCATACATACTGTATAATGTAATGTGAACTAAATGAAAGTCTCACCTTTTACTACAGAATGAGTGGAAATGAAGAAGCGGATCAATAGTACTTCCTCCCACCTTCTAAATCACTGATACCATGATATTAGGTATTAAAGTAAACCAGAGAGGGAATACTTTAGATTTTTTTAAATTATTATTTTCTCCAAAGAATAAGACAAGTCAATGGCGAGTGTGGATATTATCTTAATTATACAGTGGGTATAGAAAACAAACACCCCCTTGAAAATAATCAGATTTTGTTGCTTTTCAGCCTGAAATGAAGACAGACACAGTTTTTGTTTTATCCAGCTGTATTTACTCAGTGCAACTTATAACATCCAAGTGAAAGATATAACACCAACATGTCAGAATTTTATTTTATTTTTAAATAAAAAAACAGAATCACTGACTTGGAAAAAGGATCACCCCCTTGCTTTAATTTGCCTTATTTTTTTAATTAAAGTCTTTAGTCTGTTGGGATATGTCTCTACTAACTTTGCACATCTAGACTTTGCAATATTTGCCCACTCTTCTTTGCAGAACTGCTCAAGTTCAGTTAAATTTGAGTATCATTTTAAATGTGAGAAAATCATTTCAGGCTGAAAAGCAACAAAATGTGATTATTTTAAAGGGGGGTGATTGTTTTCTATACCCACTGTGTCTCATATGTGTGAGCATGCATTTCATGTCCACAGTGACATGAGTAGCTGCAGCTCGACTTTCTCTCTCTCTCTCTCTCTCTCTCTCTCTCTCTCAACATCAACACTTGTCACATGCTTCTTGATTATTATAGCACTGTTTCACAGTGATGCCAGGTTTTCAGTTAGATCTCTATTGAATTATGTTGACAATTTTAACCTTGATAAAGGGTCACAACATCTCATCACATCTCAACATGTGGGTCTGTCAGAAACTAGCCATGAGAGTAGAATCACAGAGTAAAAATGTAAACATGACAACCACCTCCCATGTTTCCTATGTTTTCCCATGTCCAAACTTTTTAAAATTAATTGCATTGAGATGTATTTATAAGTTTTAATGGTGAATATATTTTATTCTTACACAAATACCCTGCTTAAAAAAAATCCCAAAACAACAGAAACCCTCATAGAATTTAATGGTTATAATGGGAATTGTATTGGTTTTAATGGAAACTGTAATGGTCCCTGTGGATCTCTACTGGTAATGTGTTGCCTTCTATTGGTGATATGTCTAGTGGATACCATTAAGGACCAGTAATGGCAATTGCAATGGTTTGTAATGGTATTTGTAGTGGAAACCATGAGAATTTCTGTGATGGTTTCTATTGGGTTTTTTTTCAGCATAGTATCCTTGTAAGAATAAAAATTCATATATATTGAATTATATTCGGCTCTGTTTTGGTCTCACATTTGACATTCAGGTTTTTTTGACATTTGGTTCAGGTTTATTTCTGTGGCTATATATCAAAAGGTGTGCATTATATATTGTACATGGCAATTATGCTGTAGAGCTAGAGAGCACATAAAGCACAGGCCTATTTTTTTTTTTTTTCAATCAATTTAATGTAATACTCTTTCACCGAATGTTAGTACCCGGTATAAATACATTAATATTTTCAACCAATATAATTAGGTCCAAGAGCTGTGGTTGGGGAGTGTTTGCTTTGTGAGAATTTGGCCCCAGGTCAAATCTTATTGATGACCCTTCCACCACAGGGTTGGACTGAGCATGACATGAAGTACTCCTGCTTTTAGCAGTTTAGCTTTTAATTCAAAAGATAATACTGTGTATATAATAATATGTCTACTAAAAAAAATCTAATAAAATAAAAATAGAAATGAGCAAAGCAATGCCCCAAGATATGTAATCCTTCCTTCAAAAACACCCCAGTGTCTCACTGTCACTCTATTGAAGCTCATGCCATCCATATATTCCTGTTCTCATTTTACTGCAGCACACAGAGAAGTGTCAAGCCTTATAAAAATCCATTAAATGTGACAAGAAGAGATTTTTCACTGAGCCAAATCCACGTAGAAAGGGAACAACTACTTTATCCTAGTAGAAAGTAGAAGAGAGAGAGAAAGGGGATCTTTGTATTGGCTCTGACAGCTAAGGAAGTACCGGGAGTACAAACACACTTCCTCTGGAGTCCTTGAACAATAGGAGTTTAGAAGAGGACTCCTCTTGCCAGGCCCTTGTCAGTGCTGAATGCTACATTCTCGTCGCAGAGCCGTTGGCAGAAGCACCTGCCCACCAGGCTTTTTAACGACGCCAGGCCTCTTGTGTGCCACAGAGGTGCCCGTGTCCTTGTTCCTTTATTTAGCGGCCCACTCTGGAGGGGCTATTGTACTGCACAGCAGCGGCACTGCCAGCCGCCAAGCCAGCTGGCGCACGCCAACAACCAACAATATGCAATGCCGCTCACAATAGCCGGCTCAGGACATGGAATTCTTAGTGCACAATCATGCTAGCCTCCCTCTATTGCGGTGGAGCGTATCAATGGAAAAACACACATACTAGAACTGTGTAGATAATCAGTTACTGTATGTGATATTGTAATGGCTGACACTTTAAAATATCGTCACTGCCTACTACGTTTTCATGGCTAATTTTCACAAACCAATGAAATGCAACTTGACAGGACAGATACAACATAACATTTGCTAGCTAGATATTTGGCTAGCTACAGTATGTTAATCAAATCAAGGAATACCATTTTTAAAAAGTTGAAATTGTGTTTTTATCTATAATGAATAGGTAGTGAGGAATTACATGAGCTGTTTAAAAGAAAATGTGTTTGTTTGTTTTTTGTTTTTGTTTTTTAAAAAACATTTTGCAGATTACAGTTTCATGACCTAAATTTAGCATCTTGTGGCCACATTAACTTGTGTGCACAATCAACTCATGTACGATAAAAACAAACAAACAGATAAATAGACATTGTTTTTGTGGCATATATACTTCGGGGGCTTCCTCCGGGTACTCCGGTTTCCTCCCCCAAACCAAAGAGGCTGATTGTTATTTCCGAATTGTCCATAGTATGTGAATGCGTGTGTGATTGTGCCCTGCAATGGGTTGGCACCCACAACAGTGGTTAATGGCTTACATGAAAGTAGACACTCAGGGTTTTAAAACTTTACAGCTTTTCATAAGTATTTCTTCTTCTTTTTTTTTTTTTTTTTACCTGGTCTATTAGGTTGAAATGTTATAATTTTATAGTGGCAGTTGTATAAGGTAAGGTAAGGTAAGGTAAGGTAAGGTGCTTTATTGTCATTGTATACAATGATATTTAGTTTGGCAGCTCTCAGACAGCAACAAGAGCATTTAAACATAAAACTTTGAAAATATTTTTAAATTAAGAAGTTAAAAAAGAAGAATTAAGAGCAAATAAACAGAGCACACTGTAAAATATATACAAAATTGCACATAAATGTGATGCCTTGATATACAGTGTTTTACTGTCAAATAAGCTTAGTGGTCTGTTTTATCTCTGTACCAATAATGTTATTATGGAGAGGTGTGGATTGTTTGCCCAGCAGGGGGCTCACACACCATCCACTTCCCATCACCCTGCTCACCAGCAGCTAAACACAGAGTCACGGTACTCTATATACAGAAACCCAACAGTGTCCTGACTAATCTTATAACAGACTTGTGGTGAGAAAATAATTAATTTGTTTATACTGATTGAAAATGTCAGATAAGTCAATTTAGAAAGGGTTAAAGAGGAAGGTCTAAACGTTATTGAAAAATACTGTCTTGGATACCCCTACTTGGAAAAATATGGCAACCTTGGAGGTGTGAACTATGAATGTGTGAATTGAATGTGAACTATGAATGTGTGAAATGTGAAAATCAACTTAAGCACCTGCATAAACTGAGTGGGAATAGAATTAACTTTCTCTGGATAAATATTGAAGTTAAGTCACTGACATAAGTTGCCAACTCACCCCTAAAGATTTTGCATATATCTCATCCACTCACATATTGAATACAACATCCTCTTCCTTACCTCCTCACCTACAATCCCTTAAACAACACAGGTTACCTAGTTGAACTATCTCTTTCATATATCACCTCACATTTGTTAAAATCATCTAGTTAAAGTTGACTTGTGGTCCTTAGATCTAGACTTTCCCCACCTATCAGTATTAAGCATTGCTGATGTAATAATTGCTGTTTGTTTTTGTTTTTTTTGTTGATATTGGATTTTGTAATGTGTAATGCAGTCCCTACACAGGTACAGCTGTTCCTGACATGTTAGGACACTTTAACACCTACTAGTCCATTTGCGGCATTTAAATCAAAGTGCAAATGGATACTTTTGGTTAATTTGCTCTTTCGGTTGGTTTTGTTTCACACTGCACATAATTGAACCAGACAAAAAATGACCACACCAAAAAAACAAAAAAACAAAAAAACACTGGCTGAGAGTGTAGGGCTCAAAATGTCCTCGTAAAATATGATGGAAAAAAGGTGAACAAAAGGTTCAAAAACTGTTACCAAGTGTGTATAGAAATCTCAATATTCACAGAATACAGATAACACAGTGCCGGTGGTAAAGAAATTATTTTATAATTATAGAAATAATAATAAGTTTTCTGTATAATAAATATTTTGCATATCAAATCTGCTGTTTATTTTCTATTTTGTTTGTTCAAATATCCAGAACATGCATTTCCTCAGCTTAGCTCCTCATGGCTCAGTTTAGCAGCTCACATCTACAAAAAAAAAAATTGCATGCAACCGAAAACACTTGGCATATTTGGTTCAGGTTCAGGATCGAATGACTTTCTCACTTTTCTCATGCTTTAGAGTTCGAATGGAACCAGATTGAGACCACCTCGCTCAGATCGCCTCATACCAGTTATTTTGGCACCACTGCTGTGTATTCACCTGGATTAAAATGCTGCATATGTGAAACCTCGCTTAGACACTGTATCACTAGGAGTAGTTCAAACCTCAGAAATTCCACTTACAGCGAGAGTCATTTAATCAGTACTGGATCCAAACAGGCCAAGCAGGGCTGTGTAAGACGATTGGCCATAGCCTTTTCCCTCCTGTAAAACAGCGGCCATGTGCTCAAGGTGCCATGCCAAGAGAGCATGTCACATCGCATCACAGTTGCCGATGAATATTCATTACAGAGTTACGTGCTACTTTCTCTCTCTCTCTCTCTCTCTCTCTCTCTCTCTCTCTCTCTCTCTCTCTCTCTCACTCTCACTCTCTCTCCTCGTCTTTCTATTTCTCTCACCTTTTTCTTTGACAGATCTCACTGGCACTGGACACATGACAGGCGTCGTAGTCGTAGATCACGTGCTCATGTGTTGGGATTGGGCCTTATTGGTGATCACGCTGAGTGCTACATTTGCACATGCATTCAGTCTAGTGTCCTTGCAAACATGGAATAATCGGTTCACAGTCCTCACCGTCTTTCTATGGCCTGTATTTACTGTGTCCCTGGTGGGATCATCTTCATGGGCCAAGATCCAATATTCGTTGAACTGGCTCTCAATACAGATAAATACCAAGGCAACAACTGTATTGAAAGAGCACTCCCACTGCTCTTCCCATCTTCCTTACCTTCTTGCTCCTCCTCTTCCTTTGAGTCTCCTTGGCTTTGTTTCTGCAATCTCAGCATCTGCTGTCAGCTTTGAAGCTCTGCAACAAAATGAATTATTCCTATAATCAAACTTGTGTTCATTTATTAATGGAGAAGTGTTTCTTAGAAACTTCTTCTTAGACGTTCTAAGTGAGTAAGTGAGTGAGTGAGTTAGTGTGTGGGCACATGTAAACAAAAAAATATATTATTTTAATATAATATAAAAAAAAATGTTGTGATTGTAAAACATTTGATAGTTATATAGTTTTATAGTCTTTCCATACCTGCATGAGATATGTGAGGACCCTAAGATGGGCAAGGATGAGATCTGTAGTCTTTTGCAAGTGAAGGCTTATGCATTTTATGCCTGTTCCAGAATAAACAGAACGGAAAGTGAGTGTCTGACTGAGTCTGACCAAACAGTGGCTGTTACACGTGGCATTATTTTTATTTTCATCCCATTCTGGCCCTCTCTGAAGCAATTGTGACCAATCACGCCCACTTCAGCAGAAAGTTTGACCAATTACACCTGCTCCTGTAAAAAGTTTGACCAATCCCACTCCCACCCACAGAAAGTTTGATCAATGCTGCCCACTCCCACATAAAGTTTGACCAATCCCACTCGCGTCCAGAAAGTTTCACCAAACCCACCCACTCCCACATAAAGTTTGCCCAATCCCACCCACTTCCACAGAAGGTTTCACCAATCCCATCTGCACCCATAGAAAGTTTCACCAATCCCACCCACTTCCACAGAAGGTTTCACCAATCCCATTTGCACCCATAGAAAGTTTGACCAGTTCCCCACCATCCTGCAGAAAGTTTGATCAATCCTACTCGCACCTGCAGAGAGTTCGACCAACTCCGCCCACTCCCGCATTAAGTTTGACTAATCCCACCTGCTCGAGAATAAAGTTTGACCAATCCAGCTCCTACAGTTATTATTGTTTGCATCTGCCTGTGATATTTTTTTTTCCGATGAACATAGTTAATTCTATTTTTCAAAATTTAAGCAAATTAGTCATTTAAACCACCATGACTCTGACCAGGATGAAGAAGTTTCTGAAGATGAATGAATGAAACCAGTGAATGCACACACTGCACCTCATGAGCATCATATACCCTCTCATGTTAATGAGCATGGCATTTCTTTGTCCCTCCAGCTTCAAATCTAACCACCTACTCTCACCAGCAAGAAAAAGACTTGTTTAGAAAGTGCACCAAATTATTCAATCTTAGAAATAAAAATTTGTTTGAGCATTCTTTGGTTAATTGATGGTTTAAGCACTGCGATATGGTTATACTCGGTACCTTCGGTGAAACAGAAGCTGGTAGTTGCAGGATTTGGTCCTCCAAACTGGACAAGCTGGAGAGCCAATTTGGGATAGGGTACACTACTGTATATAGGTTATGTACAGTGCTGTGAAAAATTTGCCCCATCCTGATTTCTTCTGCTTTTGGGTATATTTCATACTAAATAGTTTTAGATATTCTAATGAAACACAACATAAAACAAAGGCAACCTGAGTAAACACACAATACAGTTTTATTTATTTATTTATTTATTTATTATTCAAGCAAACAAAAGCTATCCAAAACCTACCACCAAAGTGAAAAACTAATTTCCCCCTTAAACTTAAAATCTGGTTGTGCCATGTTTAGTAGCAATAACTGCAACCAAACATTTCCGATAACCGGAGATCAGTCTTTCACTTACTTCTAGGACTAGGATTTACTCATATGCTTTGGATCATTGTCTTGCTGCATAATCCAGTTGCACTTGAGTTTTAACTTACGGACTGTAGACCAGACATTCTCCTTTAGGATTTTCTGGTAGAGAGCAGAATTCATGTTTCCCTCAACTATTGCTAGTTGCCCAGGCCCTGAAGCAGCAAAGCATCCCCACACCATCACACTGCCTTGCGCTTGACTGTAGGTATGATGTTTTTGTTTTTTTTGTGGAATTCTGGAATTTTGTGTTTGGTTTACGCCAGATGTAATGGGACCCCTGTCTTCCAAACAGTTCCACTTTCGACTTCTCAATCCACAGAACTCTCTCCCAGACGGGAGACACTGGGTTAGCAGTGGTTTTCACCTCGCCACTCTTCCATGGATGCCATTTTTGCCCAGTGTCTTTCTGATAGTGGAGTCATGAACAGTGACCTTTATTGATGCAAGAGAGGCCTGTAGTTCATTTGATGTTGTCCTTGGCTCTTTTGTGACTTGCTTGATGAGTAGTTGCTGTGCTCTTGGAGGAATTTTGGAAGGTCGGCTACTTCTGGAAAGGTTCACTACTGTGCCGTGTTTTTTTCCATTTGGAGATAATGGCTCTCACTGTGGTTCTTTGGAGTCCCAGAGCTTTTGAAATAGCTTTGAAACCCTTCCCAGACTGATGTATTTCAATCACCTTCTTCCTCATCATTTCTGGAATTTCTTTCAACTTTGGCATAGTGTTACTGAGTAAGACCTTTTAACCAACTTCATGCTGTTGGAAAAAGTTCTATTTAAGAGTTGATTTGGTTGAACGGGGCTGGCAGTAATCAGGCCTGGTTGCGTCTAGTCCAGCTGAACCCCATTATGAATGCAGTTTCATAGATTTGGGGAATTAGTAACTGCGGGGGCAAATACATTTTCACACTGGCCCATTTGGTATTGGATAACATTTTTAAAATAACATCATCATTTAAAAACTGTATTTTGTGTTTACTCAGGTTGCCTTTGTTTTATCTTCGATTTTGTTTTAATTTCTGAAACAATTTAGTATGAGATATACACAAAAACAGAAGAAATCAAATACTTTTTCACAGCACTATATAAGTGTGAAAATGCCTTTACTTGAATGAATTACCACTTCATATTCACTTCCTTCAATGAATCATCAAAATATACTTAGACTAATGACATTACTAAACTGAAACACACACGAATTGCCAGTTAGTACGTAGTACCATGATTGTGCTGGCATGAGAAAGAAGTGAAATATAATAATGTGTTTCTAAAAGGTGCTGGAGAGCCAAAAATTGAAGACTTTCACTGACACTCATCAGATGTGACAGCTTGATGAATTACAGTGAGCAAGAGAATTAGCATGCAGATAATCAGGCTGTCTAAACAGGAGAGGAATATTATGTTTTTAAAGTGTTTAAAACTTCCTTTAAAGGAAGCTTGTTAATGGCTCATAAGACCGTCCCCTGAGACCGCATTACCCAGGAGGAAGCTCTGTGTTTGCAGAGGGCCAGTACTCATTCAGCCTGCTAAGCATTCTGGCCAGGAAATTCACACACTTCAAATAAATAGATCATTTTCCTGAGAGCCTTGCGACTGGTGCAATTCACCTCCTTTGTGTTGCTTGTTAAAGGATTCTGTTTTATTGGCAGAATAAACAGAGTTTAAGTTAGTAATGGAGGCGAATAATGTGAATTGGTGCTAACTCCTGCTCCTGACCACACACTAGACAGGAAAAGGAAATCACGTCTAATCAGGCGTTGCCATTAATCATGATTTTTGCATTGAAGGGTCACCCTTCATTTAACATGACCCGGCATGCAGGGGGGAAAATGACTGCTCCAGCCCGACTGGTGACACATTTTTGATGAATGATCGGAAAACACAGGCCGCCGTGTATACACCCTGCCCTGGCTAACCATGCTAGTTTCGTGAAAAGATGCATGGCCCAGTGGCCCATCTGGACATTCCATATTTTGGGCAGCCAGACCTCTCAGGGTCAGTTCACAGGACCTGTGAGTGCCCCCACCATGTATGATCCTTTTATCTGAATATGTAGCCACTCACTTCCTGTGTTGAAGGTTTTGGAGAGCATGGCCCAGAGGCTTTCACACCTGTCAGCGCTTTGCAAGGTTTATTAGTTGAGAAAAGATGATGGTGACACGATCCGACACCCTCACCTTTAACCTTCAAGTTCCTTCTCCACACAGAGTATCAATGACTGGTGTTTCATAGTGAGAAAACCCTGACTTACAGTCTGAACCATTAACCCTGATAACACATCCAACTGCATTGTCCTGTATTGTGAAATGAGAAAGAATTACACTGTTATGATCTCTGCGTAATAAGGGTTGCATCGAGTATTTGACTAGCTGCTGCTGCTGGGGTGTCGATTAGTCAGAACGATGGAAAAAACAGTGAGGCAGATGGTAAAGAAAGCAGTTTAAGTCTAGTTTGTTAGTCTGAAAATAGTTCAGACTATATTAATCCAATTCTACAGCCAACAGCATATTGTGTAAGACTACACTGGGAAAAAGTCTTTTTATTTTTTATTTTTTATTTTTTTGCTTTAATGGACTGTTAACACTTTCATATCACTTTGCATGGAGTGGAAAGATGTGTGCAAGACTGTTTTTTAATCCAACTCCTGCCCGATCCTGAAGGAATTCCTTCCTCAGTCCTTTTTATTTGTCCTTTAAAGCTCAATAAAATTTAGATCAAATTGTTGCCTGTGATATATTGAATTCCATTGTGACCAGTGCTGTGTGAAAACCATGAGTTGCACGTCGCTATCTAATCCCACTCAGCTATTTTAGAGTCAGCTCAGTGGTGCATGCCATCACAAAGAGACCAGTCCAGACTAATTTTCAGATGCTACTAAGGTCAGAGCTGAACATGGCAGAAAAACCTCCTAGGCATCGCATCCTCCATCTGTCTTTAAGCTTCCACACCATGTTGCGTGCTCTCAGTTTCAGAATCCACTACTTTATCTGACTCGTCAGATTTTAAGAATTGGTATGTATGTCCTTAAATAGTGTAATATGATACACAGCTTTATTATTTTGCACATTTTTTTTTAAATTACTAAATTTACTAATTACTAAATTTTGAATTACAAGCCGACTAGTAACGATTAATAGTCTTGCAACCTCCACTGCCTAATGATCTGAATGAGGTCATACACCATTTCATTTAAGAATTCCCTCACAGATCACTCTCCTTGCGTTAATAAAGCTCTTGGTGCTTGCTCGTCATCCTCCTGTCACAGCATGAAAGACTTTCATTTCTTTGGTGCACATCTCTTCATTCCGCCCACCTTCTCTTTTGCCACTGCCCCTCCTTCTTGCCATTGTTCTCTCTCTCTCCCTTTCCTTCTCACCTCCGTGCTTTCTCAGCCATCCGCCTCATTCAGAAAGAAGTCCTTTCGTGAGGTTCGGGTGAATTCGTGAGATCTATGCCTGAAGGCCACCCGTGACAGCCCCTCTCGCCTGCGTTCTCCACAGCTTAAGACTCTTTTTTGGCAGGTAAAGATTAGTAAAGGGCTCTTGGCAACAAAGCATTCAATCAGTTCCAAGTAGCATGGTATCAAATGTGGCCTCCTCCCTCCCTCACATTCAGGAGAGCTAGCCTTTCTTTCTTCTCATCTCTCTCTCTCTCTCTCTCTCTCTCTCTCTCTCTCTCTCTCTCTCTCTCTCTCTCTTTTTTCAAATCTCCCTCTCTTTTCCACGGCTGCACTCAGTGGCCTTTGAAAAGAGCCTCCTCTGTTCCTGTGTCTCTTGTCAATCAGGGAGAGGCAGGAAACGAGGCCGCTTTGTAGGATTAATTAATAACAGGAGTTGGTCAGCGCACAAGAGGGGCTGTAATTGCTACTCTGTAGACGAAGAGGAAAGAAAGTTTGGGTTGCATTTTTTTCTTTGTCTTTTTTTTTTTTTTGAGAAGTGGGGGGATTCTGAGGAGGGGAAGGGACTTTGAACTGAAGAGGGTGCCCCTGGATTAAAGCGAGATGCAAGAAGGAGGGGGACTTTGAAGTCTGCCAAGAGGTCTAAAAGAAGAAATAAAGTTGGGTGGTATAAAAATCTGGCTGGCAACATCA
Organism: Cranoglanis bouderius; assembly: GCA_023630585.1. Classification (NCBI taxonomy): domain Eukaryota; kingdom Metazoa; phylum Chordata; class Actinopteri; order Siluriformes; family Cranoglanididae; genus Cranoglanis; species Cranoglanis bouderius. Next base: position 8,312,858 of record CM042560.1, on the reverse strand, counting down.
AAAGCTCTTATCGCCTACTCTCACCTGTTGACACCCAAGGGTGAGGGCGCTAGATACAGCAGCACGGCTGCATTAAGCTGCATCGAGCCTGCTTGTGCTCAATGCCTCTCATTCTCGTTCTCGCTTTTTAATCCTATTTCTATCTCTTATGCTCTTTTATATCTAATCATAAGCCAAAACTAAACAAAAAATTAAAATATTGTTGAAAAGTGTACAGGTTTTATCCATCAGTATTTTTTTTTATTTTTATTTATATTAATTAAATCATTTCTTAATTTCATTTCCAACAGCCATGCTAATAAGGCTGAGTAAAGTTTAAAATATTTTTATAAATGTACTACCACAACAGTGCGTAAACTTTTCCACCTTGTTTAAAATGTAACCCGTGTAGTTATCTTTACTTGAGGAACTTTACACTGCAAAGGTAACACGCATACAGAGTGCATTTGGATATTTAATCTGAAATGAAAGTACCTCATGTTTTATTTTCTCTCCAAGGTTATGAATAGCTGTTGTGTCTTTAATGATAATATATCTATCTTTAATTATATCTTTAATTATAATTTACATCTGCATCACTAACAGAGGAATTATCATGTATCTCTGATCTGTAATACAGGGAAAATAATGTGTAATATGGAAATGAGCTATTAATTATAAGCTGTGCTTGTTTTAACAATACCACTTTCATGACTGAACTGGCTTATAATTACTATTAAATATAGCACCTTCCCAGCCATAATCAGCATCACACTAGATCAATATTACAATAGGTTGAGGGTTACAGGGTTAAGTGGGGTTAGTATGTGCAGACACTGAGAAAAGAACTGAAATAATAATTCAGTACTGTTACAGAACTTCTGGTTAATATTATACTTATCCTGATTAGTGTCTTTGTGGACTGCTTAGTACTTAGTGTATTAGTGGTGCAGGAAGGTGACTTTCAGGAAATCATTCCTGAATAATTATTAACCTTTTTCACCCATCCAACATCCTGTGGGTTGTTTTGCTGAGTGTTCCAGGTATCAACATGGGACACCATGCTAGCTGAATTGTGTGAAACGTTGTAGTCAAATCTACAAATCATTCATTCATTCAGTAAGTGCTGCAGTGGATCTGGAACCTATCCCAGGAACACTGGGCATTGAGCAGGAACACCATTGCAAGGCATCTCATTCACACCCTACACTGTAAAAATAACTGACTGGACATTTTACAGTAATTCGCAAAGGGGTGGCCAATAAATGACTGTAAACATATTTAAAATTAAGTACTGTGATATCTTATATAGTATAAAACAACACATAATCCAGTACATTTGCACATTTAGCTGAAGCAACATATTTGATGTAGAATACAACTGAGCTGAAGGCTAAGGGTCTTGCTCAAGGCTACAACCATTGAAGGCAGTTTGGTAGTGTTGGGATTTCAACACCTGACCTTCTGACCTGTAACTCAAGGCCTTAACCATTTAGCCACCACAACTAGTGCAATCAGCTTGATTCAATGACGGTTAATTCAGTGGTATAAGTTGTTTAATGTAAGCTAGTTGTGGTTACAAAATTTGTGTTCCATGGTTGGGTTCTTGAGCAAGAACAGCATTTTGGCATTCCTTATCCAGAGCAACTTAGATTTATCTCATGTATACAACTTGAGTGTTAAGGGAAGTTGAGGGTCACGGGCAACTTGGTGGTTCTGGGATTTGAACTCACAACCTACTGATCAGTAGTCCAGTAGTCCAACTGAATCACTGAGCTACGACTGCCTTCAGCCCAGTAGTATCCTGTATCAATTGTAAGTAGGTTTTTTTGTTTTGTTTTGTTTAAATAAACAAGAAAAAAAAGCAAAAAAAAAAAAAAAAACGCATCAGACAAATGAACAAATGTACTTGATTATGTCTTATTTGATACAATGTAAGATATTACAGTATTTTACTGTAAATATGTTTACAGTTGTTTATTGTAAATAGTAAATTGTAAAATTTACTTCTGTAAATTTTTACAGTATATTATTGGCAACCCTGTTACCTTTAAATTACCAGTTTCGGGGCAATTTAGTGTACCCAGTCTACCTACTGGCATGTTTTTGGGAGAAACCCAGGCAGATGCTGGAACAACATGTGAAACTCCATACAGACCTGAGCTCAGGATTGAACTCTGAAGCTGAGAAGCACCAGTGCTACCCACTTCACCACGGCAATGGCAATACAAAGTATCTTTAAATCTAAAGTATAAGTGTGTGCATAATTTACCTAAAATCTTGCTTTGGGGAAACGTTTTGATTCCATGAAACTGCTCCTGTGCTAAGGCCGTTAGGCTTCAAACTTCGTGTTTCCCCCTGAGTTTATGCAAATCTATGAGAGTTTGCAACTAGTGATTTTGCTGATCAGCCATTTTACAGATTTCTGCATAAACAATAGTCCTCAGCAACTCTATGATTATATTTTAATTACTATTCACGCAAACACAAAACATGCTGTCTTTTTATCATTATTTACATACATTTTTTTTCTGTCCTCACTGTCCATGTACGTTCCAATTTCAGAATTTCAGCACCTAACAAATTCTTTCATCTTGATACCACTGAACCCTAGTATATGAATGAGCTGTACATGTGATACAATGTTGCACAATATTGTTCACACACAGAAAATCTCCCAAGCAGATAGTTTTCATATCTCCGAACACTCTGGCTGTGGATGGCAGCTGTTGCATGCTGATATTTAGAAATGTCACTAAGTTAGCGTCTCTAAAACCAATGATTATGTGCTATAGCTCCACAGGGGTTTGGGTCTCCATCTCTTGTCGTCGTCACTGAGAAGGGATCTCAATGTAGAGATAGGAAACAATATAAATAGAATATATAGCTTTATCCCTAATGGAGCGTGGCAGTGGTGCAGCTGGCGTGCCAAACAGCATGTGGGTGGTGATGTGTTACTCTTTACAAAGTATGTCAGTGACAGAAAAATCAGTTATTTGCATGTCAGAGCACATTGGAGTTGAGAAGCAACGGCAATTTCTGGGGGTTTTCATGCCATTTTTACAGTAAGTAAGACTTCAAGGAAAAGTTTACTAGTGGAAAATTAAGCAGGGAAGTAAACATGGAGGTAAATCACACTTAGGCTGTGTTAGAAGTGCGTAAATGGTGGACAAAAACAGCAACCGAGCCACCCAGATAAAACCCCAAAGCCAAATTAGTTCTGCAAACACACACTGGCTCATCAACTGAGCAGAATTTTAAGAAAAAAATAAAAATAACACACACACAGACACACATATCAAAGCTGAGGCAAGACCCATGTCTCATGCATATCTACCCGAGCGAGGTGTTCACTCATGGAGATCAGGCAGCCTTCTTATGCAGCACAGCGCTGAATGGCAGGGCCTTGATTTTATGCAACGCCTGTTAAAATTCAGCAATCCTCGAGGCTCATTCGTGCAACACTTTTGCCCATGTCTGGAGGACCCGTAATTGTGCACACACATCAATTATGGATCGGCCTCAGGTCTTGCTCATATTACACCCCCTCTCTTCCAAATCTCGTCCTCCAATCAGGCTCCCTGGGTGCTTTTTTGGAGACGTTTGATTACAGGTGTTGTACAGGCGGCCTTGTTAGGCCTCCTTTTCTTTTGCTGGATGGAGGGAATCCTCAATCCTGTACGGATGAAGGGAGAGAGGTGTGGGGTAAAAAGGGGAAAAGGGGGGGAGCAAGCGAGGTCGTCTAGGGCTGCCCGAGTCGGCCATCACATCTAGCTAACAATTTCTGTCAGGTCCCGAGAGGCCGGCTAATGAGGCCCGCCGACACAGCCGAAGGCGAGAGCCACTGGAGTGAGAAGCCTGATCGGCACCTAGCATGGCCTTGCAATAATTAATCAGACCCTGCTTCTCTCTCTCTCGCTCTCTCTCTCTTTCTCTCTCTCTCTCTCTCTCTCTCTCTCTCTCTCTCTCTCTCTCTCTCTCGCTCTCTCTCTCTCTCTCTCTCTCTCTCACACACACACACACACACACACACTCCCTCTCTGTCCTTCTCTTTTCACTCATGCTTATTCACCTTCACTCTCTTTGCAGCCCCATTGTTCTCCACATCTCTCTTTCTGTCTTTTGTGAGAGCGCAGGTATGCCTATCTTTCCTTCAAAAAGCCATGATGACATCACTCCTCCATTCCACCCCACATTACATCCTGTCAGAGCAATCGAGACAAGAGTGACTCTGAGCCTGACCCACACTGACTCACAATCCACTCACAAAGGAGTCCTCTGAGCCCGATTGTATGGAGTTGTTAAAGATATCTCTCTATCTCTGTTTCTCCATCATGCCTCTCATTGCAAACAGCATAGAGAGAGAGAGAGAGAGAGAGAGAGAGAGATACAGACAGAGAGAGAGAGAGTTTCTCCCAGCAGCTGAGTCAGCCTAAGGCACAGTCTGACCCACGCACTGCAAAGGTGAGCCTCTGTGTTTTTCTCCGACTCGAGACAAATGCCCCCAGAAGCAATATTTTCCTCCCTTCACATCTCTGTTTTTCATCTGTTATTGTTCTCTCACTCACTCTCTCCCTCCCTCCCTCACTCTCTCCATTTTCTTTTTTTCTTCCTGCAGGGTGCGAGTCCTCTGTTCCTCTCCTCTCTGCCCTACACAGATAGGATGGACATAAGATAAATAGATGGAAGAGAGTAGGTGTAGGAGTGCAGTTGGGGACAGGAAGATTAAAGGTCAGGATTTGAGGTCAAGTTTATGACCCACCTGGACCAAGCAAGTTGACCCTTCACCTCAGCCGCTTGTGGAGCGGTTTGAGTTCTCTAAAAGTGCCTCAAAGACACATTCTAAGTAAGTGTACACTGCAAAAAGAGAATAGGTGAGAGTTACCATAGTTGATTTTTTTTTTTTTTTTTTAAGTGGCACTAAAAGCCATGCTCCTGATATTAAACTAGTCAATATTATTTAAAAAGCAATGGAGCATTTTATTTCTTTCTTTTTTTTTTAATATATTTCTTCCTTTCTTGGGGTTTATATAAAATGTATTTTGGGACAAATAAGCAATGAGGTGGTGAAATAAAAATGGAATAATAATAATAATAATAATAATAATAATAATAATAATAATAATAATAATAATAAAAGTTCAATTTACATTTAAAAGGAGATAAAACATTTTAGTATAACTTCATAATCTGTATTAATAATTATACCATTTAGGATTTATAATAAGTAATAAATATTCATAGTAATAATAATAACGTAATCAGTATTATTCTATACATATTAAATTCTGACAGTTATACTCTATGCCAGGTATACAGATTACAATTACTTACAAATTTCTATTTTAGTATTTTATTATTTAAAATACTAAATAAAGTTAAATGTTGCTCTATTGTTTAAAAAAAAACAAAAAAAACTGCTTGTGTTGTGAGAGTTTTGCGAAATAACGTCCTCCAATATTACTTTATAATCAGCACCGCTATGTGTAATGTGTTATTTAATGTAGGCTTGAAATAACTAGCTGACACTCAAAAGACCGAACACATAAATAATTAACTTTGCTGAAAACTTTAATTATAATATAACCAAACAAATGGATCATAACATTTTGCCATTTGCAATTGTTTACGGAGCTTGAGAACTTGTTAATAAAAAAAACCCAACAAGAAGATCATTAAAAACCTGTAAAGCATAATCAGCACATTATCTCGTCAACGTGAACGCAAAACAATGCAGTGCGTAATATGAGACTGTAAATGTTGGAACATGGTTGCTAAGTAGAGAGAGTGGCAGGTCTATCATTTTGTTTGCTTGCACTCGTAATAAATGGGAAGCTGCCGGTTAAACATTTGAACAACTGTAATTGAATTGTTGCGCGGTGTGTGGGAGTGCGTAGGAGAGAATCGAGTTCATGTCATCCTCAAAACCTATCAGCATTGAAATAGTAAGGAAAATGCTGATGAAAAGGAAGAGGCAAAATATCACAGGTCAGCATCAGGATGTAATGAATATATTTATCTTGGGCTGAATCGCAAAGTGTAAATAGTTTAATGTTTTTTACAAAATTATATATGATACTATTATAAAAAAAAAAAGCAATTGCAATTTTTTTTCTAGGATAAGACATTTATGAAGTACTCTATATACCTTTGCATGTCATGTTGCACTGCCATAATATCTGCATGAGCTTGTTGCTTATCTTCAGTGAATATTTTAAACATATCATCATGTCTCTAGGACTGGTTGTGACAGACAATGCTTTATGCTTAGGGAAAGTTCTGAAGTGAAAAGATTTTACATGGATAAGAATTTAAACGATGCAAATGGGCAATAATACTAATGCTAATTATTGCTTTCTGTTTCAATAAACTATACAATACATGGGCTAACAACTAAATTGAAAAATGACAAGTCACTGAAAACTCAGAATTTACAGATTTGCACACTGGCAAGAAATGTAATGTATGCTTAGCTTGCTAGCTACATTGATAAACCATGTAAACCTTGTGTGAATCTACAGTATAGTCATATTAATATAAGTTTTTTAATATTCAGCTTTTGGTGCAATGATTCAGTCATCTAACCCTTAGCTGTGTGATTAATGGCTTAGCTAGTGCTTAGTCATTCCTACTAGTCCTTGCTATCTTAGCTTATCTATTGAAGCTTTTCCCATCTTCTCAGACTATGTAAATATAATTAACTATGTAATTGTATCAAAAGATAGAAAGAGAGATAAATAGAAGAAGTTTAACAGATTCTAAAATAGCTAGCATGGCTGTGTTAAGTAGGTTTCCAACTCATCAGGATTAAAATGTTGGGAATTCTATTAGTGTAATGACCCTAAATTTGAAAAGAAACTATAGCTAGATCATTAGTAGCAAGTAACCTGCTAAGTAATATTATATGTTACATATACATACTGTACAGATTAGATCCAAATAATATGCTGGATTCCCCACAAGTGTGGCATGACATGACATTTCCAAGCCCTATAGTCTGGTCATAAGTTTATTAGTGTGAATATATTCATGAATAATATAGCACAATCCCTCTAGAATTCTCGGGTCATGTGATCAAGCACTACTAATGGTTCCCAGATCTAGAGGTGATTGCGCTTTCACTGGAGCCTACATTTACACGTTAGAACTGCTCCTACCCGAACTATTTTCAAATCCAAGCTAAAAACTTGTTTCTTTTCCTTAGCATTTGACCAGCCATAGAGATAGTTTTATGATTGTTATATGTACTGTACATATATATATATATATATATATATATGTGTGTGTGTGTGTGTATGTATATATGTATGTATGTATGTATGCATTTGTATGTACAGTATATATTTTATTTTAGTTTTTGTATTTGTTGTTGTAAAGCACTTTGGTCTACCTATGTTGTTTTTAATGGTGCTGTATAAATAAATGTGACATTGGCATTGACACTGACATAGTGCTATAGCAAATTTATATTTATAATTTAATGAAGTATATATACTTTATCACTTTAATACACAAGCAAGCACACAAGCACAGATAGGAGTGTTTGTGCCGTGTATTTATATGATGCTGGCACAAGTGTGTGTGTAAGAGTGAGTAAGTTTCAGGGACATATTGGGTTTCTAAAGACTCACACACATACCTGCACTACCTACTGACACATTTAAAGACACATATGTGTTCTTGCCGTGCACGTGTATAGAGTTGGTGTGTGTGTGTGTGTGTGTGTGTGTGGGTGGGTGACATTTGCAGGGGAGGGGTGCTCCCGCTGCTCGGCCATACGCTCGCACGTCTCTGGGTTTCAGCCTGGCTGGCCATGCAGGCCTCATTAGCATGTGGCAGCGATTTGGCTGGGGGCCTGTGCCTCCTGCCAGGACATGGGCATGGGACGTCACATTCATGTAACACCACTAATCAGCCCTCACACACACAGACACACACACATACACACTTGCATGCTTGTACGCTTGCATATGCATCCTCAGCATACAATCACATACTCTCGTGGGCATCATGCTATGTACTTTCTCCTTTCATTCGTCTCCTGGCCTAAGTGTGCCCTTTTTAGTAACTGTACAATATTTGATCGGTGGTATCATGGTAGTGATTTCCTAAACTGAATCTTTCTTGGGCTTTCCAAGATCTATAGTAGAACGGGTTCAGCAAAAACTGGGTTTGGTAAAAAAAAACCATTGAGCGCTGGGTAGTTTCATGGAAACTCCCGTAAGATGGAGAAAAAGCTGTGAATGGACAACAACAAGGGATCCTACAGAATCAGCAGTGCTCTCATGCGCTTGCTAAACAACAGGTCCTGCTATATGTGTCATCAGCAGCCAGATCAACTCCAGAAGGTTGTGAGAGAGAGAGAAAGAGAGAGTGACAGCCCCAGTGTCAGTGCTACCCAGCATAGGTCCCCGAGGACATTTCACCTGGCAGTGTGGCCCCATCTTACTGGCCACCAAACAAAAGAGCCAGAGAAGGACAGTGTGTGTCCCTCTGTCCCATTCCCCAGTGTGTGAAAAGCCCAGTAGGCTTGACTGACAGGCTTTGAGGTGACAGCTGGTAAGGGGTCCGGGTGAGAGAGAGAGAGAGAGAGAGAGAGAGAGAGAGAGAGAAACATAGAAAGAGAGAGAGAGTCGCCTACACTCCTGTCCTTTGCTTCTAATGCCACGTCCAGGGGCTCCATGCCAGCTGGGCACCATTATCCCAAACAGGTACCACCACAGCAGGGTCTGCTCACTGAAAACAAGTTTCAGCATGACTCCTAGCACTGTGCTTGTGCATGTATTTATTGATCGATGACAGGTTTAGGCCTTGAGAGATTTGGAAACATCTTTCCGTGTGTATGTGTGCAACTGTGTGTGTGTGCCCCGTCTGGTGCTCTCCCAGCGCCTGGTGCCCATGACAGGATGCTTCCCCTTTTCTGACTGGTTAACGAGGGCCATCATCCAACCCCATATGTGCCCCTCATTACCACCCAGATACACTCTGGCACACACACACCCACACACACACCTCACAATGCTGTCAGAGCAAAGCCTTTCAAGTTAAAGCTTGGTATCTGGCTCCTTCCAGCAGCCCTCTTTCTCCCAGCTGGTTTCTTCTTCTGTAAACTATAGGCCAGGTTTTGGCCACTTAACATTGTTACTGCTACTACTAGCTGAGCCACTTAGTCAGCTGCAGTCCAACAGTCATGGAAGTAATCATGAAATGTGGCACTCATGATGTCAGTAGTGGGTGACTAGAGAGGTATTGCCCTACACAGAAGTGCCCAGGGCCAGAGAATAGAGACTTTTCTGGCATTAGCTAAAGAGGACAGATGCTAGCAGTGCAGAGCTAGAGTGTAAGAGAAAAACATTTCAGTGGTACATGTATACAGTTGAAGGAAATATAGAGTAGCTAGGACTATAGCACAACACACAAGGCAGTACACAGTTACCACTAGTCAAAACAGGAACTACCATAGTAGTAGAACATGACTTTCTATCTATGAAAAGACAGTGAGACAGATTTGGTTTTGAAGCCAAAATGAAAATGCCAATTTAAAGTTGAAAAATATACAGTGGGGCCCAAAAGTCTGAGAGCACTAGTGAAAATGCTTCTATTTTGCATTCTTATCTAATTTAATACAACTATTTTCATTACAAGTTATACTATTGACTATTATCAACTTGAATGAAAAGTAGAATCTTTCAAATATTTACATGAATTTAAGAGTTTCTTAGTATTTGGTTTGTCCCCATTTTTGCTTTAATGACAGTGTGCACTCGAGCTGGCATGGACTCCACAAGTTTGTGCAAAACCTTATGATCCATTTTAACTCAAATCCATCTGAGTGTCGTCTGAACACATGCTGCAATGGAAGAGATTAGGCATGAGGAAAATCTCACCTTTTGTACAAAGCAGTTAACATGATCAATATCATAATTTTGCTTACATTTAAACAGGGACCTAGAAATAGTGCAGAATATTGAATATAAAATATTCAAGATATGGAACATTTACTTTGTTTTAAATATTTAAAAAAATTCTAAAAGCCTTATTCTTATTTCTAATTTTAAAAGAAAAACAACTAAACCAAAATCCCAGATTTTTAATGTGGTCTCAGACTTTTGGTCCCCACTGAATATGACAGCAAATGAACCACAAAATCTTTGCCTTAAATGTTATCACCAAACTAGATCCACAAACTATGTGCCTCCTTGAAACCTCACTTCATTAAAAATAAATAAATATGTATGTGTAGCCTATTTGAACTACCCATGACTCTGGCAGAAATTTCAACATGGCAACCATATCAATAAGCTGGAATATAACATGATTATTTGGCATGGCCTGACAGAAATATAGCAAGGGTACGCTACTAATCCCATACCTTTGCACTGCATGTAGAGCCAAGTACAAAAGGAGAGAACAAAAATGACAAAGTAATTTGATTATAATTATGTGTACTGTATAGGTACTCAATTTTACAGTATATAATCTGCCATTTAAGTACATGCCCAGTTACTGTTATGTAAATGGTAATTATTTTCCAGTACATATCAAATAGCATAGCTATGTACTATGCATTCAAGTACATCGAAACCAGTGTTTCAGTTGTAGTACTTGGTGCCATAAGGCAATAATTGCCCAGAATAGGTAATGATATAGTACATGTATAGTTCAATAGTTGGTGAATACTTTGCGAGTTGGAAATAGCAAGTATTTACTTAATGTGGAAACATACTAGGTATATGGCAGTACTTAATTCTAAGAACTAACCTCATAATGGCATGTACTATCAAATTGATTCAGTAATTAAACACATACCTGATGAAAAAGAATAAGTAAGTGTCTTACTTTATGCATTGTATTCTTCTTCCATTAAAATTCAGTACTTTCCAATTCCTTATTAGTGATAGGCTTACGAGTAGGTCCTCTGTAATAATGTCGTAATAGGGCTCTAAAATAAAGTGCATTGTACTTAATTAGTAATTATCCTCATTTTGTGTGGTATTCAGACCATAACCAGACATAAACCATATAACTAGGTATATATACAACAGAAATAGGATTGTAAAATAAAGCATATTTTGTACATGGTAATTAAACTCGAACTACTCTTTTTAGTGTCTTCTCAGTGTTTTTATTCAATTATTGCCTTATATTATATATTATGGCACCACATTACTATATATAAGTTTCTGTGTAATATAAGATAATATAAGTAATTACTATATACTTACCATTTACATACCAGTTACAACAAATTTTTCGTATTCAGTACAAGCTATTTACATATTTCTTCTTCTTCTTCTTCTTCTTCTTCTTCTTATTATTATTATTATTATTATTATTATTATTATTATTATTATTATTATTATTATTATTATTAGCTACTTACCACATACTTACCTATTAGTTACCAGTTGCATACTGTACTATAAAATAGTGTTACTAGTATATATGTTATGCAGACATTATCTAGTGTGAGTAGTGTCAATATGTCTAGAGGCCTAGTGAAGCCTACTGTAGCCTATTTTGCATGGAAAAAAGTTTGCAACCACACCATCAGCTAAAGTGGATCGACTTATCAGCAGTGTGGTTGCTCAGCAGTGTTGCTCAGTGACCATATTCGCATGCTGTAAACTGCACAAGTGACCAGCTTCATTGTGTCGTGAATGTTAACAAGTTCCAACAATCCAAGAATCCAACAGAAAATAGACTGGAACTGAGGAAAAAAATGTCCAGCACTTTTTGAAAAATGGACAAACCACAATGACCACGTTTCCAGAATCACTTTCATGTCCATATTCTTCAGCATCTCCTATGCTTTGAGGTTTTCTCGCACAAAATTGTGCACATCATTAGAGCTGAATGCTGCCTGGTTGTCAACATTTTTTTCAGCCTGAGGGTGTTGTGCGGTACCCCTATAGTGTGAGCACCTTTGTCATGCGATTTCCACCTGTCGTATTTCGCGATCGAGTTGTGCAGTGTGGGTGGAAGTAAGATCACTCATCGTACAGTGTAAGCAATGCAATAGGCAAGAGGTTCTCTATACTCAATATTCTTCCGAAAATACAGGATGTTATACCTATGTTATTTTTTATAGCAACTGCAACTGTTGGTGTACTTTATTCATATAGAGTGGGGTCCAAAAGTCTGAGACAACATTGAAAATTTGGGATTTGTTTTTTCTTCATAAAATTGAAAGTAAACAGAAGGTTTAAGAATTTAGAAATATTTCAAACAAAGAACGTAACTGTTCTGTAACAAAAAAAAAAAAAAGTAACTGTAACTGTAACTGCACCTCCAGGGTTGGGGGTTCGAATCCCATTTCAGCCCTGTGTGCGTGGAGTTTGCATGTTCACCCGGTGCTTCGTGGTTACTCCTGGTACTCGGGTTTTCTCCCACAGTCCACAGACGTGTGTTGTAGGCTGACTCACATTTCCAAATTGTCCATAGTGTGTGAATGTGTGTGCGATTGTGCCCTGCAATGGGGTGGTACCTCATCCATTTACATTACATTTACATTTACTGTATTTGGCAGATACCCTTATCCAGAGCGACTTACATTTATCTCATTTATACATCTGAGTAGTCATGTAGAACAGTATAACTCATGACCTTCCAATCAGTAGCCCAACGTCTTAACCACTGAGCTACCACTGCCCTTATCCAGGGTGTACCCTGCCTTGTGCCTTGAGTTCCCTGGCATAGGCTCCAGGCTCCCCCATGATAAGTGGTATGGAAAATGGATGGATGGATGCAAAGTAACTGTTCAATATCTTAAATATTTTATATTCAATATTCTGCACTATTTGTAGGTCCCTATTTAAATGTAAGCAAATTTATGATATTGACCATGTTAACTGCTTAGTAAAAAAGGTCAGATTCTCCCCATGCCTAATCTCGTCTATTGAAGCATGTGTTCAGATGACACTCAGATGGATTCTATCTAAAATGGGTCATAAGGTTTTGCACAGAATTGTGGAGTCCATGCCAGCTCGAGTGCATACTGTCATTAAAGGAAAAATGGGGACATAGCAAATACTCAGAAATTCTGAAATTCATGTAAATATTTGAAAGATTCTACTTTTCACTCAAGTTGTTATGAATAGTATAATTTGTAATGAAAATGTTGCGTTCAGTTCGAAAAGAATGCAAAATATTTTCACTATTGGTCTCAGATTTTTGGACCCCACATTAAAGATGCAGACATCCTGTGGTTATGAAAGACTTGCTGTAGTACACATTATTGCTCCTTAAACTAAGAATCATATTGTTACATCACAAGGTGCCAAGTCCATCAGGAAAAGGCAATACCTCCTGATAGTTCAGAGAACTTACAAACGTGCACTTCCCCAACTGTATCGGACACCCGGTCCATTGCTGACAAACTCTCTCCACAACCAGCTGTTACAATAATCCGGACAATGGTGTGCCCTGGTAATTCAAAGGGCAACAAACCCAGTGTTAAAAGGGATGCCATTTTTATCTCAAACTGGGCTAGTTTTGGAGCAAGGGGGAAAAGCAAGTCCATGGATGGTGATCTTTTTTTGGCCTGGCTTAAAAGGATTCTGTGGCTAAAAGGAAATGTGTGCATACTATGGTCAACTTGTTTCCCACACAAAGACTGAGAAAAAGAAGAAAAAGACCACTTTTTCCGATGACCGAACATTTTGGGCTACTATATTTTTGTGTCTTTTTGAGAAGCAGCTGAGACACGGAAGAAAACCTGTAGTGGCTTGGTTATGGAGAGTCAACTATCCTAACTGATGATACCTGGAATATGTCCCAACTGCTTCAAAGTATTCAAAGAGATTTACAATGATTGACACCTTTATATTTACAGTATGTCCTGTATATTGTTCTATTGTTCAGTGGTGACCATCCATGAAAAAGCGAGAACTGAGTTAAGTTGAGTTGTAAATTTATGTATTTCCAGTTCCTCTTCATGTACTGATCAATTTCAAAGAAGACACCAAGAACTATGAACACTGCCCTTCAGTTAGAAATTGAAGGAGTCCCTTGACCAATGCATTCCAACCTGATTCTACAGTACATGTCCTATCTGATTAAGTTCAGGAGACTTCAACTGAAAGACCAAAGTGACTTGCCGTTGTTCTATTCATAGACAGCACTTGTTAATTCATTGAAAGTCGGAGAGCACTCTAGCTCCAACCTTCTCTTACTGTCCTAGTCTGTCAGAAACTGACAGTTGTAGTAGATCAAGGAGAAGCTCATCAGCTACTATTTTATCACAAATCTTTAACCAAAAATTTCTCATAAAATGAAATAGCAAATAAATGAGCCAATTGCTGAAGTTGTTTCTTCTCTCTTATCTTTTTTCCTTTCCAAAAAAAAAAAAAAATAGTAATGGTGTTTACGTTGCCTAAAATGACATTTAATGTTTAATACTTGCTTTACATCATAACAGCATTTCTCTACATTTTTCTCTCTTTAGCTCTCCTTTGCAGACTGGGAACCAGAGGTGCTAAGCTGTTTTAGGCATATTTTGGTTGTATTTTGCACAAAAAAAAGTGCATCTTGCATCTTGCACATGCAACAACTTGCATGTTATGTACAAAATTGGCGTAACGCACAATTGCAGCACATTTTAAGTGTACTACTCCACCTCATACGGATTTTGGAGAGGACTGAGCAAAAAGTAGGAAGCTGGTGCTAAAACAATGTGTACACTAAAAAGTGAAGCTGATTACATATTCCATTTGATGAACTAAACTTTGGGCAATTAGCAGTGGCCAGTTTTGCATGTCATTTTATCTGTCTCCTAAATCCAGATGGAAATTAATGTCATGTTTGTTGCTCGAAGCATTATACCCAGGGTTTCCCAGGTGGATTGTTTTCCCCCAGAATTGGGACTTTTGAACTCTTAGTATGGGTTTTATTCTTTTTCATAGATGTAATGAAATGATGTAAGTTATTATGGCTCAGATTTTTATGAATTGAAAGCAAAAAATAAAGTTTTTCTTCCATTTTTTCCCCACGTCTAACAGTTAAGGGGAACCGGTTGCAGGTAGGTTCTAAAGTTCTGAGTGGGGATTTGAAAAAATGTTCAACCACACGTGCCATAGGACTGGTCTAAGGAACCATTCAAGCCAGCCATTTAGATTGGTCGATTTACTGCATCATACTTAATTTGTATAGAATTGAGAAATCTCAGTTGTCGCTTTGTTGCTGAAATCATGGCTCCATACATAGAAAAGTAACAGTTGTCACTTTGGAAATTAATGTGACGATAGGGTAAGAAAACCAAAAAAATAACTTGAGGTAGACACGTTTCCACAAAGCCTTTGTTATCGATAGCAAATAGGAAATCACCAACTGATACTGATTTGGCTATGGATTTGTATTAGTATTGTATTAGTATTTTCTTGCTAAGACAGCATAGCAAACCCAAGAGAACACCAGTTAAACTTAGAATAATTCTAAATAAGGAACGTATGAGAGAAAAGTGGAAAAGTTTGAGATCCTCTTATTGTGTAACCATAAGAATAAAACAGATTAACAACATACAGGAAAGGTGTGTAGGCTTGAGTCCATGTGTATGCGTGTACATATACAAGGGAGGTGTGTATCTAGACTTGAGCTCTTAGAGGCCAAAAAACATTGTTCTTGACAGGGGTCAGAGTTTAGATGTAGGAGGTGATCGATAGCATTACCATAGCTCTAACAGTGTCAGAGGTTCTGCGACTGTGTCAAGAGAATTCATACACTAAAAATACTCAATATGTGTCCATATTTAGTATCAGGCAACTTTTATAATGTTTCATAAATTGTATGCAAAACTATTCCTAGGCAAAAAAACATTTCAATTCAACTGTGAGTAGTTAAGTATGATTATTGTTAAAAGTGTTTATCTCCCTGGAAATGTGGCCACCAGATAAGGAATTAAACATGATATGACATGTTGTTGTAGGAAAATAATCCACAAAGCATGAAGCTACTGTTACCACTGCAAAGTTGATTATTTTCCAATAACAGCACATCCTGAAATGTTTTATTCTACTTATAACACAATGATTTGACAAAGATTTAATTTTTGATTTATTATTATTTCATGATTTTTAACCTTTAATATATACATTTAATGTTGTAGACCACCAGGCAAATAAGTTCCTGTTATTAGTTGCATTCTAGTAGCTATATACTGTATGTACAGTCGTTTCTTCACCAGCCTCTCTTCTTCTTTTTTTTACCTCTTTCTTAAATTTAAAAAGACTTCATAAAAAAGTGAACACTTACAGAAAACTTCATGTCAATGATTGTACATACAGCACTGTGCAAAAGTTTTAGGCGCCCTATTTTTTTTAGTACAAACTTTGTTATAGATGTTTTATTTTATGACTTCTACATTATCAAGTCAGTACAAAAAACATTTTAGATTCCCAAACATTAGTTTTCTAGCACAAAATTAAATGTTACAGAAAAATGTTTGTATGTCATTAAAGAAAGCAGCATATTAGGTAAGAGACACTTTTCATACAAAAAAACACAATGAAGGCTGCTGGGTTTTGCTGCAAAAATTAGAAGCAAGTGCGAAAGTCAAAGTCTCCAGAAGAACTGTGGCTGGTTCTGCAAGATGCTCAATAAAACTTACCAGCTCATTTCCTTAGAAAACTGCACAAATTGTACTGGAGACTACTTTTTTTTTTTTTTTTTTTTTGTGTCACACCAAATATTGACTTTGTTTCATTTACTACTGTTTACTGGTCTTTACTGTATTTTTTTTTTAAATGTAGAAACATTTCATTTCATTATTTTGAAGGCATCTTTGCTCTACAGCATTTCTTTGCATGTGCCTGAAACTTTTGCACAGTACTGTATTTCTTTTATTAATAGACCTGGATTATGTAGATCATCTGCCGTACAAGTCCCTGTGAATGAGTTGTTACTATAGAAATGGTACCATTAGAACAAGCGCATAAATATTTGAATTACAGCCAGCACTAGTGTTGTCAGAGCTGCTGTTACAGAAAATTAACCAATACCTTCTGACCAATCAGAATGAAGGCTCTGCCAAGTAGAAAGACAGTTAGTTTCACTAGTATTACCTTCTATGAATTTAAACGAATATATCTATTACTCTTTGTTTTCATAAAATCTTGTTAAAGCTGGAATCATTAACTGCACCATAAAATGTTAATACTCAAATAAGAAAAGTAACCATAAGGGCTTAGAAAAACTGATCTGTACAAAACTCATGAAAATAAAGTAAATTCTAAATGTTAGATGTCTGAGACACTTAACACAAGAATAAACCGATCAGCCTACAAACACATTTCACCCATTTCTCCATTCAGGTCACAGTGTGTGTATTTCCAGGTGTGTTCATAGGAAGGGGAGGTTGTGCAGTAATGAGTCTATTGAATAAGAGAAGAGGGAAAGAGAAGAAAAGCATGCGATAAGGGAGAAGCACTGAAAAGCAAGAAGGGTTGTTAAAGGTAATGAATCTATAGCGGTGTGTCTGAGCGCCATTGTTAGGCATAATTGCAGCGGCGTTCATCTACAAGCATGAGGAGAGCCACCACCCCACCCCCACCCCCTTCCCCATCCCTCTCTCTCTCTCTCTCTCTCTCTCTCTCTCTCTCTCTCTCTCTCTCTCTCTCTCTCTGTGAGGGCTACTCACTCACGCGCCAAGCTTTGCTGATATTAAACTGACACTATGATGCTAATTAAAATGGAAGAAAGGCCTCTATTCAGGACCAAATCGGAGAGAGATAATAAAGCTTAACTGGGAATGAGCGTGGCCTTTTGTGCTGCGTTTTGAGGCCTGTTTACATCACAAAAAGGGACGATTTCGATCATCGCTTGAGGTGTAACGTCGCTTCATTGTTCCATTTGTCCCAGGTGGTGGAACCCGACGGCCCCCCGCTTCGATGGAAGATTGAGACGGTCATGCGATGAAAAGCCACATCTCAGAGAAGCTGTACTCACCGCAGTGTATGTGTGTGTGTGTGTGTGTGTGTGCGTGTGTGTGTGTGCGTGTGTGTGTGTGTGTGTGCGTGTGTGTGCGTGCTAGAAACTTGATGCATGTTCTCCGTCATACTCACAGCATGCACCATGTGACAACTTCAGTCAAAGAATTTAAAGAATAAGCCCTGTTCTTGAAAGGTAACACCACTAAAGGTGTCAGGACTCCACCAAATCAGACCCAGTAATAGCTCCAATATGTATTTCTACACACATCTCTCTCATAAGAAACATTTCTGTTACGTTTGCTTGTGGTGCACCTGCTTGTAATTATTGCTGTGCAGCAGAAAAAAAGTGGAAAGAAGTAACGGGGCACTGGTGGGTCTCTCTCTCTCTCTCTCTCTCTCTCTCTCTCTCTCTCTCTCTCTCTCTCTCTCTCTCTCTCTCTCTCTCTCTCTCTCTGTTTCTGTCTTTCTCCCTGTATGTCTCTCCAA
Organism: Cranoglanis bouderius; assembly: GCA_023630585.1. Lineage (NCBI taxonomy): Eukaryota > Metazoa > Chordata > Actinopteri > Siluriformes > Cranoglanididae > Cranoglanis > Cranoglanis bouderius. The sequence continues at coordinate 8,294,469 of CM042560.1, read as the reverse complement.
AACCCCAGGCTCTCTAATTAAAGCTCAGAAAGCCGAAGAGCTGTCAGGATCCATCTGAACTCCGTACACAGAGCCAAACACATCCCAGCATTTGTTTACATAGCAAACACTCGCCTGCTACCTTACACACATGGCAGAACTCATTTATTAATGTGTGTATGCCAATCATACAGCTTTCTTTTAATTACTTCCTCCTCTTGTCCTCTCAAAGAGAAATGGCAGCTACTGTAAATATTGCTCATAAAAGGAATTTGTGATGCGCAGCAAAAATTTCCTGATTTGAATAACTGCATTGTTTCTGTAGGTGGACACACTTGAGCACGGTAAGACGTCAATTCAACACAACACTGAGTGTTGTCGGATGTGTAGGTGTAGACTGGTAACATTTCAGCCTTGGCTAGTTTCAATATATGCGTATGTACATTAGGGTCTAAAAAGAGTGCACTGCCAAAAACTATTTCACTTTATCATCTACATTTTTAAAAAACCAAGTAAACACAACAGCATTCATTTGATATTTAGTATTTGTGGAGAACTAAAATATGTTTTAATTTTTCTAAACCGCAAGCTTTAGCATTTTAAAATCTGGTTACCCTCAAAGTGAAATTGCATATTTACAACTCCATTTCAATTCCATTGAAAGACACTAACTATATAAACAAACAAACAAACAAACAAACAAACAAACAAGCCTTTATTCCATGGGCAGAGCTTTAAGAAAGAAAAAAAGATTGAAAATGCAATTGCAACTGGGATGGCCATTGGGGTGGCCGATCAGGCTTTCACCCCATTGGCCACTCCAGTTGCAATTGCATTTTCAGTCTTTTTTATTTTCTTAATAATAATTTATGTTTTTTAACGATAGATCCATCTCTTTACTACCACAACACATAACTTTCAGATCCTATGTAGTTATTTGTTCTAACAGCACCAGAAGTTAACCTGAACATTCTGAACATAATGGCTTTCTTTCATGAAACACAAAAGGAGAATTTTAGTCTCAAGTGACCAGGGTGACTGAGGTTAACATTCTGCCTTACATGTCTTTTTGGGTTTCATGAAAGGAAGCAAGTCATACAGGCTTGGAACAATATGAGAGTGAGTAAACGATGAAACAATTTCCATTTTCAATTTTGAAGCTGATGTGCAGGACTGATCAACAGTTACCAAAAATGTTTAGGGGGTCACACCAGATACTGAAACCAAAGGTACTTTTGCCACTCATTGTAATATATGTAATATTGGACCATTTTCCTAAATAAATAAATGACCAAGTACAATATTTTTGTCTCATTTGTTTAACTGGGTTCTCTTTATCTACTTTTAGGACTTGCATGAAAATCTGATGATGTTTTAGGTCACATTTATGCAGAAATATAGAACATTCTAATGGGTTCACAAACTTTCCAGCACCACTGTAAAATAGCCTAGTATTTTTATGGTTGGACACATGTTTTTGTTTGTATAATGACATTCTCTGTGCCACCCCAGAGTGACTGCTGGCCCCTGACTGGCCACACCTGCAAAGCATTCCTGGCTCCACTCCTGATTTATTCATAGCCTACAGATTATTAGGCTATTCATAAGTCCCGCCCATCCATCAGTCATTTCATTTTGAATATTATATAAGATATATAACCTTTATAGATTGTTAGAATTTGGTATATGTATTTACATTATAATCAAGATTAATTACTCAGTTTTCATCTCTATATTCTCAGTAGGAATTAATAATATTAAGTTATAATGCTATCCCAAGCAAACACCCCACCCACCTCTACATTTGACTTAATCTATTTATGGAAAAACAGCATTAATTTTTATCACATTTACCATGAGCATCATCCAGCTCAGGCTTTCTAGTTTCAATTCCGGAGGTAAATCAGTCATGGCATTTAAACACGAGCTTCATCACTGCTCTTGACTCGACTCATCTCAGCAGTGCTCAAATAGTTGCTGATTAGTTCAGTACATTGTGTTCTGTTTAGTGATTTCCTTTTCTTTCTTTTTTTTTGCGTTCAAACATTACAACTAGGGTTAGGGTTAGATCTCGAGTGTCAGTCATGGTGTCGGTGAATTGTGGATAATTTGATCCACAAGCAAGCCTAGACAAGGTTAGAAACTTAATAAAAAACATTTCCACATTGTTTTGAAGAATTGTGTATTCTTAAAGTAAAGCTGTCACTGCATGTTAGAGACAAAAAAAAAATATTATTAGTAATTGTTTGTTGTTTGCCAGAATTCAGCCACAGTGACATCTAATAGGTTTCCCAGGGCCGCCACACATATTTTCCTTTAGCTGTTGGAAACATTCTTATATGAAGTTGAAAAATATTTTTTTTAAATATATTCTGAATAACCAGATGATACATTTTATTGCTGTGATTATATGGAAAGTTCAGGAACCTTGAGGTCCTCAGGCCTTGATCAATATTCACACACACACACACACACACACACACACACACACACACACACACACACACACACACACACACACACACACACACACACACACTTTCTCTCTCTCTAAACCTGAATTATTCACTTCATAGGAATTCACTCATCATACTTAGCAAGTATGAAGTATGAAATATGTTATAAAGTATGGCAAACAAAAATAGGAATGTAACCCCCATTATTATGTGAAGCCTACCAGTCTGCCCCCTGGAAATACACACAAATACTGGCTAATTTTTCCATTTACAAATTATAACAACAAATAGCAATTTGAAGAATATAACTTCATTATTCTAATGAACTTGTACATTTCCTCACCTACATCACTCGAGTTCATAATCGGTCGCAACCAGACACCATATAAAACCTTCTGGAAAAAAAACTTTCTTTCTAACTAATGTGACTGAGTAAGCTAGGGAACTATTTTTCAAAAAAAACAACCAAAAAAAATCAAGAAACTGTTGTTATAGTTCACAACAATAGCCACTTAATGATAATTTATCAGATGTATTTAGTTTTTGGGGTGGGGTTTGCAGCATTCTAGAAATGATCCAAAAAGTATACTAGCCATACTATCAAAAACTACGACGCTGGGACACAGTGCTGCTGTGAGTCAAAATGGGATGCTTTAAGCAGCATTTCATTATAATGCTCATATGATTTTCTGGGAGGATTTTCAATCCATAACGATGGAGAATGTTCTTTTAAATAAAAAAAATTACAATAAACCTGCACAATGAATATACACATAAATATATTTTTTTAAATAATTAAATAATTGTTTTTTTTAGAAATCCCAGCAGAGATATATTGCCCTGTCCTCAGCATATGGAGTGACGGCTCTATAAATAATAGCATATTTCTTTTGTAAATTTTGGGTCAGAAGTAGAGTTTTATTTTTGGAGCTAAGTAAGGCAGTGTTTAGGTCAGCTTACTGGAACAAACCACTTAAGATAAACAAAATAAAAAGAATCGAGTGCCTCCTGGTTGTAAATGTACATTGCCTTTGTCTCACCAGCTTCATACTCATGTGTGACTTTTGAATGCATGAAAGTAAAACCTTCCAGCACACTTTTAGTCTCAACCAGATGCCCTGTCAACCTTCCTGGCAAGCATTCTTAAAATAAATAAATAAATAAATATAATTACCTACTATTCATATGTGTATTTGTATTCATTTAGATCACAGGGTTTGAATAATGCGTTCCTTTCCAGTTACATCCCTTGTGCAAAGGAAATTTTGTTTAAACCTTGTTACAGTCCTTGAAGCTACAACATTGTACTCAAGCTTACTAACACATTTCCTTAAACACATTTCAGATCAACGATGAGCAAGCATATTGATGAGGTGAAACTGGAAAAGGTATAATTTATTAATACCCATCTCACAGGTCAGTGAGAAATAAGAATAAGAATTCAAATTAGAATAATTTGAATGTTTGAGCACTCGGTTGAGAAAGGAAAGTGTGTGCATGCCTTAGTAATAATTTTGAACCCGTGGATTAGAACGGGTCCTGGATCAGGCCCTCTGTGTGTTGCAGTTAGCGTGAGCATGGTATGTTTAATGGGTCATGGTGCGTGGTGAGGTCACCTGGCAAATAAGCACCTAATTACAGCTAATAAGAGGGAATAATAATAGTGCTACAGTGGGTGTGTGTGTGTGTGTGTGTGTGTGTGTGTGTGTGTGTGTGTGTGGGTGTGTGTGTGTGTGTATGTGTGTGTGTGTGTGTGTGGGTGGGTGTGTGTGTGTGTGGGAAAGATAGAGAGAGACTTAATGAGGCCTATGAGGCACAGTGTCAGAAAAGTGCACCTACTGCCTGACACCCCCCCCCCCAACACACACACACACACACACACACACACACACACACACACACACACACACACACACACACACACAAAGTCCCTGTCATTCTCGTCTTTTTCTTGACTCCATCTTTCCAACTGTCACTCTTTGCTTTTTATTGTATTCGTGAATGGTGAGCAGTTTGTGATTGTAGTTGTTTGCCTAATCTGATGTTTTGAGGTCATTTAACTGCAGCTGCTGAGATGAGCATGCGTACACACACACACACACACACACACACACACACACACACACACACACACACACACACACACACACACACGTGCTCTTATGCTATAAAATCATTAATTGCTTCCAACAGCCCCACCTAAAACCTTTACTAGCAGAAGTCAATCTCAGCCTGCGCAGCAGCATCAGTGTGCTTGGGAGAGCATCCAGACGCAGGCGTGACACCACGCTTATTGATTTAGTGTCGGTGAATGGCCGACACATATGTTCGAGCGAGGGCATTATTGAAATGGAGAGAGGAAGGTAATTGCATTAGACACCTCCTAACGCTGCTTTATGCACATAACGAGCATGTAATCAGCCTCTGTTGCAGCCTGCACTCATCTGCTGAGTCAAGTTTAGCAAGTATGATATCATGTCTGGAAGCAGGAGGACAAGCCGAGGCATCCAAGGGCCTTACAGCTCATGTGTATAAACCATCACATTGCCTGGCATGCTGGCTGGATAAAATACCATGTCATATTTTAGAGCATTGTTGCTTTTCGATTCTTTGATTAAGAGAGGTGAAACTATTGACATTCCACTAACTAACTGGGGTCATCATTTGTGATGACCCCAGCTTCCTAAGAAGAAAAGACAGTCCGTACAGGATTTTGCTAAGTTTGTTTTGTGATTGTTGCAACCAAAGATGCTTGATTTTGTTGCTGCTTTTTTCAAAATTTGTGATGATATTTGTGCAATTTCTTTTTTGTGTTTTTTTTTTCCATAAAAACTACTCGAATTGGTGAAATTGCAATTGCAGGAAATTGTTCTGCACAGTCTTTGGCAGTGAAGTTTGTTGGCTGTACTCATGTTCGACGCACGTGAATCAAAGAGGGCTTTGACTGAATGCGCTTTGTGATGAAGTTACATGACACGTCTTTGCCCAAATCTACGGAAAATCTACGGTAATTTTGAAAAATTGCAAGTTCCTCAGAATATTGCGGAGTTTGCTAGATTTTGCTTTAATTTCTGCGATCGCAAAATTGAAATTCACGAAAATTGAAATCCTGGAGGGACTGAAAAGAATTTCACTGTGCTGCAATATATATATATGTAACAAATAAAAATCTTCATTTGTTCATTTATATATTCCATTTTGTGCTATATATTGATGTTCCTGTCAACCAGGTATCACAAAACAAGTTAGGGTTATTCAAGTTTTTTTTCCCCAAGTTATTATGAATCATGGTACAACAGTGTTTTAGGGCCACTGTTTAAAAAAATAAAAGAATAAAATCATAATTATATGAGGATAAATGTTGCAATGTTTCAGGAATATACAGTAGTCATAATAATGTCACGAAAAAAAAGTCTGTCAAAAGTCATAATGCTTTAACAGAATGGTTAAAACATTCGTGTGTTAAACTAAGAGGTGTTGAGGATTTGGTGAAGTTATTGTTTCTTTTGTTGAAGGAGAAATCGCAGGCGTTGGACACCTTCAAGACTATCGATGGTTACATCTGCGTGCCATTCAGTGAGGGTTTGTAGATTATCGATATGGATGGAGTGGAAGTCCGGCACGGCATCCAGCCTCCAAAGCATTATGTTGTACGGACTCATATGAAAACATAAGTCTTATGGTGAGTCTGTATGCCATAACGCATTGCTGTACAGTTATAATATGTTGCAGATACACAGTCGTTTCAAAGTTATAATACTAATAATGATCTGGTGTGGATGCACCAGAAGATTAAGCATTTTTTACATTTGTAAATTGACATATTTCTTTATTTTTGTTGCCATGACATGCACCATTGTAACTTTTTTCTAGAAATATTATCACTTTATGCTTGAAATATTTTTTTCTTGTAAAATTATGACTTTTTTTCCTCAAAATATTTAAAATATCTTTCTTGAAATCTTGTATTTTTCATTTTTTAAACAGTGGCCCATCATATCAGAGCCCCGAGACTCAAATATTATCTGAAGAGAAGAGAAGTGGAGAAGTGGCATCGAACGATCGTCTGTTCAAAACAAGTGCATTTAACCAAGTAAAATGTTGTTAATACGAATTTCCGTGATAAATTCCGAACTACTGCTCCTTAAACACATTACCCCACCCAGCTTAAGGTCCACTGTTTAACTCATTCATTTAAAAATTCGCACCAATATTGACAAACAGCAAAGACTTTCCAGTAGAGATCTCAACACTCAGCTTACCCGTTAGAAAATTGTCACCTGGGGTGTTCAATGTAGTTGAAGGTAGAACATTTTTGTGAGTATTTCATATTGTGTTTTAGCGAAATGGTTAGATTTTTTTTAAAGACATGAAGCTAAATATTTTGACTTTTGGGTAATAAAGCCTATCTTTATGACAGGACAAATCCATTAGGTATTTAGCTAAGGAATCAAAATGGTCGCATAGTTGCAAACACTTTGCATTGTTGGTAATTGTGTAGATTGCAGTGATGTCAGTGAAAAGAAAGGATAAATCAGAGCAACGGGGAGGAGAAAACCAGTGTCCTCCTTCTGTTTCATTCGCGCCACGAACACACCGTTAGCCCCATTGCAGTGACCATCACACAGATGCCAAAAAAAACATTGCATTAGTTTATTAGGCCCAAATAATCATACCCTTCATCTACATACCATAAGAAAGCCATTTGAGTAACCCATCTTTATTGGTAGAGTTTATGATGATTTAAATGTTTTTGAATTATTTGGCTTTGGTAGGCAATGTCTTATTCAGAAATTTTACACCCGCAGACACATTGTATTGGCTCTGACAGATCCATCACCATGAGTGTGTCTAGTGTTATGACAGGAGGAACTTATTCTGCTTGGTTAGTCTGGTTTCAAAACTTGAATATAGGTCTGAAAAGGTAATGCCATACGTGGACCTGTCTGAGAAAGAAATAACCCAGTGCTATTTTACAGAACCTTGTATCCTTCCCACATTGTAGGATATTGGCCTACACATTTTTTCTTGCACTGGAAAAGACGCTGCTCTCTCTGTGTGCTGTGTCAGGGTTAAATCTTCCTCTGAAGGCTGCAGGAGAGAGCACAAAGCACTGTGGAAAATCTTCCACTCGTCCTCTAAACTGGATCAGTCAGCAAATCCTGTGCCTACAGGCTAAGGAGGAAAGGAGAAGGTGTGTGTGTGTGCGAGAGTGTGTGTGTATGTGTGTGTGTGTGTGTGTGTGTGTGTGTGTGTGTGTGTGTGTTCCTGCATCTTCCCCAGGTGCAAAGCGGACAGTTGGTCCGCTCCCTCATACCCTCAGAGCTCAGCGGGGCAGCTGTGAGGGCCAGAGCTTCAGAGCAGCAGGAGGGAGAGATGGGTGTGTATATGCATTTGTGTGTGTCTGTTTGAGGAGTTTAGGAATTACAGGTGGCTACAGTCAACCAAGTGGGACATTCAGGGAGAGGTCAGGGTCAGTGATCTCTTAAAGAACAGCCCTTACAGAAATGCATTCACCTTTGACAGTAATATGCTAATGGTAATTTTGCTAATCTGGAAGTGGCTGAATGTGTGTTCGTGCCTTTCTGCTTACTCCAGACAAACAGCGGCCATGTACTCTGGGGCAGGAGAAAGGCACAAACTCGCACACTGCCCTTTTTAACATTAGCATGATGCGTAGCCTAAATGCAAGTTCTACTGTAGGTCAGTGTAGTGAGTACTGTATGCATGATTCATAAAAGAAAATCTCTCGTTTACAGTTTAATGGAGTACATACAGGAAAAGGAGCAGGTTTTTTTTTAATAGTCAGACACACTGTAATTCTTCAGCATGCTTGATTTGAATGTAATAGTATTAATATTATTAATAACCAGTATAATTCTAACAATGATGTTATTTATATAGCACTCTATATAGCACTCTCACTTAATTTGACTTTTTTTTTTTAAAGAAAGTAAGTGTATAGAAAGTAGTTTTATAAAACATACAAGTATGACCATACAGCTTGATAAGTAAATCTGACATAGTTAATTATTAACAATAATGACATAAACAAAATGTAATATTCACATATACACTGATCCACCATAACATTAAAACCGCCTGCCTAATATTGGGTAGGTCCCCCTTGTGCCGCCAAAACAGCTCTGCCCCATTGAGGCATGGACTCTACAAGACCTCTGAAGGTGTGCTGTGGTATCTGGCACCAAGACGTTAGCAGCAGATTCTTTAAGTCCTGTAAGTTGCGAGGTCTCTCGATGGATCTCTCATGGATCAGACTTGTTTGTCCAGCACATTTCACAGATGCTCGATCGGATTGAGATCTGAGGAATTTGGAGGCCAAGTCAATACCTTGAACTCCTTGTTTATGTTCCTCAAACCATTCCTGAACAATTTTTGCAGTGTGGCAGGGTGCATTATCCTGCTGAAAGAGACCACTGCCATTAGGGAATACCGTTGCCATGACGGGGTGTACTTGGTCTGCAACAGTGTTTAGGAAGGTGGTACGTGTCAAAGTAACATCCACATGAATGCCAGGACCCTAGGTTTCTAAGCAGGACATTGCCCAGAGTATCACACTGCCTCCACCGGCTTGCCTTCTTCCCATAGTGCATCCTGGTGCCATCTCTTCCCCAGGCTACTTTCTTCCATTGTTCCATGGTCCGGTTCTGATGTTCACCTGCCCATTGTAGGCACTTTTGTCAGTGGACATGGGTCAGCATGGGCACTCTGACCGGTCTGCGGCTATGGCTACGCTGCAATGCATTGTGTGTTCTGACACCTTTCTATCATAACCTGCATTAACTTTTTCGGCAATTTGTGCTACAGTAGCTCTTCTGTGGGCTCCCCATGTGCATTAATGAGCCTTGGGAGCCCCTGACCCTGTCTCCGGTTCACCGGTTGTCCTTCCTTGGACCACTTTCGGTAGGTACTAACCACTGCATACCCAGAACACCCCACAAGACCTGCCGTTTTGTTTAGATGCTCTGACCCAGTCGTCTAGCCATCACAATTTGGCCCTTGTCAAAGTAGCTCAGATCCTTACACTTGCCAATTTTTCCTGCTTCCAACACATCAACATCAAGAACTGACTGTTCACATGCTGCCTATGGGTGGAAAAAAAATGCAGACTGATAAAGCTGATCACATACAACACTGAAATAATGTAAGATTTGCAATATGATGTGACAAAAATTATAAACTTACTAATTGGACCTTGGATCCATGAACTATACATGGGTGATATGTATAATCTGAATGTGGCACCCAGAAAATTCAGCATAAGTGCCTGTGTAAGCTGATTCTGAATTCGTGTATCTTTCCATGCATAATTGCCAACTCTGAATACAGCCCAATCTACACAATGTTGTTATTAACTGCTCATTTAATGTGTTTAATCCTCAGAGTGTAGTGGCCAGAACAGTGCTAAATAGTGTAGTGCACTAACGACTCAGGACAGGGATAGCTGCAGGACTGCTAATGTGTGTGTAAGCGGCTAAAAGCGAGGCTTCATTAATATTAGCTGGTTGCTGACAGCACACTGGTGAAATCATCATTATGAAGCATGAAGAGTCTGACTCAGTCTCAGCTACTAATTAATTGCAGGTTCGGTACAGATCAAGAGACTGGGAGAGAGTGAGGAGGCGGACGATACGCGGGATGTAGTGCAACGGTGGCAGAAATGCTGAGGAGCAGAGAGAAACATGAAGTTGTGTTAAACATATGTGAATGTGTGTGTGTGTGTGTGTGTACAGGACCAGCGGTGTACAGTCACGGACTCGGGCACATTCACTGCGAGTCGTCCTTCAGACTACTTAACGAAGTCTTAAGCATTCGTGCACACACACACACACACACACACACACACACACACACACACACACACACACACACACTTTATTATAGTCACACAGAGCAAAATCACAGCAATCAAAATGGCATCCTACCTACCTTTGTCTTGATGAGAGGTGACAATATGAAGATTTAATCAAGGTTATAATACACACTGTCTGATTAAAAGGACAGGCCATCAGCACACTTCACCTTTTAATCACTTAGACAAACAAGTGGGACTTCTCTCTCAAAGGTAATTGTTAAAAAAAAAAAAAAAAAACCAAAAAAAACCCTTCTATATTACATCTTAGTTTCAGTAATTCAAATCTCAATTTCAGTGATGAGGAGAGCAAAATACGTCTTTTTGTAACACACTTATGCTCACCCCTAGAACATTCCTAGGTAGCCTCTCTCTCTCTCTCTCTCTCTCTCTCTCTCTCTCTAAGTCAAAGTCAAAAGGTTGCTTTATTGGCATGACAAATATTAACATTTGTATTGCTAAAGCTTGGGTTCAGCAAATAAGTAGAAACAAATGTACATACGTTCACAAAACCGTCAAACAGAAACACTAGTAACGAGGATCATAGAACCCTGAGAGGAGAAAAATAAATTAATTAATTAAAATAAAATTTTAAAAAAGAAGAAACAAAAATACCCATATATATGTATACATACATATAAATAAAAATACCCACATATACATATCTACTTATACACATATATACATACACAAAAAAGAGAAGGAATATATATATATATATATATATATATATATATATATATATATATATATATATATATATATATATATATATATATATATATCTTCATGCACTCAGTGGTGGTTGTTACCTGAAGGACAGACCAGGGCGACTGAATGATGACATCACGTCAGCCTGAGTTCATTAGGGAGACTGTCAATCAACGGACAGATGAGGTAGAGAAGCAATTGCGGCGAGGCATCTGCAGGGTCAGTCAGGAACAGGTTCATTTTCTATTCATCCATCAGCGTATTTCTTTCCCTCCCTCCCTGAAACAATTTACAACACCAAAGTCTCTGTCCAGACAACACTGCAGTGGTGATTATGGAAAAAAAAAAAATCGAATCACAACAGATACTCACTTGGAAAATGAGACAAGACGAATACATCAGCTGATCACAGATGGAAAGAGCTGAATGAATCTAAAGAGGTTATAATATTCTCTAACACTTGTTATAACAAATCACATGGTTATTTAAATTTGAAATAAATATATTAATATTAATCAAATAAAAATGATTAATAACAAAAACAATGACAATTTAAATTTATTGTAAATATTTATTGTAAATGTTAAATTAATTGATTAATTGATGTCTTTAAATTAAGTTATAAAAACATATATAATAAGTCTCTCTCTCTCTCTCTCTCTCTCTCTCTCTCTCTCTCTCTCTCTCTCTCTCTCTCTCTCTCTCTCTCCCCCTCCGAGCTGTCTCAGCTTGTTATGTATTCTCTTTGAGGTACCATGTCTGACAGTAGGATGGCTCCTACTTGATATGTGGTGCATGCATTAATTTAGTTGTTGGGTTCCTGTGTATGTCAGCACAGTGCTTCATTAATGCTGTTGGTTTTATTACAAAAAAAGCAAAGAAAAAACACACACAATGCACAAAAATCAAAAAAGGAAACTAGAAAGTAGGAAGGCTAAGAGGCTGACGTCTGGAAGTAAATGACCACACAGGCCGAGAATCACAACAGCGTCAGGACCATAAATGAATCATGCATAAATAAATAAAAAAATTAAAAAGCATGAAAATGTGCACATGAAACAGTCACGTAAAAAAAAATAATTGTGAAATAACAGTGCCCACCACTAATATTGGCACCCTTGTTAAATATGAGCAAAGAAGGCTATGAAAATGGAAATGGGTATTTTCAATGCTTGTGCTATTTTCTTATAGCCACTTCCCATTTTGTGAAGCTCAACAACCTTTTGCCACACATCACAGCTATATTCTTTGGTCTTACCCATTGTTATGAATGACTAAGGGAATTTGGCCTATGTGTTACCTCATATTTAAACCCCTGTGAAACAGGAAGTCATGGTTGAACAATTTCAAATATACTTTTCTCATATGAATTCATAGGGGTGCCAATAATTGTTGCACACCTATATTTAACAAAGATTTTATCTTTTATAAACCTGTGTTTTGTTTGCAGTTGTTTTATATGCATGAGAGCAGAGTATTTTTGTGAATTTTTTTTAACAAAAGATCAAAAGCTTAAAGACAATTTTTCACAGCCTTCTTTGCTCATATTTACCAAGGGTGCCAATATTAGTGGAGGGCACTGTATGTGAAAAATTCTGTGCAACAATTGTATGTGAAAATACGTGGATCATGCGAAACAATGACTCATCGAATAAATCAATGAATCAAATGTGGAAAATGAATGGTGTTATACAGGCACCTGTGTAAATGCAATAATCCTTTGAAGCAATCGCATGTGAAAATAAACGAATCCTGTGAAACAATCACGTGAAAAATGAATCGCATGAAAAAAAATCACGTCAAAGAAATGAATCATGAAACAATCACAGGAAAATAAAGAAAACGAATGCGAAAGTAAATTAATCGTGTTATACAATCACTTGTGAAAATGAATGGATCCTTTGAAACAATCACATGTGAATATAAATGAATCATGTGAAACAATCATGTGAAAATAAATGAATTGTGTGTGGGGGGAACAAAACATTTGTGTAAATAAATTAATCGTGTAAACATGAAATAAATGAGTCACATGAAATAATCACTTGTCAACATAAATGACTCCTGAAAGATTAATGGGAAAAAAGCATGCACTACCTTTTACATTCCAGATGTGAAAAATTTGTGAAACTTGAAACATGACAAGAATATAAAACCCACGTGTAGAAATTTCATGTGACGTTTGCGTGACTTTTCTGTAAGGGGAGTTTATTGTAAGATCTGAACGTAAAAGAATGCGCTCACGATTGACTAAATCAGTAGCCTAAGTAGTGAGTGAACATATGAGCAAGTAAGATGGAGAAAGAAAGAGTGAGAGAGGAGAGGATGTGCTTTCATTCCAGGAGATGTCATGCTGTTGGGCTCGGCTGCCACCCCCTCCATGCCCATGTGTGCCAACCTAGCGCCAGCAGTCTCTCCCCTCACCCGGCAGATGCTCCTCCATCCAGCCTAGCAGACAGGCATCACTGTGCCAACGCACACTCACCCGCCTGCGTGAGGAGAGGATGGCAAGGACAGATACAGCGGGGCACAGGCGCACACAGCAATGCCAAATATAGCGCTAACTCTTCGTGTTCGTACAGAGAAACACATACACTTTCCTTTCCTGCACTAACACCCCCACAGGCTCTGGAATATTCCGTCTCCCGTTATCCAGTAAGTGTGTGACATGTGAATTGTAATTAGTAGCTGTGGGGTGAGCGGAGAGCACTTGGGGGCTACACAAGAACTCCAAAAGGCTTTGGTCTTTCTCCAGATCTCCATGTTTGATTTAGCCACGCCTCTTGTCAACGCTCCTCCCTTTCAGACGCCCCTGTTTCGTCGGTCTTTTCCTTTTGTTATCCTTACACACCTGTTACTATAACTAGCTGGACCTGGAATGGCCTTGTACTCCTTTATCTGCACCAAACTGGTGGACTGATGGTGGACACACATTTGCTCGTTTTCGAGGCAGCGTCTGCTCTAAAATCATTTCCCACATTTCTAGTCGGTTTGTTTTCGGCACCAAAATGCTGCTCTAAGATCTAGGAACTGGTGACACCAGTGGCTGCGTCATTTCATTGCCATGGCAACACGAGCAAGTTATTTTCACGACTTAAAATAAAATGCAAACAGTAAACCTGGTCTCGCAATTCGCATGACTCAAACAATGTAAAAAGTCATGAAGTTGAAGGATAAATTTGGACGTGGGATTAGTGTTCGTACCTTTTCTTATGACTTCATCCGTATGAAATCCGACCACATTCTTTTTTTCTTTTTTTTTGCCCCAAATCAGTGTGGGAAGTGTTGAAAAATGAGCAAAAGTGGGTATTGTGACCATAAATCTGTGGTACAAGGAAGAAACAACCATCGGCACCTGCAACAAAAAACAGCATTAACACTGCTAACGCTAAAGCTAACAAAATATTTTTACCAGACAGAACACAGTATAAACTGCTAAAAGGAATAAAAACATGCTTGTATGAGCTGTAATTGCTTCAGCTCTCAAAATGGCCGAAACTTGTATGGATACATAATTATTGATGGAATAACTATTGTGATTTTTTTTAACTTTCAAGAGTCTCCTATTTGTAAGGAACAGTATGTACTGTATATTTATTTAAATTTTTGCATTACTGTATTTTCCTTGGGAGGAGGACACGGTGGCTTAGTGGTTAGCACGTTTGCCTCGCACCTCTGGGGTTGGGGGTTTAATTTGGGAGTTTGCATGTTCTCCTCATGCTTCAGGGGTTTCCTCCCCCAGTCCAAAGACATGCTTTGTAGGCTGATTGGTATCTCTAAATTGTCTGTAGTGTGTGAATGTGTGTGTGGTTGTACCCTGCGATGGGTTGGCACCCCGTCCAGGGTGTTCCCTGGAATAGTCTCCAGGCTCCCCGTGACCCTGTGTAGGATAAGCGGTACAGAAAATGGATGGATGGATGAATTTTCCTTGTGGATGTTTGTGAATAAAAGCTCATCATGGATTTACTGACACATTTGTACCGCAATAACTAAAGTCTCCCTAAATCCTGAGCAAAAACAACTGCTGTGTATTCTAAAAGATGAATCATATTAGGGTCCAAGAGTACAGTGTGTCCTCCTAAAGGACACCAGCAATATTAACAGCCGTTTTTATTTTTACTAATAGCAATAGAAGAGAACAGGTCATGGAAATCGGCCCTGATAAATATGTTCTATGCTTAATGCGTCACTGGCAAGTTTTGAGCGAGACGTGCATGCAGCCATGACTCACTCCATCATTTCATGCATTAATTCATTGTTTGTTTAGGTAATTGTGAATTTTAATATTTTGTACATAATATTAAAGATTGCTTTAGGGCACGTTATAAAAATCACTCACAGCTTTGCTTCCTGACGTTGTTTCTGTTTTTTTGTTTTTTTTTAATGTAGTCTCGCTGTGGTTCAGATGCGCGTGTCAGGTCGCGTGTGGTCATTGGCCACTGTGAATAAGGGGGGAGTGTTTTGTGCTGCAGAATCAACACAAGCTCTTGGATCTAATTTAATTTAGAAACAAATTAAAATTGCGATGTTAATATGATTGTTGTGTGCAGCTCTAGAAACATGACTCTTAAGAATGTTTGCTGATCCCTTGAACCCACACACTCGCGCACACATACAGCATATAGTATATGCATGCATATAATGCACATATACACTCTGAGAGTCAGGGTTATTCGAGTGGTTATGTGTGTATGTGTTTAAATGTAATATTTTCTAATAAAGAGGATTAGCAAAGAAATATTGTGCACTGCTGGGTGTTAGGGATGGAATAACATATTATATATATATATATATATATATTATATGTTATTCCATCCCTAACACACACCAGTGCACAAGCTTTATATATATATATATATATATATATATATATATATATATATATATATATATATATATATATATATATATATATATATATATATATATATATATATATATATATATATATATATATATATATAATGTTATTCCATCCCTAACACCCAGCAGTGCACAATATTTCTTTGCTAATCCTCTTTATTAGAAAATATATATATACATGTGTGTGTGTGTGTGTGTGTGTGTGTGTGTGTGTGTGTGTGTGTGTGTGTGTGATTTCTTTTAAATCACTGTATTGTAACTGTATGAACCAGTATTGCCATTTTAAGTGCATCTCATCCATAGGGGCAGTTGGGGCCCATCATTTATATCAGCCTTTCTATGAAAATTAATCTTTATTAAGTTCTCGTTCACAAATCCATACATAAAATTCTGTTGAATTACTAATTACCTCTTTTAAGTGACCAACAATTAAAAAAAGCTGCTATTGGACAGATATAAACCAATGTTCCATTCATTTTCTTGCTTTTCTAGATGGTGCTCAATAGCTCCATAGAGATATTATTATACTTAATAGTCCATTCCATCCATCTTCCATACCGTTTATCCTACACAGGGTTGCGAAGGAGCCTGGAGCCTATCCCAGGGTACTCAGGGCACAAGGGGAGGGAGCATCACAGGGCACAATTATACACCCATTCACACACACTACAGACAATCAGCCTACAGCAGACAATCAGCATGTCTTTGGACAGGGGAGGAAACTCAAAGGAAATCCCCGAAGCACTGGGAAAACATGCAAGCTCCACGCAGGATTCAAGCCCCCAAGCCCAGAGGTGCGAGGCAAATGTGCTAACCATTAAGCCACCGTGCCCCCTGGACCTAATAGTCAACAAAAGGGAACTATAACAATCACCAGTAGAGGCTCATTGGGCCAGGAATCATGCTGCCCCATGCTATAGGTATGGACCAGAGGACAGGACAGATAATGACAGGGTTGCGAGGGCATCAGTTTATACACTAGTTTTGGGCTTTTTTTTTAAATACTCGTTGGCAGCAGAGCACATGACTTGTTATATAGCAAGTAATCAGAATTAAATATAATACAGTTCACAAACAAAGGCAAAGTGTAAGTGCAGACAGTGTATATATGATGTATAGAACAATATCTGTTTTAAAATATATTGCAATATTTGGGAGAGGGAAAGTGGGATTGTGGAGAGTATAAGGCATGCTCACTGGAAATGCGTGTGCACTATAGTGACCTTGTTTCCCCTGCAAAGCCAGAAAAAGAAGAAAAATGTGTCCCCCATTGGTTTCAGTTCTTTTGTGTGGATTTTGAGATGTAGACAGGAAATTATGCAAAATTTTACTGGCAACCCCGGTTAATCGTATTAGCTCTTTGAGGTTTTCCAGACTGTATGCTGCATGACTGTATGGTGTCAACTCTCAACTGCCTATCACAGGGTTACTCTAAAACTTCACTAGATAGTAGCCTATAGCATAAGTCAAGTGTGATAGCCTCTCAACTTTTGTCAGGTGTGTTTGGTCTTCCAAAAAGCAATACATTTTTGACATCTAGATCAGTATAGCGTAATGTTAATGGAATAAATATTTGTGATTTTCCTGTCAGAGTGTATCGTCATACCAGTCCATGGTTACACCCTTACTGTGTATGTACTGTGTAAGTACACCCTGACATAAGTAGAGGGGGTGTGTGGTTTTGTGTGTGTGTATAAACCCCACATAAGCTTAGTCAGGGGCCACTGTTATTGATAACCCTGCGGTGAGCTCTGCAGCAGAGCATTGTGAGTCCAGACTTCAGGGACTACAGATAATGGTGCAATGCCGGTGCTTAAATCTCAGTGAACCAGAGCCGAGCAAGTAATTAGCGCTGCAGATCCACACTGGAGGTGCTAATCAGAGCTAATGCTGATTCTCCTGGCCACAGCTAACCCACTAACCCCTCGGCTGTCCTCCATTCAGCTCCGCTCCACAGAGCGGAGCAACACCAGGACACTGTAGGGGTTCTATGTCTCAAAAAGAGAGAGAGAGAGAGAAAAAAAGAAGAATAGGATTCTCATTTAGCTGTGGTGTCGAAGGACAAAAATGGCACTCTGTCCTGTCATTGAAGGTTCATTAGAAGAACAATAGTGGCCTGGCGATTTCATTAGCGGAGGTTAATAAGCAGGACTGGGGCAATTCATTACCCATGATGCTCTCTGTGTTGTGGGGAGAGAGGGCCAAGAGGTCAGAGCTTCGTCTTGCTTCTTTCACAGGCGTAATTCACACATTCACTCACATCATTTGTAAACAAGCCAAACAAAATAAAGACGCATGAAGACTTTCTTCAAAATTTACCACAAGAAGCCTTTTTAAAGATATAAACACAATTCTAGTTGCCAGTTTCGGCCAATTCCTCAGTATGGATTTGTGTCGACACTGAGTAACGATGTTAAGTGCGAAAAAATGATTAAGAAAGGTATATTACAAGGACACGGTACATCCAGTAAAGGCAGAACAAACAACAGAATGAAGGAAATGAGCGATAAGATGAAAAGAAAACATCTCCCACATCTCGTTCAGCTCTCGCTAACATCTCTACCAACAAAAACACCGGGTGTGAAGATGCTCCCACACACTCTGGCAAGACCAAGGTGGCTGCATTTGCCCAGATGTTCTGGTAGACTATCGGTACTTCGTTTTTTTCAACGTCCACACACACATACATACGCGCACGCAGTTCCTGTCATTTCTTTTACACAGATTATGCAGCCAGCCAGCAAAGAATAAAGTAATGGGCTGATATAAGTTCTCAAGAACAACACACACACACACACACACACACACACACACACACACACACACACACACAGACAGCTGTCACAGTGTTACTACTGTCAGAAAAAAAAAATGACCGAAGTTCTGCATATAAAGCTAGTGCTGTAGAAAATAATATTAACCGTTATAAATATAATATATGCAATATATTGTTGCACTGTAATATTTTTATTATAATATCATGGTGGTGTGAAAATATTTCTGATTGGCTTTCCTTCTGTAAAGGAGACCCGGTCAAAAATCCTCATACTGTGTAACCGCGTAACAAGTGTCAATAACGGTTAAGGCTAGGCCTGTGTTTGTGCTTTGCTATCATGGCACTAGTGAATGACAATTTAAAGTTATTGTCGTGGATGTCAACATCCGTTTTAAATTATTTTGAGAGAACCAAATGTGACGCAGCCGAGAATTCTCACAGATGCTCCATCATATCGTCTCTCTTTCTCTTCTCGGATGACCAATTGGTAAAAATATTGAATTTCACCATCAGTGAATTTACTCTTTATTAGCTGTCTGAGCTACCTGAGCTCCCAGCTGTATACAGCAGGGGGAAAAGATGTGATGGATGGAAACTCAACTGATTAAAGCCAGTGGCAGGGAAATGTTTATTGTTCCTCAAAAAAAAAAAAAAATTCATTCATTTTTTATCTTCACCTTTTATGCTATAGATGGTGAGGACCCATAATAATTCGTTTTAGACTACTAATAATATTTATTACTCAGAAGAGGATTCTTTATCATCTATTTTCTGTACCGCTTATCCTACACAGGGTCACGGGGAGCCTGGAGCCTATCCCAGGGAACTCGGGGCATGAGGCGGGGGACACCCTGGACGGGGTGCCAACTCATCGCAGGGCACAATCGCACACACATTCACACACTCATTCACACACTATGGACAGTTTGGTAATGCCAATCAGCCTACAAACGCATGTCTTTGGACTGGGTGAGGGAACTGGAGTACCCGGAGGAAACCCCCAAAGCACGCAGAGAACGTGCAAACTCCATGCACACAGGGGGGAAGTGGAATTCGAACCCCCAACCCTGGAGGTGCGAGGCAAACATGCTAACCACAATTATCAATATAATATATGCAATGCACTACTATACTTAAATAGTTTTAATATTACTTCAGTCATTTCTGATTGGCTGCACATTTCTGATGCACATTAATTCCTTATTTTGGATTTATTTGTTCATTTGCATGGAGGTGACCACAATATCAGCTGCATAATAGTAGCCTGCTGGGAGAATTTAAACTCAGATATAAGTAATCAAAACATAAATAAACCTCTGGCAAGTGACCATGGTATAAGCAAGATAACCCCTGCTGAAGTTTTCTCTATTTAAAAAAAAATGGTCTTTGCAATGTGGTGTTCATCATATCTGCCTTTTTTTTTTTTTTTTTTTTCTTGATATTGGTCCACTTTGTTGAGCGCTACCTTTGTAGCTCTATAACTACGTTGCAGTAATCCATGTTGAACCATTTTGAGAGAATGACCAAATTGGTGGACAGTAATGTGATGCCGATGATGATGATGATGATGATGGTAGTGGGCATGGTGGTGGTGTTGGTGGTGGTGGTATGTGGTGCATTGTCACAAACACACACTGGTAAGGGGAGACCAGAACAGCTACAACAAGTTCAAATAAGCATTTAAATAGATGTTGTATTTATTAGGTGAATAAATAGGAAAATCAATATTCTTATGTGTCACCTAAAGGAAATAAGATGGTCCTTGGAGATGGAATGAAACGAATGCATTTTGTTTCCTTTATTAAAGGAGCGATAGAAATTCGGAAACCTTATACAGTTGCACTTGAAACAACTCTTTGTAATACCAGAGTTACATTATCTCTGTCCTCTCTTGAAAAGGTGTGTGTGTGTGTGTGTGTGTGTGTGTGTGTGTGTGTGTGTGTGTGTGTGTGTGTGTGTGTGTGTGTGTGTGGTGCGTACTGAATAATGGTGTGTCATTACCATCTCTCTCTCTCTCTCTCCCTCTCTCTCTCTCTCTCTCTCTCTCTCTCTCTCTCTCTGTGCATTCAGGACCTGAGAAAGTGATTGTGTGCATGTTATGTCATTTCCACCCTAGCCGGAGATGGCTTCTGTAATTTAGTTGTTTTAAAACAGCGGCGAGACGGGGCATTAGTATTCTCCTGATCTGTGTGGAAAGGTTGTTGCTTTACTAGCCGAATATCAATGATGTGGACACAGGGACACACAAACACGTGTGCACACACACTCAAGGACCTGAGATGGGGCTTTGATGGTGACAGCCAGGCTCGGTAATAATCGTGATGGCTGGAGATGTAAAAACCCAGGCCATAAAAGGCTACAAATTTATCACAACACAACACCATTGTACCGTTCACAACAACAACAACAAGAACAAAAAAAATCACAAGAGTCTGGAGATACTCTGATTACTGCGCATTTACTGTAAAGGAAGGCATGACTATGTCTTTTCCTCAATTCTATATGTCCCACAAGGCTTATTTAAAGTGCACCTGAAATCAAAATATGTCTTTCAGAGCTTTCTGTCCATTAGTTTTATAGACAACAGTCTATACCAGGAAAACGATCAAGAATTTTTTGGATGATTCATATGAAGGCAAACTTTGTGATTGTCCAATTCTAGAAATATTTACAGTACTGTGCAAAAGTTTGAGGCACATGCAAAGAAATGCTGTAGAGCAAAGATGCCTTCAAAATAATGAAATTAAGTGTTTCTACATTAGAAAAAAAATACAGTAAAGAGCAGTAAACAGTAGTCAGTGAAACAAAGTTAATATTTGGTGTGACAAAAATATAAAAATAACAATAAAAATAGTAGTCTCCGGTAAAATTTGTGCAGTTTTATAAGGAAATGAGCTGGTAAGTTTTATTGAGCATCTTGCAGAACCAGCCACAGTTCTTCTGGAGACTTTGACTTTTGCACTTGCTTCTTATTTTTTGCAGCAAAACCCAGCAGTCTTCATTGTGTTTCTTGTCTGAAAAGTGTCTCTTATGTAATATGCTGCTTTCTTTAATTTTTCTGTAACATTTAATTTTGTGCTAGAAAACTAATGTTTCGGAATCTAAAATGTTTTTTGTACTGACTTGATAATGCAGAAGTCATCAAATAAAAAAATCTATGACAAAGTTTGTACTAGTAATGTACTAAAAAAAATAGGGTGCCTAAAATTTTTGCACAGTACTGTATGTCCCGCCCCCGGAGGCGGATCTTACTCTACAGTAGCAGCATGTTAGCCGTCACTTCGATATCGCATATAAGAAAAGCAAATTAA